>CM019750.1:14605183-14751198 GCA_009761775.1 Ficus carica | reverse complement strand
TTAGTATTGAATTAAATAAATATAAGCAGTAATGTCCTTCTTGAGCCATCACATGCAAATCACGTGTTAAAAACCATCCAAATTTTAATGTGATGTCAAAAATTAGAAGTTCAATGTGTAATTGGTAAGAAAAAAATGTTTAAAGACTAAAAATTTACAAAGGATTAAAAAAAACCCAAAAAAAAAAAAAAAAAAAAAAAAAGAGCAAAAAATTTAATAAGATCTTCCTATGCCATGTGGTTAACTTTTGACAATCAGAGCTATGTTTTTAATAGGCTGACAAGCATTTATAAGCTAATTAGTAGTTTTAAGTTTGGAATTCTTGTAGTAAGAAAGTTAGCCTCATATCGTGTGGTGTTCACATTAATTCATACATCTACTTTTGCACATGTTGTTTAAAACTAGCCCTTCATGAGCATTTGGGCTGAGTTTAATTCATAGATCAGTATTATTTTTTTTCCTTTCTTATAGTACATTATATAATTATAGGTTTTAGTCATTATATTAACTTTTTTATATGTAAGCATCTAATTAGTTAAAAATTTACAACGTGATACAAAATACTGTTTCTTATCATTAATCAAATTGATCTAAATAACTAAAAAGCAATACTATTAATAAAATAAAAGCACAGTTTGCTCCATAAAATTTGCAATCCATAATTTACTTTTATTTTTTTGTACAAATGGCTCCTCAAAGGGAAATTTACCAACTAAAACTGATTAGTACCTTTGTGGACATTTGACAACAAAAAGCGGACATGACAACAATTAATGCTAGGAGTTCAAATATGCATAAGATTATCCGAATTGGTTGTCGAAAGCTTATCCGAACCATCATGTGATTAAGGTGACAACTTTTCAAAGAATTGCATTTATTATTTCTACGTTTTCTGTGTCAATGCCATTTTTATGACTTGTAATATATTTCTTTCTTGTCTTCTTCTGGATATATATGTTTGGTATTATTTTTGGAAGCTTTGTCGTCCTTCCAGAAGAAGCCTCCTAAATTTTGTGGTTTTCAAGAAAAACTCTCCTACCAAGACTTTAAAATTTAAGAGGTATTTTGTTCACCCATTTAAATTCAAATTTTTCAATTTAATTTTTATCTTTTTTTAAAAAGTTTTTTATTTTTAATAAAAAAGTCAATAAAATTTATTATTGAAACTTAAAAAACTTTAACTCAAACTCAAACACCAAACACCCCCTCTGAATAAATTATATTTTTTTCCTTTAAATTTGAAGTCTTGTCACAAAATATCTTATAAATTTTAATTATAATATTTTTTCCCTCTGAATTTTATAAAGGTTTATGAATTTTTTCCCTTAATTAATTTTTTGATAAAAAAATATACATAACACTCATTTGAAATATGAGTTACGGATATTAAATGTGAAACACTTATAATTAAGTTAAAAAGTAAATATTTATGGTTGATTGTCATTTTTTTTAATCATATTTCTCTCTTATAGATAACTTCATTATTTCACGTTTAGTAAGGGTAACGGGTGCCAAGAGTGCTGTCAATATATGTCATTTCATAATTCTATACTTAACACCCCTAATTGATGATTCCAATGAGTGTTAGATGTATTTTTTTTGTCATAAATTTAATTGACGGGGAAAATTCGTAAATTTTTTCAAAATTCAGGGAGAATGAACATTACAAATTAAAATTTTAGGATATATTTTGTGACAAGGTTTAAAATTCAGGAGAAAAAAAATGTAATTTATCCAAACTTATATTGGAGTTTTATTAAGCTCTTTAATTTATTTTTGTAAAGAAAATTACAGTTTTTATTTTATTTTTTCTTTCAGTGTCTAAAAATAAAAGCAAAAGAAATGCTACGGCTATGTCAAACAATCAAGGAATGACCGGTAGTCATATTTGGTGTTTCGATTCCAGACCCGGGGGGATTTAGATGGGACCGAGTGGAGTTGGGGCATTGAATTTTTTTCCTTTTGATTTTACCGTAAAATACTTTATAGTTTTCCTATTTTACCCTATTAAAAACAAAAATAAAAAAAAATTCATATAACCTCACTAAAACTCTATATTTTAATTTATATATTTTGATGTTACTTGAAACAAATTAAATATAGACGCTCCACTGAAATATATACTTGATTCCGCCAATGTTCTGCACCATCTATCACACTGTGGTAATTCTTTAGATAAACAAATAGCCTAGAATACACTTTCCTTTGTTTTTCATTTTTTTCGTTTTTTCAAAAACCAAGAAAATGACAATACAATGCAGACAAAGAAGTGCCTAAAGTTGACAGTAGTAAAGGAACCTTGCCCTTGTAATTGTTTGTTTCTAGTATTATTATTCATTTTGCATCACTAAGTAGTCGAGCCTCAAATCCCCACCATTATATTTACGTGCCTTCCGTTGGCCCTCTTTATATGTTTGATACAAAAATAGTTTAAAACATGTTTCTCATTGACATGATCATTGCATATGGCCATTTGGGTGGTTGTTATATATATATATATATATATATATATGTGTGTGTATGTATGTATAGGTATATATGTATATGTATAATGAATAGGCTATAATTGGTGTTTTGGTACGACGATCCTAAGTCTTAGACAACTCTTCGTACCTTAAACCTAATTGAGTGGCTTCTTATAGGGTAGGGGCCCCTAGGATCGATAATGTGTTCATCTATAGTTCGAAATATGTTAAAACAAATTAATAATAATTTCGCAACAGTAAATAAATCTTAACTGTTCAAATACATACAATATTTATTTGTAATATTAACTACCAATAGAATTCGATCTGATTTTTTATTTATTTTTTCATTTCCTAAGATCTTTCATATATTCGTCCCTGCATGCAAGTAGTTTTCTAACGAATTATTATGCACTTAAAAAGAAGAAAAGAAAAAGAAAAAGAAAAATTTCAACAACAGTGAATATTTTAAAAGTGAAATTTGTATGTTATTCGATCTTAATCAATACACAAATGGACGGTACGATCCCTACTATAAAATATCGGAACTTCTAGAAGTGTGCAATTTAAAGGAAGACGATGATATACAAAATATACTTCAAATTAAAGAATGTTCATGGTTGAGGCCGCAATTATGCCTCGTTTTAGTATATGTTTGGACGCATAATTTAAAACTTAAAAGCACAATTTATTTTTTATCATTTTCCTTTCATTTGTTATGCACACAGTTTTAACTTAAATTTTAAAAGTCCATAATTTTATATAAACAAGTCCAAATGTAAATTTTTTTTAAGATTGCATAAAATTTTGAGATGAATGAAACGAGCTCTATATCAATTTTTTTTTCTCGAACAGATTTCAAGTTTTTACGTTTTTAACTCAAATAATTCAAATGTATCGATAAACGTATAAATAATCAAAATCTAAATTTTACAATCCTAACATTAACATCAAAGACATGCTTAAATCTGCCTTTTGGGTTGGGTCCTTTTTACTTTTGAACTTCTTAGATATTAATGAGAATATGGATCAAGTCACTCTTCCGTTTCCACAGTGAAATCCCCTTAAAGTTTTCATTTAGGATGTGAGGACACTATTTATCATTTTTTTTTATTAGGAAAAAAAATGATGTAAAAACTCTAGGCTATGAATGTCTTTTTCAACTTCAGTGAAAAAAAAATAAAAATAAAAATAAAAATCCTCCCTAAGGGGAAAAAAAAGATTTTAGAGACAACAAGTATCTATTGCGGGACACTGGGGATAGATATATAGAAAAATTGTACTCAACAGGATAAGATTTATTGTGATGGAATGACCCATGATATTGGACATCTGAATTATTTTTTCAATAGTGTGTCGTCGTATAATTGGGACGTCAGAAGTCTTTCCATTTGTTCATACAGGAAAACTGGGATCTGGAAAAAAAAATATAAAAAAAAAACGTATTATTATTGTGGTTGTTATTTTTGTTTTTTTAATTATGGCTCTCACTAAAAGAGAGAGAGAGAGAGAGAGAGAGATAAAAACGCAGGCAAGTTCCCGGCCTATTTGGGAGTGTTTTGGGAGATATTGGATATGAAATAAAAATAAGAATATTTTGAAAATTATTTTTTGATATTTTTTAAAATTATGTTTGATTATATTTCTAGATAAATTAGTTTGAGTACAAGAAAAAATAAACTTGTATTTGGATATGTTTCTGAATATATTTATTGAGTATATAAGCTTTAAAAAATGAAAAAGAAAAACTTTATTTTATTTTCAAATTCTTTAACAAAAAATAAAAACAATTTCTTGTTTCATTTTTGTTTTTTTGATTTTGTACAAACAAGTACTATTTCAGAATTATTTTCAAAATAGGTTTATTGGAGACTGTGAGATCTCTTTCTAAAACATTTTGGAAAAATACCAAATGGGACCTCCGAATTTGATAGTTCCTACCCAAACCATCTCATCATGATAAAAAGAAATGGAAAAACTCACATGTTTTGAATTTAAGAACTCATATTCTAATTTTTAAATTTTTATCTTTTGGGCTAGTCTCAATCTTATTAATATTGTTGTTTTCTTTTTTAACTGTGATGTATGATCGATATATAATTTTCACTCGTTAAAAAAAAAATAAAAACACTCTTAAATTTTAAATTCATAAACACCAACTTAAACTCCTCATTTCTATCCGCTAGCTGGTCCCAATGATTTGTTATTATTATTGTGGTAGTAAATTATCTCTATGCATTTTTCATATCTTACTTGGAAAGGACATGCATGCAGTAATTAAATATATATTTGATTTAACTGACGTGCAAGCTGTAATGCATGTGCTATGTGAAAAATGTGTATTTAAAGTTATTTTTTTAAAACCCATTTTTACAGGAAATAAATATTGTTATGGTCGTTTTACATTTTTTTTTTGTACACAAAGAAAGTAACACATACAGTGGGTTCTGACAGATCAACCACAAATGATTTTCAGTAAGAGAAATTAAGTAGATCTCATTAAATTATAATTTTTAGATAATTATTGACAGAAAGAGAATTTATGAACACTTATAAGTCACTCTATCTCCTCACTCTCCATTGATGTGAGACTTCACCAAATGGCTACCAATTTTTTGGTATACAAAAAAAGTAATACATGTAGAACCCACTTGTAAATTGACCATAATGGACCTTTAAGAAGAAAAATTAGGTGAATTCATAAATGGATCATATTAAATTATAAATTTCAGATAATTACTTAATGAAAGAAAACTCTTTTACCTTTCTTTTTCAAAAGAAACAATAAGGAAAATTAGAATGAAAACATGACACCTAGCAAAAAACAATACGGTAACAAAATCGGTTTTGTTTGGCCATTATTGACAATATATGTACATGAAGAGGCCTAGATTGTTAACTTTTAGTGTGCAGATTCATTCTAATAATTTGACCTATTCGCTAGGATATTGTACTTTTTTTTTTTTTTTTTTTTTTTTTAGAGGAACTAGAAAGAGCACACAATTATGGAAATCTTTTCATTTTCTATTTTTCCTCTCTCAAGATGACTATATACATCGCGTGCATCTGTATCTCTCCCTTCCATCTAAGGATGAAAATGTGGATATCAACGGAATTATCGAAATTTTAATTTACGAATAATATCGATGAAAATATTGATGTTAATGGATATTCTAGAAAAAAATAAATACTCAAAGAAAAACTAATAATTTTTTGTTGATTTACAAAATATTAAAACAATCATTATTACACAAATCGAATTAATTTAATAATAAAAATAATATATGTTTCTATCGAATATGAGAGTTATATCGCATAATGTAACAATAAATCTCAATGATTAAACATTGATTGTAATTCCATTATAATATTACGTACTCATTCGTCATTACAAAACAATACAATAATATAATAGAGTACGTAAAAATTAAATGTCAAATATAAGAGAGTATATATAAGTTTCAAATGTACTTAATACCAAAACAAGTTTCAAACAGATTGGAAAACATTATGTATGTATCGATCTTGATCTAAATAATATATTTGCCAATATATTATTCTCTTGTAGTTTTAAAGATAATTGTTAATGTACGTATGTTTCTTGGTCTCTTCCAACTATTAACATATAAATTGGCTATTGTTTAGTTATCCACTTTGATGAGTAGTCTTAATGAGTATGCAGTGACATCTCGATAATAATTTGTGATGGAGGACGGTGGCGGAGGTAGGGCACCCTAATAAAATTTTTTGTTCTTTTAAATATAGCCCAAAAAATTTATAATTTTTACAATTTACCATACTAAAAATAAAAAGTTATCACATAGTCCCTACTTTGCCCACACTAGAAATAAAAATTCTCACATAAATCCATTAAAATTGAAAATTCTCTCATAGCCCCCCTAAAATTTATTTTATTTTGAAAAAAAATTGGTGTACGTCCATACTAGAATATAATTTTGGCTCCGCCTCTAGTGGAGAATATAACAGTCTCGATTTTGTATTTCTGAACTAGGCCCCATTTGAAAACCATAAGGAGGATTATAATCATATGAACTTTGCTCCGTTCCTAAGCTCATAAAATCAAAACTCAAGGCAATAGCATCCTCATCAATTTGGCCTATTTAAGTCATATCATATCTTCTTATATGTTATTTTCCAATCGCTCCAATACACTCATTTGCTGCTCTACAAACATGATCTTCATCTTGTATAGTATATTGTCATATTTCATTCATATTAAAAAAATAATAATTGAAATGTGTGACAAAATTGAAATTTTAGAAGAAAAAAAATTTCCCGACTTTTTGGGCATTTTGTGGACATATCCAATATTATCTTGGATATTCATGGACATTTACGGATATTTTTGGATATTATGGATATTTGACGGATACTCCGCAAAGAAATATCATTCTCACCGTTATCCATGTCGAGACTTAAAATATGAATAATATCATGAAAATGTCGACGATGTCGTGGACATTTTCATCCTTGCTCCCATCCATGTGTTCTCTAGAGGGCTCGATTAATCATTTGCAAAAGGAAAATTTTATGGTTGGACACGAGGGGAAAAAAAAAAAAAAAAAAAACCCTCTAATGATAAGATATTGTTATAAATATTTAATTAGATTTTATCAAGTTTTGTTACGTTATAGTAATTTTTTTAAACATTTGATTTAAATATTTTAATGTGATTTAACAGTTTAAGATTATATGATCTGACCGTTCAAAACACAGCAACTCCCTTGTCCATATCCCGCTTTAATTACTTTGTGGATCAACGAGCTTATTTGTGCTGATTTTATGAAAGAAAATCCTTTTTATTATCTCTCTAATCTTGTGTTTTGTTGCTCTTCCTTTAGTTGAGAGCCACAGAATTGTTAATCAAAATTTGTGGTCATTATATCCATTGCTATTTCTTCCTTTATCATTATTTTTGTGTCTGTTTTTCCATAATAAGATTTGACTTGCTGTTGTTGACTCTCTAATGTGATCAGCATTAGATTCCTTTCTTTTCCTCTTATCCTCTTAATTTGTAAAAAATCAGACAACAAATATCCTGCCTGGTTTTGTTGGGCAGTTTTGAAGTTTGGACATATTTAAGTGGAAAAATATCATAAATTTCCCTTAAACTTTATTACTGATGTTAATATATCTCATGAACTATAAATTATACTTATTATGCCTTATGAATTTTAACACGTGTGTCAAGTTGCCCCATCAGTTAGTTATCGTTAGTTTTTTCATTATCTTTAATGTCAAAATACCCCCTGAACTTTATATTGTGTCAAAATACCCCCATGATCTTTAATATTTGTGTCAAACTACCACCGATATTTAATATTTACATCAAACTGTCCCATTAATATTTTTTAATTATCTAATATTCTATAGTTACCTAATAATTATTAACTTTTAAGAACATGTAAAAAATTATATATATTTATATTATAATAAAGTGATATGCATCTTTTTTTAACACACTTTTTTTTTTTACTTATTTTAATTTAAGTTTGTTTGGGTTATGGGTTTACTTATGCATAATCATAGTTGGTAGGACTCAGATGCAAGATTTGGATTTCAAATACACTGTTTATTTGACATAAATAATTTAAAATTATAGTCATAACGAATTTTATTCATGTGTTTGCTTAAACTCATAATGAGAATAAACATTGTAAATTTACTCTGATACACATTCTTAGTTATATTTTTTAATTTAAAAAACTATTAATTTGTATTTTTTAGTACAGTATTATCAATCGTAATTAAACTAAAAATTGTAATATTAGAACAATGAAATAATGATCATAAGTTGTGTAGTTATTTTTGTTTAAGAAAATCAAAATGAATGTAAATTTGAATTAAAATAAACAAAATTTATAAAAAAAAAAGTGGGTCAAAAAAAGATACATTTTCTTTTAGTAGAAAAAATAATTTTTTTTACCTATTCTAAAAAATTTAGGTAATTATACAATGTTAGATGAATAAAATAAGACAGATGGGGCAGTTTGACACAAATATTAAAGATCAGGGGCACTTTGACATAAATAATAAAGATCAGGGGACATTTTGACACAAATGCAAATATCCTAGGGCATTTTGACACAAAAGTAAAGTTTAGGGGGTATTTTGACATTAAAGATAACAAAAAAATTAACAGCAACTAACTGAGGGAGTAACTTGACATACATGTTAAAGTTTAACGGGTAAAATAGGTATATTTTATAATTCAGTGGACATATTGACACTAGTGATAAACTTTATGAATAATTTATGATATTTTTCCTATTTAAGTTTTTTGGCCCTTTGGTTCCAACTAAAACTTTTTTTTTTTTCCTTTTCTTTTTTTTAAATTTAGAGATGAGAGAATAAAATTTTTCAACTTATATATGTCTGCAGTCACGTTCCAACTAAACTTTTGTAGCCTACTAATTTACCAAGATTTTATTTACCATTTAGTTGCAATGTAAACATACACGTTTAAAAAAAAAAAAAAAATGGAGGCTTACACATTAGAAAATACTTATTGATAGTGGATATTTCTAACGTCAAATATTATTAAAATAATTACATAATTAATATTCAAATATGATGGGATCCAACGAAAATTTGCGAATTCATTAACATACACTACCGACTTTGTAACTTTCCTTTTTCTTCTTTCTTTCTTTCTTTTTTTTTTTTTCCATCATAAAACGTAGTTCACCCAACATTATATTTACATTTAAGCATGATAGAATGTGATATTATTTGTATTTCATAAAATGAATTGGGGTAGTTTAATCACTAAATGGTTGATTTCAATTCTTTTCAATACTTAATATTAATTAAGCTCATGCACAGCCAACATATAATTTGAAGGAAAATTCTGTGCAAGATTATTGACAAAAAAAAAAAAAAAAAGAACCCTACATGGATACGATTGAATCATCATATTTTTATCTAGTTTTGTTAAATTAGTATATATTTATTATTTAATATGATACATATATGATCTAATGACATTTTCAAATCGTGTTATGCCAATAATTTTTTTAAATCATATACTGAACATTTAGAGTCCATTTGATAGATGAGCAAAGTGAAAGAAATGAGAGGAAAGGGAGATCAGTGAAAGAAATTATTTTGATATTTATGATTATTTGATAAGAAAAAAAAAAAAAGTTTTTTTTAATGATTATATATCGCTAGCTCATTCCTATTTTCTCACTGTCCCACCAAACATAAAAGGAATCTACAATCCAAGAAGACATGACATGACCTGACCAAACAGTTGGAGCTATTAGGGTTGTGGTGTGTGAATGATCCATGTGGGTAGTAAAAATGTGAGCCACATATATACATATATATATATATATATATATATATGGTTGCAAGTTGATGGGGGTCACAAAAAAAGGCATATACTACTGCTCTGTCTCTGAGGCAGCTCCCTTGGATCAATCATGGTCTAAATCACTTTTCTCACCTCAATAATGGTATTATACACCACTTTTTTTTTTTCCACCCCCCCTTCCTTATGAGCAAAAAAAATAAAAATAAAAAATAAAAAATAAAAAACAGCATTTTTTTTTATGTTCCTCAAGGTAAGTGCAATACTCTTTGTTTCTAGCTAGCACATAGATTTGGGATCCCATCTAATGACTTGTGGCTTTTGTCTGTTCTCTTTTGAAAATGATTGTGTGAGAGAGAGTGTGTACTAATTGAGCACTAGAAAGTTGTTGAAATTTTGAAACAATTATGTCCCCTCCCCTTCCCTAAAATTTTGCTGTAAAAGCAACGCAAAAAACATGCTCCTTTTTTCGAGGTCTTTTTGCATTGGTGTCCCGGAACTTATTGTACAGTTGTGTTTTGCCATCCAAATTTTTTATTTTGAAAGTTTGTCCTTCGAAGTTGAAATTGTGTAGCAAAACAACCTATTGATTGATAACGGTGTTAAATTTCTCGACAGATTTTAATTTGTGATTTGTACATATGTCATTAATTAATGATAAGAATAATAGTTTTCACCCATTTTGAGCCAAATTTATTGGGTATAGAGTCCTCAATTTAGTTTTATCATAATTAAAAATTTGAATTTAATTTTTTTTTATGTGTAAATTCGGAAGGACTTATCATGCTTATAGTCAATAATTTATGTGCAAGTCACGTGTCAATTGCTATAAGATTAACATCGTTATCAATTGGGGGTGTTTTGAACCTTTTTTAAGTTTAGGGGAATTAGGGTAAATTACAATTTGTCTGAAATTTCGAGGACACGATTGTAAAAAATTCTTTTCCTTTTCTTTTTCGTAATCTAAGAAGCATAATAGATTGGGCTTTTGTCGTTTTGGTTTTTAGAATTTATTTTAAATAGATAAGTTAGCCACTAAATTTTTTAATATTTTAATTTTGATAAATTACTTTTTTTTTTTTTAAACAAGATAAATTACTTTCAATTATACTTTATTTGACATTTCAATTCAACTCCAATTAAATTATATTTTTTCATATTAATTTTTATCTTTTTTTGAAAAGTTAACAAAAATTATAATTATTTTTTAAAAAATCAACTAACTCGAGTTTAAAAATTTAATATCCAACCGACAAATCAAACTCTCAAATTGATGACGGGTACAACCATTTAAAGTTTGGACGCAATACCCTCGTATGTATCATATAAGCTCATTTGAAGGCATCTACACAAAAATCAAATAATGCTAAAGCAAGTCGTGTAACGGTATTTTTGTTGAAAATTTTTACAACCCTCGTTGATTTGGATCACTATACAGTATTTAATTAATTCATAATTGGATCAAAATTAAAAATAGAAGGTAATTAATAATTGACAAAATATAAATAGTCCCTTTTGGCATCTCGTTTTTCACCTATTTTTTAAATGTTTTTTTTAATTTTTTCTATTATATTTTCTCTCATAACTATTTAAATTTGTTAGATCCATTTTTATCAATTACCGAATGTAATTAAATTGTCAATTAAATTAAATTACCGAAAGTGTAATAAAATAAATAACACATGCAATTTTTACGAGGTTCGGTCACACGTACTCTTCGGGGCCACGTCCAGCTATCAAACACTCCACTAATCTCTAAATGATTACAAGTACACTCGATCTTAAACAACTTAAAAAATCTCTATTTTTATTGCTGCCGGTTGTCTTGAACCTATTAGCTGGATGTGTTTGGCGAGGATCACTTGTTTTGACGCTGAACTCTCTTCGACTAAATGCCTTCTCCCGAAAGCTTCAAGTTCCTTTCCCGAAGACTCCAAATTCTTCTCTTGAAGAACGAAAATCACGTCCAAAGACTAAGTTTTAAATTATGCTGTAAAACTCTCTCTATGCTCGTGCTCCATAATCTATTTTTGAGACTATAAATAAGCAACCACAAAACCTTCACAAAATCTCGGATTAAAAGAATAATTTAAATTTCAAAGTGTTTCCTGATCGTTGTAACACTTCCAGAAATTCTTTGAAATTCAAATATAGAAATTTTCATAATCCGAATTTACTTTACTTCATAAAAGCTGCTGATAAATCACGAAAAACCTTTAAGAAACTCAAAAAATAAAATCTTCCAACCTTTCAAAGTTCAATTGTAAGATTTTTATCTTTTTGGGAAAGTTTGAATTTCTAATTTAAATAGGAAAAGGAAACCTACTCAAATTAGAAATATTTTTTTAAATAAATTCTCAAAATAATCTCCAATTCAATGCACACAATCATACTTGATTTTTATCAAAATGGAAATTGTCAATTTGTAAATTATGCAGAGTCAAATACAATTTGTCACGTCAGCTTTTAAAACAAGTAATTTATCAAAATTCTAAAATAAGCAGCTAGTCATATCTTCAAAATAAGTAAGTTACCCAATTTCCTAAAGCTAGCTAACAAAATATTATTTTTAATTTTTTTAACAAAGTTGTTATAAATACCAACATAATAAAAACCTAACAAAATTAATTATATAAATTATGAATTTAAATTTATGATCGAAACAAGCAAATACCCTAATAGAATTTGCTAGAAAGAATTCTGCTTTTTATTTTATTTATTTATTTATGTAAGACATTGATTGGATCCTCTAGAGTTGTAAAGGGGGGTAGTCATCTCAACTAAAGTTGGTCTCCTCGTTATCTATGGGAAGAAAATTGATGTAACTTGTCTCTTGCTTTTCCTAGCTACACTTTTAGACGTATTGACACTCTCTCTTGGTGGAATGGCAAAATAGAAATTTCCAACATGAAAATTCCAACCTAGGGATTTTTATTTTTGCATGTAACAAGAAAATAATTAAAAACAATCAAAATAAAAACTAGTAATCCTTCAAAAAAAAAAAAAAAAACTAGTAATGTGTGGAAGTACTAATAATAATAAATAAATAAAAACTTCAATTTGAAGAACATTAATAATGGCTATATAATATACTTGTGGAACTGAAATTTTTTTAATATAACTTGCATCCATTTTTAGTAATTTCACGTTGAAAGGATTGTGTAAATATGAATCAGTTTCTAATCATTAGACAATGTAATAAATTTATTACACATAATAAACACACGTTCTTATTAAAATTTCCTTAATTTGCCTCTACTTCATGCTGATGGATTGCATCAAATCTTCAAATTTCATGGCTTCACTTTGTGTAAAGAGCAATTTGTTGTTCAGTCAAATATTCTTAAATTTTTTTTTCAAAAAAAAAAAAAAAAAAAAAAATTGCTATGTGGGTCTTTGGGAATGGACGTAACTAATGGTGGTTAGGCAAGATGGCGATAGTGCTATAGCACATGCATGGAATCATGAATTGCATCATGACATATTTGCATCCTAATGTCAATGCTGATCTCTTTTTTTTTTTTTTTTTCCCCCACTGACTTCTACTTTGATTCGTTTGTCCCTTCTTAAAAAAAATAAAAATAAAATAAAATAAAAACCCCCATAATTTAGATTAGACACCATTTAAAAGTTCAAGTTAACATGACTAAAGATTCAGCCAAAAAAAAAAAAAATACAAAAATACAAAAAAAAAACCTCATAATTTAGGATTGAAGTAGTAAGCTTTGTTTATTTGTTTGTTTGTTTTTTTTCCCCCCTCAACGAAGTAGTAGACTTATTTTCCCCCTAAAGAGAGGATTATCGATGTTATTTACATGCAAATCACTATGGATTCAACATTGTATCCTACATTGTTCAAGTAAGACCTTCCAAATTCAAAAGTTTTCATCGGCTCTGTACGGATTCGACTTCACATGAAAGCAGATGTAGCACATATTTTTTTGGTGTCTCATTACACGAGAGATGTGGAGTGGGATCTATATGAAGTCAAATAAATGTGTTCTTCTATATGCTAAATATCAAAATTGAGAACATCCTAAAAAAGTAAAATAGATAATATACTTGTTACTATACCAATATATAGAGAATAGAAGTTTTCAGTATCGTTTTTTTGATGTGGTTGATTAAATTGGACAAATTCAATTTCCTTTCGATAAAATAAAATAAAATATTTTTTTTTTTTTTGAGGTCGTTACCTTTAAAAATTCTCCTCTGTGCTCTAGTGAAATGCAATTTTTAATCTCCCTGTAATAAAAGAAATGCAAGATTTAGGCTTAAATTCTAAGGAATAACAAAAGTTTTGTTTTCTTTTTTTCGAATTTGGAATGGGGAGATTCGAACTTTGCATCTTTAAATGAAGTTAAGTATGATATTATAGTTAAATTATGCATCTAACCACAACAAAAGTGTCTTTTAATATTGCCAATCTCTTTAAACTCTCCGACATGTGATGCCTATACTAACTTAATATCTTAAAATTAAACAAAAATTCATATTCAACAATTATCTCTACTTTTTTTTTTTTTTTGGTGGTATGGCGATTCACTTATTAAATTATAAAAATAATAAAAATAAAAACCAGTGATATTTCGAATCTAAGACCTTAAGGATTCTAAACTCCTGTTCCCATCCGCTGGACTAGACCGACTGGATTATCATCTCTTTAAATGAAATTAAAATGAATTCGAGAAAAGGTGGACCTGTTTTGCTACGACATTTGAAACTTTATTAAGATTTCATAAACTCAAGGATGCTAAATATAAAACCGGAGCGAGAAGCAAATAACAGTTTCGAATAATAATTGAGGTAAATAACAAGTTTTTAAATTATTTAGAACTAATATCAAATAGTAAATTAATTAATGTAAGTAATAACTGTTATTACAATTTTCAATAGGGAAAATCATCTGAATGATACAAATTTAAAAATCATTGTACCACTATGATACAAAAATTTATCATTAAACTAATATGACACAAAATTAAATTAAATTAAATTAAAATTTATGTCATGTTGATTAAGAGTAAGGAATTTGTATCATGTTGATCAATATGAAAAAAAAAAAAAAAAAAAAAAGTAGTTATATAGGTAATTTTCTCTTTTCCTTTCCTCTTCTTTCTCGATATAAATCTAGGTTTGTATATCAGCCCAAAGTGGATCAAATCCATTTAAGCCTGCCTCAATTTGGAAAAATCTCATTATTGACTGACTTAGGCCTAACTAAAACCCCCCACCCCCCCGGTTGTGGAGAGTAAAATAATTCTGTTGTAGTATATGAACCTACCAGGGTGTTTCTTTTTTTTGGCTGAATAAAAACATATGAACCTACCAGCTATTCCTATGTGATTTGATACTTAAAAACTTTATCTTGTCGGTTTTTTTTTTTTTTTTTTTTTTTTTTTTTAAATACCCTTTGGAATGGAAAGTCATAAAAGTAAAGTTACAAAGTTGAATGGGCATAGCTTGTATCTTCAGAGAAAGCAATGAGTATTATCCTTTTGCTTTTCTAGTTTCCATCTTTTTCATCTACTTCTATAGAACCGCACGTTGTTTTGGCATATAAAAATACTCTCATTCATTAACCGTTACCAATTTAATTCAATAATTAAAGAGAACTTAACTCAACTAATCAGATTTTTTTTTTTAATCACTGTAGAAGTTTTTTTTTTGTGTGTGGGAAAGATAGAAAATGGCATTAATTAGTGGAAATATCTTCAAGAACTCTATTGAATTCTTCAAATAACAACTGTGGAATTCTTGGACTACTTATTCATCATCTTTGTTACACAATTTTATTTTATTTTCCTGTGAAATCAATAGAACAAAGATATTACAAACGCTCTCTACATTCTTAAAACAAATTCATCTCTAGGGATCAGAAAACACTTAATTTTTTTTTTAAATTCCCTCCACTTGTAAGGGATTAATTTCATCATTCATCCAATATATATATATATATATATATGTTCATGGCTTTCATTAAGGCCCAAACACAGACCTGGTTTTACTCATCGTCAGTAGATGTGCTGCTCCCTTTGCTGCCAACCCAATACTGCTTGACAGCAACCAGTATCTTCTCCGGCACCAGAGGGCCTTCCTCGTGATCCATCAACTTGACGTCCCATCTCATTCCGGCAGCGATTTTCTTAACCTTGTTCAGGACATCGACTTTGTCACGTAAAAGGACCGACCCCTCAGGTCGCAAGATGCGGTCCATCTCGAGCAGGATGTCTTCCAGCTCGCACCTGCGTATTCGTTTTGCACAAATAATTATAAGTTTTACAAGAACATGGAATTTAAATCTTCGAAGAAAAATAGAATGAGGTGCAAACCAAAAATTAAGGGCTGAAAGGAAATGAGTCTTACTTGTCCTGGTATAAGCTGAACACGCCGTTACCATGAATAAGATCATATGTTCTTGGGTACGTAGAGAAGCCTTCGCACCTGAAAGATTACGGGAATAAAAAACATCTTTAGATTCCTGAGAGCTTTGTCGGTTTAAGTAGTAAAATTTTCAGTTTGTAACAATGATTTTGGTAAGTAGCATGAAGATCACATTATCCACTCAAAGTGTTGAATTTCTCCTTGGAAGTACTCTAGGGAAGATTCTTAGGGACGTACCAATCGTGATACAAGCCAATTAGACCTCTCTCATAAATCACACCTAAATTGTTATCAGCAATGGTAGGCACAACGTTCATCACCCATGATTTTCCTGATTCAAGTGCGGCTGCGAATCCTCCAAGGCCTGCGTTCATGTCCATCACATTCCGGTATCTAGAGGTGCCAACCATCCTATTAATTCTCTTGTAAGCATCTACATGCTTTTTCCAAAGTGTGTTGTCCTCTTCGTAGGATTCAGCTGTAACCCCAGCAACAAGTCCCTTCGCTATCCGAGGAGGGACCGCAAAAAGTCTAGCTGGGAACTTCTCCAATTCCCCTCCCGCTACTTCATTCGCCCTGGTTACCTCTGGCAGAGTAGTTACACATGACTCCATTTCCTTGTACCTGACAGAACCCACATAAAACGAAGAAAGAGAATGGCAAGCAAATCAATTATCAATTATCGCCGTAATTTATGTATTTAAGAAGTCAAATTCCATTTCTCTGCATTATCATGTTACTGTTTAAAAAGGGTTTCCCTTAATTTAGGCCAACGTAATTCTGAAAGAAGTTAAAAACTCATGAAACTTCGAGACAGGAATGGAAAAATCATCCATTCTTATGTATTCAGATCAGACAAGTCAAGTAAATGTTTTAGATATCTAACCTCTAACGATGAAAAATGGAAATGAAAATACAATGCAAGAACACAGCGTAAAGGAGCTTACCAGACGTCATCAGCATCCTCTGTTTTACACATATCGGCAGACTTTCTTTGGCAGGATTTAGCATTTACTTTTTTCCTAAAGATAGCAATGTCGCCCTTCTCATATTTTTTCTCCCAGCAAAGAAATTCAGCAAGTTCTTCAATCTTCTTCTGCTCTGCCTGAACATCCTCCTTAGTCCTCTTCCATGTTTTGTAATAGGTCTTCCAATTGATCGGAGGGCCGGACAAGATCCAATATCCACCAGGTCTAAGAACTCGATCAACTTCCTTAAGATACATACCATCTGAAGCCAAAAATCGGTACGAGTAAAATGAGAAATGTCCACAGGGTATAATGACCTCATTTCAACGTAGCTTAAGTTCTAACATCATATGAAAATTTAATAAAATATAATGACGCTAGAGACATAGTTGAAAGCAGCGGAGCTAGCCTATCATTTCAGTGGGGGTATACATTAAAGGAGATAAAGTTTTTAAGGGGATTTATTTAGGGATAATCAACTTTTTTGCTCTTAAGTTTTTACACAAATAATTATATTTTGCTCCTCAATAGTCAATTAGAAGATTTTCCGAATATTCATAAGACTTCATGATTTTGTGCTAGCAATGGGTAAAACTTCATATATTGTTGTATTTATAAAGCATGAACGTGTAAACTATATCTTTCAGAATCTTCAGAAATCAAAATATGATTTCTTAGCTTAGATATAGGTTATTCCGATAGCTTACCATTTGCGGTCCATGGTATTAGACATCGGGAGCACTGAGCCATATCGAAGGCCCTAGATGGGTATGGAAGATGGATCGATCCAAGAACACCGATGATTGCAGGAACACCTCGCTCCAAAGCAAACTGTACCTGTGCTTCGTGATTGTCCCGTGGTGCAAAAGACATGGCCAAAACATTTTTCTTCATCAAGTATGCACCCCAGCTTGCAACCTATACGTCATGTGATGTTTGGCATCATTAATCCAACAAACAACGAGCAAATGAAATTAATCACTATTAACAATGAGGAAGATATGTGCATGATTGAGTAAAACTGAAGGAATCCCGAAGATGAATGTTAAACAGTTAACATACCCCACAACCAGTATCCAAAGCTGTCCTGATAGATCCATCTGCAATTGGAATAACCGACGCAAGTTCATCGATATACGCATCAGCACCTTGGGGGAACATTGTTCCTCCACCTGGAAATTTAAACACATTTCCCTGGAACTGCACCCAATTCTGGCCAGCCTTTTCGACTGTCAGATGCTTATAAGGAACATTGGAATAGTAGGCATAGTCCCGGCTTTTAGGCCATTGGAAGGGAATTGTATACCCTTCGGGTGCAGGAATAAGGCAATGCAGTTTCTCCTCATCTGGGGGACAATGCCTCTCCCTGTAAATCATATTCTCCCTCGAGAACTTCATTGCTCGGTCTTGTTCTTGGCAAGGAGTATAATCGGTGTACTTAACATCACATGGCTTGAACATTTTTGTTTTCGGTTCGGAAGGTGCAATAACCCCAACATAGTTGTGATGACTCTCAAAGTCCAAATCATTGATGATATTGCAATCGGTCTGCTTGGTTATTTCGAACGCTATCCTATCTCCTTTTCCAAACCCGCTCTTTTGCCATGCTCCGAGAAGGTAAAAGAAACAACACAGACCAAGAACAACAAATATGGATAACGGGCTTCGTCTGCCTCCTGGCGGAGCATTTTTAGAACCCATGATCTTGTTGGATGGTTCTCTCAATTCTCAAACCTGCAAAAGAGACGTAAAGTCAAGAACAGACGGCTTGCAACGGATGATCAACGGTTGAAACTTGAAAACTCAACGCCAAAAACTAAACAAACAATTCTATATCTACCTAAAAAATAAAGAAAAAAACAATATTGAGATGTTATTTTTACTAAAAGGATACTGAATCTCCAAGCATATGGATCACAGAAGCAAAAAAAACGCAACTTTTAAGTTTGATTAATTTACTTTTCCTCTGAGATGGGCAAATTAAGAATAAGTATGATTTTTCTGCTGTCAAAAAGGGGAAAAAATGTAAGACTTGAATTCAAAAACACACCCATTTTGACATAGAAAATTTAAGACGTCATGGGTAAATTTTTTTTTATTTTTTTATTTATTTTTTAGACATACAAATTTTCCTCTTCCTGAACTTCCACATAAGTTACAGTGGAATTTTTTAGTGAAAAAAAATTCATATTATCTTCACCGTTTAATTAAGAAAAACAGCAGATTTAGCCACGGATTTGCATCAAAATCCTTAGCACCGACTATGAGGAAGCTGAAATTTTAATGCTATATAATCTATAATATATAAGTGTGTGTGTGTGTATATCACTTTAAATCAGCTAAGAAGCTCAACTTGTGAGTAAAATAAAAAACGTTATCATCCCAACAGTCACATTAAACACCGATTTACGTCAAATCCAGATCAACTCTTAGCTCTCTTCCCCCCCTTTTTTTTTTTTTTTTTTTAAGTAAGTAATAAGAAAATAATACTTGGGAGATCTTGACTCCAAGAAAGTTCATTTCATCTCAAAAATGGTAAACTCCAAGTTAAACAAAAGGACAAAAATAGCAACACTGAAGAACAAGAGAGACAAAACGAACCCAAAATTACAACTAGCAAAATCGAAAGGAGAACTAAGAAAAATCCCAGTTTTCTCTTCACAAAGATCCACATAAAGACAAGCAAGTTCATCACATATTGATCTCAAAGAGACTCAGGTTCCAACCAAAAAAAAAATTTTGCAAGACAACATTAAACGAAATAAAGATGGAAAGAAAACCAAGCTAACCTCAGAGAGAGAGAGAGAGAGAGCTGAAAAAAAAGGTAGAGAGAGAAGTTTACTAAAGTGGGCACTTGATATTTCAAACTCTCTTCTTCTTCTTCTTCTCTTCAGACTCTTTGAGATCCCCACTCACACTCACAAGTGACTAGTGGGTACTACTGAGAGACAGATTGAAGAATATATATATATATATAGAGAGAGAGAGAGAGAGAGAGAGAGAGAGAGAGAGAGAGAGAGAATGGGCTGATATATATATATATATATATATATGTCGTTGAGTGGGAGATGTCTTTGTGACGGAGATATGATTGCGTTTATTACCGGTGAAAAAAAAAAAAAAGCTTAATGGACTTTGGTTTTGATTTGGAATATAATTTAGTTTTAAAATAATGGAAATGGAACTTAACCGTGTTGAATTATCCGCCGACATACTTTGGTTTTTACTGGTATGGAATGTACAATTTCCAACTATAATGTTATTCTATTTTTTTTAATTAATGATATGAGCATTTATATATGTCCCTAACAGGTGGAGTCAAATATATATATATATATATATATATTTCTTTTCAGCAAGAGCATTATGAAAAATTTAAGGGTCGTTTGTAATACAAACTTAAGTTTTGGAGTTTTTTTTTTTTTTTTTTTTTTAAATGTGTTAATTTTTGAAAATCTATGTTTGGTTAAAATGTAAATTAAAAATAAACTGTGATATTTAATTAGTGTAACAATCTTAAATGTATTTGGAAAAAATTATAATATAGATATTATTTTGTTTACCTTGTTTTTTTAAGCATTTAAATATAAAAATTATCTTATTTCAATTTAAAATGAGAAAGTAATCAATTTTTAAAATTTGAATTCTTTAAAAATGGAAGAAAAAAAGAAAAGAAATGCAAATTTGAAATTGAGTTATGAAGAGTGACAAAAAAAAAAAAATCCAAAACTCTAATAATAGTTAGAGTTCCAAATGAAGTCTTATAATTGAATAAACATTTTTCTTGTCACACAGAACACAGTAAAAAATTTCAATTTTTGAGTGAAAGCATAAACATGTACCTTTCTTGTATAACGGTGATAAAACAAGAATGTTCAATGATTTTAAGAAATTAGATGAAGGCATGTGCCCCACCTATAAGAAAGTGATTCTTGTCACTTATTTTGATTACGTTTAATACATGTTAAATGATGTTTTTCTATTGAGAAAAAAATATCGATGGTGGATCATCAACTAACAGGTTAAGAACTCAATGAGTTCAAATGTGACACGTATTTCATATATGACTCAAATTCTTAATGTGATAAAATGAAGGCTATAAGGAGATTTTTTTTTTTTTTTTTTGATAAAATAAAAAGGGTTATAGGGGTAGAGGTTGGAATGCCCGGATAACACCAGGGAGATGGATACCCCCTGCGTGATAAATGGATCCCTTACGAATTGAATTACCTATATATCCCGACTAACACAGTGATGATGACTCGAACCTAA
The DNA here is from genome assembly GCA_009761775.1 of Ficus carica. Taxonomy (NCBI): domain Eukaryota; kingdom Viridiplantae; phylum Streptophyta; class Magnoliopsida; order Rosales; family Moraceae; genus Ficus; species Ficus carica. Next base: position 14,729,773 of record CM019750.1, on the reverse strand, counting down.
GCATTCAGCTAGGAGAACAAGAGTCCTACCAACCCACCCAAGAGACATTAACAAGGAGAATTTCTTTTAACACACTGCATCCACCACAAGTACATGTCAAGTGACATATGATGTTGGAATATATAGAATTAGGGTTATTCCTTATTATCTTGATTTGGGTAAAATACTAGATTTGTGAGAAGTCATAACATTAATACTACATACTAAAAGGATGCATGAGGTTATGTTTTTTAAATAGTGCGCAAACTATTATGCCCTTTGGGCAAAGTTGTTTTTTCCTCTGGCCTTAGTGAATAGACATAATTGCCCTTTTCCCCTCATTGTGCGGATCGATTTACCCTTTGGTCATGTTGCTTTTTCCTTCCGCTATAGTAAACTGACGATTTTACCCTTCATTTTTGTTCTTTGACGATTTTGCCCTTATCAAATGTACTGAATTAGGGTTTCTCTATAGTAGATAGACGAAATTGCCCCTCTTACCCTAGATTTTTTTCCCCTCACTTCTCTCTCCGCCGCTCATTTACTCTCTCTTCTGTTTACTTTTGCTCTCTTTCTCTCTTGGTTCCTTCGTTCTTTCGAAATCATAAAATTAAATGTATGATTTTCTTATCGTCGATTTGTGTTTTTTCTAGCATCATCTTATCCTTTTGTTGTTGTTTGCTCTTTTTTTTTTTTTTTTTTTTTTTTTTTTGTTTTTCAAAATTTTTTCGATGCATTTTCTTTTCTGATTTTTTTTTGTTACACTATTCATTTTTCTTCTTGGGTTTTTCCTTTTCTCCGAATCTTAAGTTTTGGTTATTTATGTTTTTTGTGTTCTTGATTTGTTTTTGATGTTATTTTCTTCGTCTTCTCTTCTGTTGTTATTTAATTTTTTATTTTTTTTTTTGTAGTTTTTTTTCTTTTCTTTCCAAGGTTTTTTCTTCTGCTTTTGGTTCTTCGACTTTAGATTATAAAATTTTCATTTTTTTTTTCTCCTTATTGTTATTTTGGTCCCGCTTTTTTTTTTTCTTTTTTTTTTAGGGTTTTGGTTGGTTTTTTGTTGGTTGTGAATTTTTTTTATTATTAGCAGGGTTTTTTCTTACGTATATATTAGTAGATAATTTTTCTTAAAATTTTTCCTTTTTTTTTCTTTTTGTATTTTTGGGTGATTTTCCTTTTTAAACAAAAAATAAAAATTAAACAAAAATAACAGAGAAAAGTATTTTTGTTTAACTTTTATTTTTTGTTTTTCTTGTTTATAATTATTGTTATTTCTGCTTCCTGTATTTACATGGTTCGAGAAAATCATGGAAAAAGCTGAAGAGCAAAAAACTAAAGAAAAAATGGGGTAAGAATCTGGTTTTTGCTGGACTTATATATATATATATATATATATGTGTGTGTTGGTCTTTATTTCTGATTTTTGTTAATTTGCTTTTGTATATTGTGATAATAATGCTCTGAACATGGTGGATTGGAAGTATGCAGTGGAAATTTCAAGCACTTATTTACTTAATATTTTGTTTTTGATTTTTCTCTTTTTCCCTTCTCCTCGGGTAATATTTTATTGAACTTGGTTTTTAAATTTTATGACTTGATTGTTAGATTTATATATATATATATATATATTTTTTTTTTGTTTTTAAGATTTGCATATGCTTTTCAGATAATATTTTATTTGTTAGTTTTATATGAATGAATTGTTGGATTTTCTTATCTGTATTGTTTAGTTAGATTTGAATGGATTGTTAGACTATTTTATTCTTTAGGCTTCTAGACCTCTTACGTTATTTATTAACTGCAGCTTTTGTACTGAAATATGTTGTGATGGTCTTTGCTAATATGTCCCAGACATTTAATGCTTCTAAACAATATTTTTGGGTCTGTAATTGTGCCATTTGCTGTGATTCTGTGATTTACTGTTTACGTTCTTCAATTTCACTGTATTGTTTACAGTTGTTACACTGTTTTTAATGCTTCTGGGCTATGGTTTTGGATCTGTAATACCCTGATTTACCCAAACTCTGTTATTTGTTATGACTAACCATGTTTTCCTCTGATATTTTACTAAGATAACTTTGTTATTGTGTGATATTTCTGCTTTTTTTTTTTTTTTACTCACCGACCTTGGAAAAAAAACAAAAACTTAAACTTTTATTTTATATTTTTTCTGTTATAAATAGTCTGCTTCTTTATTTACTGATTTATTCTTATGTTTAACTGTCACTGCTTCTGCAATATTCTCCTACTCACCCTTTTTACAATCCTCCTTTAGTTATTACTATCTCTGTAATATTTTCATATTTACTCTGCTCCCAACCTTTTTTAATTATTACCTTGACTTTCTTATTCCCTACTTTCTTACTTTCTAAGAATTGAGCTTTATCAACTACTGTTTTATGTGAAGATGGCATTTTTTATTAAGGTATTGCTTTTATTTGTGTCTTTTAACAATTATTGAATGCTTTTATTGAACTGGTTTCGGTTTCTTCCTTAAATATATGTTCTTTTTTTTTATTTTCTATTTATTTGTTCCTGTAATATTTTCCTATTTCCACTACTGTTTAATCATAGTTATTAATATATTATGAAAGGATTTGGTTTTGTTGTTGTATTCTCTTCTTTAGTCTTTGTCTTTGTTTTTTAATATTGTTTGATTAACTCTGTTTTTTCGAAACTTTTATTTGTCAATATTTTGATCATGTCACTGTTATTATAAGTTAGATGCTTATGAAATAGGATATGGTAGTTTATATGATTGTTGTACGTATAAGGAAATATGACTCTATTTGTTTGAATTATATTATCTTTCTATCATTTTGCTATTCATGTTTCTGTGTTCTTATAATTTGTAAAATCTGTATATATGCCTTTATGGTATTGGTCTATGATTGTTATTGTCGCTGTTTGCTATAATTGTTTTTTTTTTCTTTTTTTTTTCCTGTTATAATTACTTTTTGAAAACAATTTTTCTATATAGATTTAAGATTACTATGATGATCTCTATTTTGATGTATACCAATAAGTATATTAGATGCATTATTTGGTTTGGTATATGTTGTTAACAATGATACTGTTGTTATCAATTATTAGAGAATTGTTAAATATAATTTGGAGTCTTTATTGTTGCTATAAATGTTTGACATTTCAGTTGTTTTTTGGTTTGTATATATATTTATATGATATTGTTTTGTTACTATTGTTGTCACTATTTGTTTTCTTTGTAATTGCTTTTTTTTCCCCCCTGTTATACATAGTTTTCTAAAAAGTTCTTTACAAAGATTTAAGCTTGTTATACTAATGCATATACCAGATGCATTATTTGGTTTGGTATATATTGATGAAAATGATACAATTGTAATTAGTTGCTAGAGAATTGTTAGATATGATTTGACAGTCTTTATTATTGTCATATATATTTGAGATTTGAGTTATTTTTCAAGTTTTCCAAATACATAGTAGCATTAACTATGCTACTGGTTTTGAGTTCTTTTACTTCTAATTTCGGTCACTATTTTTCAGCTTTTTCAGTATTCCTTTTATATATTTGCAATAAACTATGTTATAATTATAACTTTATAATAACTTCATATTTATAAATTACTAACTATCATATAATTGTATTTATTATTATTTTAGCCATCAACAACATTATCCTCCAACAAAAATTCAAACATCTTAAAGTGACTTGTCTAAAAAAACGAAAGGAGGTTAGGTACTATTATCTTTTACATATAATCATATATTATACGATCATATTTATCTCAATTTTAATTACAAAAATCAGATGACTAATATATTTATTTTGTTTTCCATTATGATAGGCTAAAAGAAAAAATGAAGAAAATGAAACATTAGTAACAACATTTTGATGAATTACAAAAAGTTTCATCCACCAAGACTTTACATATGTATATACATACATATATATATAAGTTTGTATATATAACGTTGACATATTAATATAAACCTGAATGTAAGAGACTAAAAGACATCTAAATTTTCAGATTTATTGTAATTATATTATATGTTTTAATCTACTGTTTTTAATGTATGTTATTTATCTTTATCATTTTTTTAAAAAATTCGTAACCGTGCATCGCACAAGCGTTAAACTAGTTGAAACTAAGACGGTGGTGTCAAAAATCTTGAGAAATTGTCCACTTTTTCATGAAAATTTATAAAATGACTAACTTTTCATTTATTCGTAAAATTAGTTCCAATGTGTGAATTTTGAAGACGTTTCTAACAATGGCAAATACAAGTTAACTAAGAACTAAAAATTGCAATATATCATAATCATGACATTTCGTTCTCATAAAATATAATTCAGGAACACCATTTGACGTGGAGAAAGGGGACAAGTTTGATGAAAAGTAAAGTCAAATATCATAATTTGGTGGAACAGATCCATCAAACTTTTATTGCCAACGAAAATGAAAGCTGGAAAGTGGGAAAAATTGACGGTCTAAAATGTAAAAGCAAAAAACAACCTCAGTAACATTTTTTTCCCCCTCTTTTGCATCACTCGGTTGGAATAATGTAAAGATTTAAAAAATAAAATAAAAAATAAAAAAAAAAAAGCCCTAGAGCCATCCTAGCATCAAAAGCCACAACCTCTCTGTCTTGGAGCATCTTAACATCTTTTATTTTTTATAATTTTTTTTATCAACTTTGTTTGGAAAATTAAGGGTCATTTTCATGTTACTTTTCAAATATTTAAAAAAATCTAATTTCACTTTTTGGATTTGAAGTATTGCCAATTAACCCCCTTTAATTACAATTTCATTAAAAACATACAGAAAATAATAATAGAATCACATGACCACTTTTAATCTCATTTTCTTCCGTTTGTTTTTAATGAACGTTTGAATATGGAGCTAATTTAATATTTAAAAGAAAAGTGTGAATTTTTAGAATTTGAAACAAAATAAAAATGATCCTAAATTAAGGGACATAAACAAAAATATTATAAAATTTTAACGTAATTATAAAATACCTCTCTTTCTTTTCGTACTAGAAGTCTTAGCTTAAAAAGTTGTTTTGCACACATAAAGAAACACCATTTTACAGATAGATGTTGTTTTAGTTTAAAAAGAATAGGGGAGAAGTCAGATTAATTAAAATATTCAATTTAACTGTCTGGCTAAAGATGAAAATGTTGGTGTCCACCCAGATATGTTCAAGCATAAAGAAACCTTTGATATCTTTATTACTGTTAGAAGTTTTGATACTATTTAAAAATGCCCAAAAAAAAAAAAAAAAAAAAAAAACCAACTAAAAGTTCTAGACTTGAGAAATTAGTTTGTCTTCAAAATTTGTATTCTATGGAAACACTAAGCATACTAGAGCTATTTATCATTGGTGAAACTCGAAATTACAAATTTGATAATAAAGTCTAGTCTGATTGAATTAGAAGTTCAAATTTATATTTCAAATAATAAATTCAAAATTTTATTTAAAAACATTGTAAGCAAAAAAAAAATGTAACTGATGATATTGCGCCATATACTTTTGTTTGTTTGTTTGTTTGTTTTTTTTTTATTTTTTTTTTTGGTGGGGGTGGGGGGGGGGGGGGGGGGGGGGGGGGGGGGGGGGAGAGAGAGAGAGAGAGAGAGAGAGAGAGGAGACTCTTTATTGCATATTGAATAACGGCCATATGTCTTCAATTTTTATCCTTTTTATTTATTTTTGAAATCTCAACAATGGGCTACCCATGCCATTCCAACGTGCTCCTTTCATTGAATGTGTGCTAATGTGACCAAGACATGGCACCCTATCCTTCCCCCCTTCTCTCTCTCTCTCTCTCTCTCTATATATATATATATGTATGTATATGTATATGCTATTTAAATCCAACTTATGAGAAGTTTGATTTGAGGCCTTGATCAAGATTCAAGAACCACCATTAAGGCATAAGAGAGCCTTAGACAGTTGAGTTATGTGACCTTCCACTGTCTTAATCCCTTGCCGACACTAAGATGCATCTTTAACATGACTAAATGGTATGATCTAAATATAAATGACTAAATGATATGGTTTTAACATTTAGAACGTGTTTACTAATTCATAAAATTCCACAAGAACGCCCATCCTAATAGTATTATTCTAATCCATACACAGTTAATTATACCGTTTTGATGAGATTCAATGCATTAGTATGTGTTAAAAATAAAAAAATAAAATAAAAAATAAAAAGAAAAGAGGGACAACTTTTTTTTTTGGGTAATTAAGTGAAGGAGAAAACTACTTGACAAATGGTCTTTCTTCATTAATGACACCATGGACTCACCTACTTTTTGCTTCCAAATATATCAACCTTTCATTAATTCCGTAACAACATTCTTCTATATTTAAATTTTGGGATAAATTGCTTGCTAGGTCGATAGTCAAATATATGAAGTTGCAATTTAATTCTTAATTTTTTTTATAACTAAAAAGTTCATAAACTCTTTTACAAAGTGTAAAATAATCCTTTTTATTAGCATACATTAAAAGTCTGTTTAACAAAGAATATAACGTGAATTACACATGATTTATTATTTAAGGATAATTACATGATTTAACTTAAAGATGTCATACACATAATTTATTACATTCAAATTTTTTAAAAAAAATCTTTGTAAGTAAAAAGGACCATTTTGCACTCTTTTAAAGAGTTTAAAGCCCTTTTCACCACCAAATAAAAAAAAAAAAAAATTCAGGACGGAAGCGTAACTTCATAAAAAGGCTACGAACCAAACAAGCAACTCACCCTAAATTTTATCTTTTTTTTAGCTCGTGAGTTCGCCGGTTGGAGATTAAATTTTTAAGTTAGAACTGGTTGATTTTTAAAAAACTAGTTATATATTTTATTGACTTTTCAGAAAAATAAAATAAAAACTAAAATGAAAAAAAATACAATTTAGTTAGAGTTAAACTTAAAAGCCAAACAAAGCTTTCTTTTTCCTTCCCAATTTTTGGGTAACTTCAAAAGAAACCAAAATTCCTACTTCCATGTAACTACAAGTCCCCACAAGGTACAGTGAAGTAAGTAAATACATATAGAAGAATTGGAGGAACCAGAAAAACATGCATAAACTCTCTTGTCAGGCACCCCAATTTTGCCGAACAAGAACGGCTGCCCCTTTGGGGCCATTGAATCAAAAAAAGAACGGGTGTTGATGAAAAAGAATGTTTACTACGATACAACTTCTCATTATTTCTGAGCTTTATCTCTGAAAAATGCCAAATTTTGTTCTACATTCGCCAGATATCATATGAAAGACAGAGATTGCAGGCATTAGAAGCTCACCTTTTGCTTTTCTGATCACCCTCCTCCAAATGCAAAAGCCAGACCATGAATTGAAGATATGTACTTGTCCCGGCCCGGGGCTTTTATCTCTCTCTCTATCTCTCTCCCTCTTCTATCTCTCTTAATGGATTGGTACAAGATTTTTCCAACTTTTTTATAAAGACAGATCCCCACGTCGAAAAAGCAGTCCCTTAGGCTCTGCATAATTACGCGGATCCGATCAAACACTAAAATTTCACTACATCAAGCCATGCAAACAAACTGGACAAAAAAAAAAAAAAGAGCCGCGAGTTCGTTGGCGGGGGTCTAAAGCAATGCCTCTTAGCACTCGGCAGGTTGCGGTTTTGAACCTACATATTCTCGTTAAATTATGTCACAATTATGTGCCTTTTGATTCTAACGCGACCTGTTGTTTTCTAAATGCGCATTCTTGATAGGGAAAACAAATCTTTAAAAAAAAAAAAATACCGGTCTTTAATCTGTGGCGGTGCTGATCAGAATTTACGGCTGTGATCTCTGGGGATTTCAGCTTGCTTGCCTCATCCTTTTGTCTCATCCTTGTAGAGCTCAAAGATCCTTCAACTGTACAGATTATAAGGAACTCATAACGCATCGAGCATATTAAAAGTATAATTAAGATTCAAAATACTGTCAACCGCAGTGACAGCTGCTAAAACTTTGTTTTTCAAGAAGCCCCTTTTTTCCCATTTGCGAGTAGCTTTGTTTAAGTCAATGATGACACCCCGGTAGTACGAAATCAAAACGTCGAATAGCAAGTCTTTATAGGGGGAAAAATAAAACACAAAAGTATTACCTACCTTGCCATTCCCACACCACTTTAGATTCACCCTTCACCAGCTTTGGATAACGTTCTACGCGAGAATCTTCCTGCACTAACTCCGCAACCTGCATATATAATGGAAGTTACAACAGGAACTTGTCCATTAGAATAGCTATTCTGGCAAAGCATACAAAGACTTTGAATCATAAGAAGAGGAAAAAAAGAAAAAAGAAAGCAGTTATTATCTAGAGAACGACTCCTGGTCCAAACAAGCATGGTTTCAACCTAAGCTAACATACAACCGAGGAGTTTATGTTTCCGTTCTATATGCTCAGTACGTGTTTCTTTAGTACGGTTTTTTTTTTTTTTTTTTTTCCAAGAGTTGAAGTCTTATTCCTTTGGTTGTATTTATTTTGTTACTCAATACTATTTTATATTTTTAGTTAAAAAACGTGTACAGATGTATGTATGCTCTCAATGATCTGTCATCACGTATGGACAAAGTGGGCAGGAAATGACAAAGATAGACTACGAGTCTACGAAAGCCGAAGTGGAGCAGTGACTTGACTCAAGCAAACTAAGCAAGAGGAGAATGGAGAAGGGACAATGCTATTGCTTGCATTACCATACAACAATAAAGCATTGGTCGTACACACTTCAAACAGATGTTAAACGATACATCTAGAGAAATTCGATAAGTTAAAAAAGACAGTCAATTAAAAACTAATTGATTAGCGTTTCGCTAAATTCCAATTCCATGAGAAAGGTCAATCTTTAACACGAGCATATTGGAACACGCACATCTGCAAATCAACTTTGGTCATCCCACTAAGCAATTGGACTTCACTTAAATGGTACCTTCATCTCTGTTGACATATCGAAAGGATGATGCAGATCGAAAATGGATGAATTAAATCAATCATTGAAGCTATAATAAGATCCAATAACAGAGTACAGAGCATAAAACCTTTTTCCATAATGCAGGTTTCTTCCTCTCTTTAGGCGAAAGAAGATGATCCCGCAACCTAGAGGCAATAACCCATGATTCGGATTCTCCATTCATTCTCTTTGACGTCAAGGCTTTCTCTTCAAGTATTTCACAAATCTATAAAATTATGAAAAAAATAATAAATGGGAAGGAAGCAGTGAATGCCTATTGAAATTTAAAAAAAAAACAAAAAAAAATCTCAACACGTCTAACCGAAAAAGGGATAAAAGTAATTAGTAAGGCATTTTCCCTTACAGCTGACGGACGAAGTTTAGCGTGGCATGCAAATATCTATCTCAAGGTGAAAATAGACGTAAATGACATCTAAATTGTGCACTATACAAAGTAAGTACGTTTCTCATGTTGCATGCCTTGCCATGCTCTATATCAAAATTCAGTCGAACTAGGGCTAGTATTAAAAATATAGCAACAAGCTCCAGCCCACACAGAAGTTCAAGAAGGAATATAATTACTTAATGCTATGGAGTGCGAAGCAAACCGAGTACCCCATAGCAGACCGAGTATCCTATGAACAAACAAACTGATATTATTTGGCTTCACTTTGACTAGCCCTATATAACTGTTATTTGATAGATCCTTGAAATCACGGTTGCATTAATACACAATTAGATATCCATAAATTAATAGACAATCCATCTGAGACGTACTACTAAAGACACAGCAGGTGAAGATATGTTTGTAAATCAAAGAATGGTTGTATAGAGGACGGTGGCCTCCAGAAAAACCTAAACGAGTGGAAGTAACGAATGACGAGCTAAAGCTCAAGGGACTTTTTACCTGTTGATAAAGCTCATCAGCTCTTCCTGACAGATATAACCTCTGACGGACCTTCCAGATTAGCCATACGCATCCCAGGATCTGTATGTGTCAAAACTGTTAGCAACAGTCAACAAGTTAAACATAAACACGTGAAGGCCTTTTCTAATGCAATACCAGCAAACAAGTTGGCAAAATCACTAGAACATTGTTGGAGATCCATTGATGAACACGACAGGAAAACAGCTTGTAACTATCTGCAAGAACATCCGGACACTTCAACTCCCTGACCCTGTACACATAATCAAAACTGGTGAATAAGTGACAGAGTAAAATCACATTATACCGGAGAACATGCTGGTTTTCTCAAATCCAAGACTCCAATATTTATAACATACCCTTGAGCATTTGTCCTAGTCTCTAATACTTTAACAACAGCCTCCATTGCTTTATTCTTCGTATAGTTATTTACGGCCTTGTCTGAGCCAACATGTTCCGTCAACTCATGCCCATCCAAGACACTCCATATTTCATCCTCGTGAACCTAAAACATTTATTCAATCTGAACATGTCAGCAAACACAAGGCAAAGCATTCTTGCATCAAAAGTGAAACATAAACATCCAGACCAAAAGTTGCGAAGGTGACAAACCCAAATCATCCCAGCTCCACCACACAAGTATTGAGCGTAAGATTCACAGAGACGAAGTTGTACCCACTGTGACTGCATTCACACCAAACACAAGTTTACATTAGGAAAAATACAAACAAGATTCAAATGTAAAGAAAGGTGTTTACGCATCCAAGAATATCAATCTACCAGAATGAAGGTTCTCGAAACCCACAAGTTTCTTAACTGTTTGACTTATATCTCCATCTTCGACACATATGTTTCCATGCTTCCTATAGCCTCGAACACACTCCAACTTGCCTTGATTACATTTGCCATTACTTGGGCAAGGTTCACAATTATCTGTGATAATGAAGCATCACTATAAGAAATGCATGTAATGCTGTGACGCATGGCTCAATAAGGGATAAAATATATTGAACACCAAAACATAAGTTTCTAACTAAGCTGTGGTTATTCGATAATTAGCGCGTCTACTTGGGATTTCTCTATCACCGTGAAAAATCAGGAATTTCACTACCGGCTGGTAACTGTTACGGATTAAAGCAAGAAACCACACACAAGATGTGATTCATCCTCAATGTGTAAGCTACGTCTATTTTCAGCCACCGCAGAATTTCCTATGATTAAGAAGATTATAAGAGAATCAAACACTACAAGCCTTTCAGAGGGGCAACATCCGAATGGAAACATTTAGGATGGAAACATTTGAATGGAAAATTTTAAACAAGAACATTTGAACAAAAACATTTAAATATGCGTTTGGAAGTAGCTATCAGAAAAGACGTAGAGAGATATGGAAAAATGGCAATCTAAAATGATTTTCAACACTTTTTCTAAATCACTGTACTGTATATAATTTTGGAGGAGGACTTTTTGCCATTAAAAAATAAAAACTCAAATGATATTTGAATGCTCTCTTTCCAGTTGTTTCTAACAAACATGTATTTGGAATGACCATTGAAATGAAATTTCTCAAATGTTTGCGCTAAACGGATGCTCTGTATTTCTCTCTAACCTAATCCTCGAAACCGGCCCCTCCTAATAAGTAAAATTAGGAAACCTCACTTCCAACTTCGACCCTGCAGCAAAGGTCAGATTCACATACTAACTCTATATCAGGTCAATAATTAGGCTCCACGTAATCAACGGTAATCTAAGCCCAATAGATGATCATCTAGTCAATTTAGCTTAACTACTACAAAGTAAGAATCACTTTCAAACCAAAAGTTCTATAACAACCTTGAGCCTCAAACAATTTTAAAACTAAAGAAACTAAAATTAAAAAATTAAAAAACAATGAGCATAAAACCCAAATCACAACTATAAAAATGACAAACATTTAAAAGAACAGAACAAGTTACGCAAGACCCTTATGAGTTATGAGCTCAGAATGACAAAAACCGAGTCAAATTCAAAATTCATCAAATTTTCCCGGGTTTTCCGAGGAAAATAAAAAAGACCCACCAGAGAGAAAATCGGAGGCGTCCAAACCGGTGTCGCAGAAGGGGGTTGGGAGACGAGTGGTGAAGAAGAAGTTGAAGGTTAGGAAGACGAAGGCGGCGATCGTCATGGCGGCGGCGAGGCTGAAGAGTTCGTCTCTGGAGGGAAACAAATCATCGGGTGGTTCCCACAGAAACATTGATTTCAGAGAAGGATTTGAGGGAGACAAAGACTTGGGTTTTTGGCGCTTCTTTGAAGCCGAAGAAGACATCGATCAGAGAGTGCAGTACGGACCAACACTCAACTCAAACTCTCAAACTCACCAGAATTTCGACAAAGAAGAGGGAAAGTGAAATTTACAACGACACCCGCTCCCCATCACTTTTAGGGCCCGTTTGATGTGTTGGAGATTGGGGGAAAATGTGTGTTTATGAGGAAAATTTTTGAAAAAATTATATGATATTAAAAACAGTATAAAAATTTTAAATATGTTTGAAAAAAAATATGTCAAATAGATTTTGTTATGTTCATCTCGTCGTTAAGAGTTTTTTGATATAAAAATTATCTTATTTTGATTTGAATGAGAAAGTTATGGACTAAAAAAAAGTCATCAACTTTTAAAATTTGAGTTTTTTAAAATGATAGAGAGAGAAAGTTTAATATAAAGTTTGAGAATTTGAAATCTAGATAGTAAAATATCATTTGCAGGTGTTACCCCAAACGGGGCCTTGATCTATGTTTTGTAGTATTTAGTTCATATATCCTTTTATTTGTGTTCATACTCATGTACATCCAATAATAATATGACACGTGTGTAACTAACATTTTCTTTTTATTAATTTGATAAGATATTGTAATTAAATATACATATTTTATTAACGTGTCATGATTTTATTAGAGGAACATAAAGTGGATATAAATAAGGGGATACATAAGTTGAATCCTGATAGGGATTTATTGTTTTGTAAGAGGGAAAGAAGAGTGGAAGGAGTGAGTGGTAGATCATTTAGGTGAGGAAGACGAGGAAGGAGTGGTATTTTCTTTCATGATATTTGGTATGACAACAAGGAAAGAAAGAAAAAATCATTTGTCATGTTTGGTATAGAAATACAAAGGAAAGAAAATGGTGGATTTTATTTGTAAAATGATTATATTATCTCTAACCAATGACATAGATTGAATATGTCCAAATATTTCTCCAATTTGGACGGATTAAAATTGAGGGTTTTTTTTTTTTTTTTTTTAAATTTCTTTTAAGGGGATTGTGAGTTCCTCTTTTCTCTCCCACCTGATAACTATTTCTCTCTTACTAAAAACACTCTTAATTAGGATTATATATTTTTGATTTAGCGTTCATTCAGGAACATTTGGAAACGGAGTTTTGAATATATCTCTATTTGGATAGAAGATAAGTGTAAAAAAATAAAAATAAATAAAAAAAGAAGGTTTTGGATAAAAAAAAAAGTTATAATAGGGTTTCTGTGTTTGATGAACATATAATTGAGAAGAAAAAAAAAAAGGAATATTTAAGAAAAGTGTGTCTTGTTAATTGAATAAAACAAAACAAAATACTTAATAAGGGTTTGGAAGCCATACTCCATCCCCAAACCAAACAAGGGTTTGGAAACAAAATGGTAATTTACTATCTGCAAAGGTGGCCCTAAACGGGCCTTTAATCTTATTTGAGTTTCAACTTTACGATTTTCTCTTTGTCTTGTCCTGTTATGTCATTTTATGCTATATTATCAATCCACTAATTTGCGGTTTCAAAGTGCCCACCCTACCACATATAATGAGCAGCCTTTTTATTTGAAATTTTCCCAAACTACTCTTTTATAAAATCAAATTACTCTGTTCATCTCCCCTTAAACTACTCCGGTCCATTTTCCATTATTTCTTTTTCTTATTATAGGGATATGAGATTTCTTAAACATGAATGATGTTTGATATTTGTTTTTTTTTATTTTTTTTTCTTTCTAATTTAATAAGTTAATTAAATGAAACATACTAAAAACAGAACACCAACATACCTTGGAAAATAAAATAAAAAACATATATTTTCAATATTTTTCATATTTTTTTTATACTAAGGCTAATTAAATCCAAACCGCCAATAGACTATTTGCAAATTTTCCGCCATGTAAAATGAGCGATTCAGTTTGAATTTGTCACAAACTACTATTTTATAAAACCGAACCGTCTTATCCAAGAATACGGCTTTAGAGAAACAATATTAAAAATGATAGCATATAACGAATATCAAGTAATGAAAATTTCACACCTTATTTTATATAAAAATATATATATAGAGTTCGAATCCCCAATCTGAAAGTTAAAAAAAAAAAAAAAAGAGATTATTCTATGTATGCAAGAATAAAATAGCAGCCAAGGGATCATTATATTTTTTCTCATGTTAATTATCTCTAAGGTGATCACGATAATCACATCAACATCCTCACATGGCAATTATTCACAAACATTGTCCGTTTGTTTTGTCCAATCATATAGAGTAATGTTACATGCCTCGAGCGGGTTTTCACCCTGTTTATGCGGCCTCCTAAAAGGGAGCCACTTAGGGAATGTTTGGTACTTGGATCATAATTTACAATTTAATTTTTATTTTTTATAAAAAAATCAACCTCAATTTATTATTCACATATTTTATAACTCAAACTTTAAAAGTCCATAACTTTATATTTATAAGTCCAAATTAGATAATTTTTTTAAAAAATTATATAAAATTTCGAGACAGACGAAACAAACTCTAAATTGAAATATATTTTTTTTCCGAATACATTTCAAGTTCTTTTACTTTTAAACTCCAACAATTTAAACGTCTAACCATATGTATAATTTAATTCAAATTCAAATACTACAATCCAAATCTTAACACCAGATACCTGTTTAATATATTTTTTTCTTGTCTTCTGACAATGGATGGCCCCACATAATGGATTTTTTTCCCCTCGAAGTTTTCCAAATTTGAATTCCACAGTTTTTTTTTTTTTTACAGGTCTCTTCAAGTTTCTCAAGATCAACAAAGGTCAAGATCATGAAAATTCATAAGAGTGATTTATGGTCAAATCCTTGCCATTCCTTGTGGGATTTGTGCAGAATTTGATTTATGAGTATGCAAGAGTGCCCATTAGACATTCAAACAGAAGTTCTGCTATGAAAAATAATAAAAAATAAAAAATAAAAATTGGTCTAGCAACAATGACAACAAGACACCTTTCATGATTGAATGTGACAGTCATCGGTCTAAAAAAAAAGATAAATTATGTAATCTCATATCGTTTGAAAATGAATATATATGATGGTTCTAAGTATTGAGACTATTTTCTAATAGTACAAGATCTTTTGGGGGAATCAAAGAATAAAACCGTACAGACATGAGGTCTAAAGTTAACAATATCATATCAAAAACAGACATGAGTTGTTACACTTCCATCTAGGTCTATAAACGCCGTTGGATTTGTAAACGTAGTCGTCTTCGCCGACATGGGTCCGATGAACTTTTCGGCTCCTAAAAATATAGAAGAAAAAAAAACGGCAAAAGGAGAAGAAAATGGACAGAGATAGAACTTAAAAAGATTAACAACAAACAGGAATTAGAATAGAGTGAGGAAGATGGCAGGGAAACGGCCGGGATCCAAATGATTAAAAAAGACAATCAAATTTCTGGGTATCCACTTTCTTTCTTTCTTTTTTTTTTTTCAATATATAACCTGAGGAATCCAAATGATTTTAATGATTGCCGGAAAGCTCATTGGAGGGTGTGAGGGTGAGAGATAGGCAGAGCAGGAGAAGAATTTAAGAGAGAGAGAGTTGTTTGACAGAGGAGTGAGAGCATTCTTTACTTCTTTTTTTTCTTCTTTTTTATTTTATTTTTCCATTTCAGTTGGTATACTTTAAAATTAAAAATGCAAGTGGGGTCTACATTGTTTATCTGCCACTAGGACCGGGTTTCTTCCCCATTCGGACCTGTAGGATTACTCGGTTGTATATGTGTTTACATAGTCATGTCTAGTCATGTCTAAGCATTAAAAACGATTTTCATATGTTCAAGTCATGTCTTTTTAAAAAAGAGAGTGTAAGAGATTTTTTTCTCCTCTGTATTCCCTTCTTAACACGGTAAGTTTTCTTAGATAAATATTAGAATAATTGGTTTAAATAATTTATAATCTTTTTTAAAGGTTACAATTTAGTCCATATTTTTTTTTTATCGAGATGATTCTAAACTTATATTTTCTTGGTTGTTTCAGTCTTTTTCATCAAACTCCGTTAAATTTCTAATGAAATATTACTCAAATGATCATTTTTGTTGTAAAATGATCAAAATACCTTCAAATCTCTATATTCCCTCCCCCTCTCTCTCTCTTTCGTCCCCCCCCCCCCCCCTTCCAATTGAGTTTGGCCCCCTCTAGCCCTCTCCGACCCCCCCGGTGATTGGGTTCAGCCAATGCCCTCCCGCGACTGGATTCAGCACCCCTTCCTTCCGCAACTGGGTTTGCCCTCCCGCCCGGGACTAGATTGGGCCTCCTTTTCCGGCCCCACACCCTCGGCAACTGGGTCCAGCCCCGCCCCCCCCCCCCCCCAGCGATTGGGTTCGGCCCCCCTTCTTGCGAATGGGTTCGGCCCTCTCCAACCCTCCTCGGCCTCCTCCCCCCCCCCTCCCGGGGATTGGGTTCGACCCTCTCTAGCCTTCCCCCCCAATTGGGTTCGCCTCCAGCCTCCCCCCAGCTACTAAGTTCAGCCCTAATCCCTCCCCCCCCCCCCACACGAGTGGGTTCGGCCCCCCCCCCCCCGCCCACCCTTTACTGTAGGGAAACTTTAATTTCTCAAAAATTTGGGGACCCATAGGAATTTACCTATTTGACGTTTAAAACCACGAAGCATGCTCTTCACGTTCCCAATCCATTTTTTTTTTAATTTTTACGGAAATGACTAAAATGACCAAGAAAATAGAAGTTTAGAGTCATCTTGGCTAAAAAAAAAATGAACAAGGACCAAACCGTCACTTTTGAAAGAGTTTAGGGACTATTTAGGTCAATTACTCTAAATATTATTATCGAATAAGGACAACTTTAGGATAAGATCTGATAAATATTCTATTAGTAAAAAAGCAATTAAAATTTAATGTTTATATTGGAGGGAAAACTGGCTTTCTCTTGATCACCATACTCTTCACTCCTTTTGACAACTATGTATATCATATTTCTAATACAACTATATATATATATATATATGAGTAAGACCACAATTGATATGACTTTTGTTTTCTAAAATTAGTAATGTACAATTATTTTTTTCTTCCATAAACCCAAGAGGTACCACCATAGTATACCTGAACATTACTCCTTATTCCTTTATTTCATTTTCTTATTTCTCTTTTTTTTCCCCCTAGGCGAACAGGGCATACATACGTTAGAGGTTAAAATTTATTCCACACATCATTAAGTTATTAAATTCTTAGTGTTTACATATAAATTAAACATCATCTTCCACTAAGCTAATTTTTGAGAATGAGTTATACCAAGCCATTTAACTATATATATATATATATATATATATTAGTGTATATGCTACCTGCTTCCCCCCCCCCCCCCCCCCCCCCCCCCCCTCAATAGAGTTTCTTTTTTTAATTAACAAAACTATCTCTTACAAACTTAAAAGAAAAGAAAAAAAACAAAGAAAATCCCGCCAAAGCTAGTTCAATGGTGGGAAGGAAAGGGAAGAGAAGAATTTGGATATAAGTTTTTAAGTTCAATATTTGAAAGCATTTTTATTTATCTATGAAATTAGAGTTATAAACCCTTATATTATATATATATATATATATTCTCTTTCCTTTAGAGGAAAGCACATCCTACGTTGGAATCTGCTCAACTCCAACAGTTATACAATAGCCAGATTACTAATTCAGTTGCAACAAAACCGCCGAGTGAAGTTTGATTGTTTGTTTGAAAAAGATGTTTAATAAAGATACCAACCATTTGTAGTGCACAAAAAGATTTCTTTCTCATCACAGTTTAACAGCCCAAAAAGCAGTAAAGGAGGCACAGAAGAAGAGCATGAGAAGGACTAAAATGGAAGAATTTTCTCATGCTCGGAACAAAGGGTATGAATGAAAAAAAAAAAAAAAAAAAAACAGAATCTACCCGTTTGGCATTATGGCATTTGGACAAAGATTAATGACGGTAGATCCGAGCTCCTCTAAAAAAAATCAAGTTGAAAAGTAGGGTTTTTTTATTTTATTTTTATTTTTATTAAACGTAAAAAAAAAAGAGTAAATATATAAAGAAATATGTAAACGAAAGAAAAAAAAATAAAAATAAATAACTCTTTCTTTTTTTTTTTTAAGGAAAGAATGAGGGGGTTTTTTTTTTTTGGAAGGAAAAAAAATAAATAAATGAAAAAAAGTAAGGACTTACCCGGCCTTTCTTCACGTTCGCTCCAAAAACAAAGATTTGCTTTTGACACATCTTCGGTAACGGTGTCAAAATTTGCTCAACGTCCAAAAATACGCTCGTAAAGTGGTTGGTTGTAGTACAAATCAGACGATCGTATCCACAAGGAGAAAACAACAAAAACAACTAATATTAGCGGAAATAAACGTTAAAAAGGTAAGGAAATAAAACAATAAAAAATGAAAATATCTTTGGTGGATTTTTGTAATACAGAAAATAAGTAAAACATGAAAAAGGAGATTTAGGTAGAGAAATATTCAATAATAAATGAGGCAAGGTATCGTGAATCCTTCTTGTGCTTCGTTCTCCAATTTAAATATAATCTTCGACATATCACTCAATTGTACGTTTCACATCCCAAACAAACAACCGGAAAAAAAAAAAAAAAGACCAATGAATAAACAAGTGCATTTCGGTTGACAAAATCTCTATGTTGAACCAAACGAATTTATTGTTATAAGTTATCCAAAATTGACAAAGTGTCGTTTTTAGCAAATTGCAATAAAAAACAACTCATAAAATTAATCTTGTCAAAATAGATATACGATAATATTATATAAATAAAGCGCGACTGAATTTATATAAAAAATTGATACAAAATATTTTGAATAAAAATAGAGAAATGACATGGAGAGATTTAACCCACTAAAACATATGAACTTTAAAAAACAAATGAAAATCCAAAATTAGATCGCTTCACATATCAATTCATCACTAGCTTCACCAAAGTGTTGAGTATAACTTGCAATTCATCTCTCAAAGTTCTAAAAAGAAAATATGAGATGAAGAATGCAAGAAAAAAATAAAATACAAGAAAAACACTCAAAAATTGGGCCAAAAATTGAGGGAAAAATCATGGGGAAAGCACCTGAATGACACAAAATTAATAACAATTGCACCAACATGACACAAAAAAATTAACACTAGACCAATATGACACAAAATTAAATTAAAGTTAACTAAAATTTATCTCATATTAATGATGAATTTATGTTGTGTTGGTCAATAGATGAAAAATGTGGTTATTTAGATATTTTTCTCAAAAAAAAAAAAAAAAAAAAACCATCCCAAGCTTGCGAAAAGGGATATATATATATATGTGTGTGTGTGTGTAAGAATGTCATGAATTTGACACCTTTTATTTATATCTACTATAATATTAAAGTTGATAATTTTATAATACTAAAATTACCAACTTTAATGTTAGAGTGGATAAAATTATAAAGATATACTTCAAAACATGACTTTCCACCTAATTTTTTTTCTTTTATTTTTTTTTTCTTGAAATGCCTTGCTTTTTTAGGACTCTTATCCAACATGTTGGGGTGAAAATTTGGTCCAAAACTCCACCCCTAAAACTGGTAAATTAGCTAGATATTCGCAGCCAGTTGAAGGGTCATGACACAAATTCTTCATTCTTGATCAACATGACACAAATATTAATTTAATTTAATTTAATTTTATGTCATGTTATTCTAGTATTATTTTTTGGAAAATTACACAATATAGCATATTTGAAACACATTAATGAAAATTATAGCATATTTTTTAAATAATGTGAAATTATAGCATATTTTAATTCTATATTTAATTTATTTCAATTTTACCCTTTTCTCCCTCCACAATCCCTCTTTCCCCCTTTCTCTCCTCTCTCTCTCTCTCTCCTCATTAATCAAAGGATGTTGTGCCGATCATGACAGCGACGGAATGGTGGGAGGTGGCTGTTTGTCGCTACTTGTCGATTATTGTCTGAGAAGACACGGGCGTGGTTGGGGGAGAGGAGATCTCGTGATGATCGCAAGATCACGATATTCGCACTGTCGCGACGGTGAAGTTAGACGGCGATTGTAAGTGCAATGATAAGCGGAGACAAAACTATTTCTATCGCAAGGCCGACGGAGCCTATTATGCTCGCCATCGCTCGTGCTTGCAACGTCGACGGTGATGGGGTCATGATTTTATGGTCCCGTGACTCTCATCGTGGCTGTGAATGGCGATCTTTGTTGGAGAACTGCTCGACCGCGACGGACGGCGGTGCAGGCGAAGCTCTACCCTGGAGCGTTGTGATTTTGCCTGATTGAGTCGACGTCACCTGAGATGGTGCCAGAGTGCACAATGATGACAACCGCTAGTGAGATCCGGAAGAGAGAAGGGATGGCAGGGGGCATTATTGGAATTTTAAAAAATTGAAACCATATTATGCAACTATTTTCGATCTTTAAAAAATTATGTTATAATTTTCCACCACACATAAAAATAACATATTTTCCTCTTTCTGCCTTAATTTTTTTTGGTATTATATTAGTATAATAATCTTTAAATTTGTGTGCCGGTTTGGTTGGAGACAAAGGCTGGAAACGGAATCACGCGTGCCTGCCAGAGCTGAAGATCTGGGCCTGAGATCCTGTGGGCTGGAGTGAGGAAATAGTGGCCCAAAAATAATCCAGCCGAGCCCGGCAATAGCTGGCACGCGGAGAGAACAACAGGGGCAGCTTGCACGGGAACAGCTGCTGGGGGCCTCATGGTTCACGCTGGGCATGGCGGCTGGCGAACCAAGGGCTAACACGTGGCGGGAGTTGAGGAAACACCAGTATCATTTCAAAGTATTTTTCACAAGGTTAATTTGCTTCGATTATTTGATGTGGTTTTTTCTCTTGACTTTGACAGCTTCACTTTCGACGTATCAAGAAATTTTTATAGAATGTTTGGTAAAATGGTTTGAATTAAGATTTTTAAGTTTGAGTTAGTTGACTTTTTAAAAATTAGTTATAATTTTTATTGACTTTTCAAAAAAAGATAAAAAATGAGATGAAAAAAATACAGTTTAGTTTAAAATAATGATTTTATCAAACAAATCATTAATTTTTAACGTCTTAATGATTTGATAAGATATTGAAAATACACCGACCACTTTCAAAATTACCACGTTTGTCTAATTGTTGTTTTACAACAGCCACGTGTCCATTTCTAATTATAAAATAGCATCCAAGGGATCACTATACTAAAGCTTTTTCTCATGCTAATTATCTCTAAGGTGATCAAGAGAATCAGATCAACATCCTCACATGGCAATTCACTAATATATATTCTGTTTGTTTTGTCCAACTACATAGTATTTGCATAATTTTAGTCATGTATAAACATTAAAAAGACTTTTCATACATTCACGTCATGTCTTCTTGAGAGAGTGTGTAATGGATTTTTTTCTCGTTTGCATTTCCTTCTAGAATAATGACAACTTTAGGATAAGAAATGAAAAATCTTCTATTAATCAAAATTTGGGGCCTCTATCGTCACCACCACCCACCCCCCGCCCTGCTTTTTCCACACCCCAATTTAATTAATTATTTTATTCCTTAATTATCTACAATTAAATTACTTTTAAAGACAAAAGGTGGTCACAAATATACTTTTCACACACCTCATTTAAAAGTTAAATTTTTTTTTTGAAATATCGTTTTTTAAATATAATATAGAAAATGCTCAATCCTTACCAATAATGAATAGGAGAAGAATGGCTTCCAATGAAAAGGAAACAATAAGTTTTTTTTTTTTTCTCAACTTTCGTCTAATTTTTTCTTTTTATTATCTTGTTGACGATAAATTTGTATTTTGTACGAGTGTTGTGGATTTTCTAACGTAAGTATACGTTATCGTTAACAAGTAATAAAGTAATGAGTAGAGTATCGTTTTCACGAGAATTGTTGTTTACCAATTACCGAAATTATATTAATTATAACTTTATTTGAATAATCGAAAAGAACAAATTAAAAATTAATAAAACAAATAAGAAAAAGCCTAGGATTACAATCTTCACTTAACACTTCATTTGAATCTCTCTACTATTTCCTAGATAAATTAATCAATTTGAATTGTTAACTGAGAGTTCTAAGCTATCTAAAAGCCTATTCCGATGGTCAGATAGAAATACCCCCTTAACTTATTTACTAAATTCCTATGAGAATTAGATTAAGAAAGATTCATTAAGTCTAGGCTTTCTTGATAGTTACATATGCTACATAGGTATATTCCTATCCTACATAAACTCGATGTTTCCGCACGTAGATCACATGTCACTCTATCTAAGGCTGAACACAAAATTCCCTTTCCAAGTTCATTAGGGTTACCAAATCAATCTAATTAGTGGTCAATTAATTAGAATCATCAAGCACAAGATAGAACAAATAATCCGATATTAATTAATAAAATCAAAAGAGAAAGTAAATAAATTCAAACTATATGTTGAGTTCAAATTACAATTCCAGAAAAAGAAAAATAATTCATAAATAAAAATAAAATTCTACAAAATAAAGATTTAAATATTTTTAAATTACAAAAATAAAAAATAAGAAAATAGGAAGAAAAACTCCTTTTGAAGTTGTCACAAGTCTCTAAAATTTTTCCTCTAATCTTCTTCTCATTCTCTTCTTGACGATTGAAGATATAATCTCCCAAACTTTTGGACAAAATAAAATCTAAAAACTAAAAAATAAAAATTAAATCCTAACAAATATATATATTTTATATTTTTCTTCTTTTTCATCTCTGACTTGTTGGCTTAGAAAAACAACCAAAGACTAAATTCCCCCCTATCACGGAACCCGAGGTGCTCCTTTTGTCAGCTTCCAAGCCAGCCAACTTTTTCCAAGCAACTTTCCCTTTTATTTATTTATTTATTTATTCTTTTCTTTCCCATTTCTCTTGGTCGCAGCTTCTGACACGCAAAAGTTACCGCGGCCCCACGCACACGTGTCAAAACTCGGTTGGGACCACGGTAATCTGAGACGCGTGGAAAGATGTAGTTGGCTGGAGCATGCAAGCGCACGGGTACATGGTGAGGGCACGCACATGAGATCCAGCAGCTCCTGCTGGACTCCAAATTGCCCTTTTGCATTTTATTGACTTTTGATCTCATTAAAACTCCTTTTGAAGTTGTCTCAAGTCTCTAAAAATTTTCCCCTAATCTTCTCCTCATGCTCTTTTTGATGATTGAAGATATAGGATCCATTTGATGTATAAATTCAATTTGAGTTGAGTTGAGATTTTTAAGTTTGTATAGTAAATTTTGTTGATTTTTTTAAAAAAGATAAAAAAAATTTTCAAAAAAGATAAAAAACATGATAAAAAAAATACAATTTAATTTAAAATGAGATGGAAAACTAAACGGGTCCATAATCTCCCAAACTTTTGTACAAAATAAAAATCTAAAAACTAAAAAATAAAAATTAAATCCTAACAAATATATATATTTTATATTTTTCTTCTTTTTCATCTCTGACTTGTTGGCTTAGAAAAACAACCAAAGACTAAATTCCCCCTATCACGGAACCCGAGGTGCTCCTTTTGTCAGCTTCCAAGCCAGCCAACTTTTTCCAAGCAACTTTCCCTTTTATTTATATATTTATTTATTCTTTTCTTTCCCATTTCTCTTGGTTGCAGCTTCTGACACGCAAAAGCTACGCGGCCCCACGCACACGTGTCAAAACTCGGTTGGGACCACGGTAATCTGAGACGTGTGGAAAGATGTAGTTGGCTGGTGCATGCAAGCGCACGGGTACAGGGTGAGGGCACGCACATGAGATCCAGCAGCTCCTGCTGGACTCCAAATTGCCCTTTTGCATTTTATTGACTTTTGATCTCATTAAAACTCCAAATTTCTAGTTCTTGCCTTTTTCACCTAATTTACCTACACAATTAGGACAAAATAATTATTTAAAGGGGAAATTAAAATTAAATACTAAGATTATAATAAAAATATAAGTTTAAGATTGTTAAAATAACTCTATTTTGTAGAGTTATCAATGAGAAGCAAAAATCAGTTATATCGTTATGTTGACAGTTTTTTTACTTTTTTTTTTTTTTTTTCGTTTCTACAAACCAAGGAGGGAAAATGCAATCCATACAATCCATGCGACGTTTGCATATTATTCCATGGGTCTTTTTTTAATAATTTTTTTAATAACAGATTACAGTAATGAATAGTTAATGGTATATATATTCTCCTTTTTATAATTCTAGATTTAATATTTTTTGGACCTTTTGTTTGTCATTTCGTAGAATGCAATAGCTGATGACAATCGTGATCAATACATACATGATTAGACAAGTAAATTTATCACTTACGAGGTAAGATAATTATTAGATGTTAGAGGTGTTTTTTTTTTTTTTTTTCCTTTCTTTCTTTGTACACATATTTAGAATTAAAACTATACACACACACATGATGACAAAAAAAAAAAAAAAAAAGAAAAAAAGTAAAGGAATATGGAATTGAAATAAAAGGAGTTAAAAAGAGAGAGAGAGTGAGTGTTTTGGCTTGTGGGTGGGCGAAATAAGGAGAAAAATGTATAATTTAATTTAAGGGTTTTTTTTTTAAGTAATATTAAGAGGTGTGTAAAAAATAAGAGGTAAATTTTCTATATTTTATTGGTTGGTAGTTTAAGTATCTGTGTGGAAAAAATATATAAGAGGGTGTCAATAAACCTATCCATTTTAAAATTCAAAAAAAAAAATGAAAAAAAAAGCCTCAAACAAAATGACATAAATGGACAACTATTAGTGTTATATATATATATATATATATATATAAAGAAACTCAGTATGTTATTCCTTTTATTTTTTATTTTTTTACATACACATATATATCAAATCCCCAAATAAACAACGTATAAATATTTCAAAAAATTACTTGAATGAGTTTCAAAAAATTATATTAAAGTATTTTAATCTTCTCTATGATATAGTTTTACCATTATGTTTTTGTTTTTTTAACTAGTGTTGTGCCTTATTTTCTATTTATTTGGTTTTTTTTCGCATTTGGTTATTGACGTTGATTCTTGATTGGCGACTTCGCGTATGCTGCACCAAAAAATAAAAAAATAAAAATAAAAACCTAAACTAAACTCGGCTAGCTTGTTTATAATTTACTTCTATTTTTTTTTTTACTACCTTGATGTTGTATAATATTAATGCCTTTTGATGGTTTTTTTTTTTCCTTCGAATATTAGATTTACAGTTTGGTTATGTGTGTCTATATATATATATATATATAGACACACATAACCAAACTGTAAATTTTTTAGCAGAAGCTGCTAGAAAAGATGCACTGATAAATTGATATGTATGTATGCCTATGGTGTTTGTTAATGTTGCAATAAGGTCAGTGCTAAAAGAAATTTAAAGTGGTGATCTAAGTTTTAGATTATAAAAATAGTTAGGAATATTTTTGGAATACATGGGTGTGTAATAAGTATATTTAATAATTTTAAATTTAAAAGGGGTGTGTTTAGAAAGGGGATAATAGAATCACTCTTAATTAAAACACAATTAAACATAATGTATATGACAATTTCATAAAATTTGATAAAAATTCAAGGTTCAAGTACATACGTATTAAATATATACATATTTTTATCTACCAAAAATTCTCATTAAAAAAAAAAAAAAAGGTTCTGTACATGACAAGCTCTAGGAATTCAATATCAAATAGGAAGGCATTTCATATACCAACAAATCTTGATAAATATGGGTAAGACTTGCGTGTCAAATTTGTTTATCTCCAACAAATCTTGACAAATATGGGTAAGACTTGTGTGTCAACTTTTTCTTTATCTTTGATCAATATGACATCTTGTTCTCTACAAAATAAAAATATACAGTTTTTTTTTTTTTTTTTTTTCATAAAAATGATTTTTACATGTGAATAAATTGATACCAGTTGAAACCATGCAGTACTGTGTTTTCAATAAAACAATTTCATAGTGGTTATAGACATAACTTAATAATAATTCAACACATGACTCCACCACAAAATATCAGTTTGAATCTCCACATTCCTAAACTTAGAAAAAAATATATAAAATAAATAAAAAGATTTTCATATGTTAGTCAATTATTAGCAGTTTAAAACAGTAGGTTAACAAAACAGTACCATATAGAGATGTCTATATAAAGGCTGAGTTCTAAGCTCGTATGCAAATCCAATTGAACCACACAAATATATATCATATACTTACATATACTTATATTATATTGGAGGAAAAACTAGCTTCTCTTGATCACTATATACTCTTCACTCCTTGGCAAGTATAATATCTATTATATTTGTATTACCACTTCCTTCTTTTACTTACAAATCAAACTTGCAATCCACAATCAAGAGGTGCCATCATAGTATACTAGGACTTTATACCTTATTCCTTTATTTCATTTTCTTATTTCTCTCTTCATTTTTTTCCCGCTAGGCGAATAGAGCATACTTATGTTAGAAGTTAAAGTTATCTTTAAGTTATTAAACTCTTACACTATTTATATATAAACAAGGCATCATCTTTCCTTGTGCTAGCTTTCGTGAATGAGCCATAACAAACTCATTTAACTATATATCAGTCTATTTGCTACTTTATTTATTTATTTATTTTTTTACCTTAATTACGTCTCCTTTTTTAAATAACAAAACCGTCTCTTACAAACTTTAAAATAAAAAAAATTAAAAAAAAATCCTGCCGTGATTATTTTTAGCGGGTGGGAAGGAAGACGATGAGAAGAATTCGGATAGAAGAATTCAGTTATATATATATATATGTGTGTGTGTGTGCACATATATATGAATATATCTCATTCTTTTAGAGGAAAGCAAATCCTACGTTGGAATCTGCTTAAGTCCAGAAGTTTTATAACAGCCAGATTACTAATCCAGTTGCTACGTTACTGCCGAGTGAAGTTTGCCTGTTGAGCAACCACAAGCTTGTTTGTTTGAAAAATATGTTGAATTAAAATTCCAACCAGTCGTAGTACTCATGTAGATTGCTTTTAGGCAGTATGATATTCAAGTTTGAACCATTTATATATGTTTATACATAAATACATATACGTATATATATATATATATATAAACACTCCATGATATGTCAATCACTATATATAGTCGCGTAGTCACATTGAAATCGGTGGGACTAACGTCCCCACTCATATTTAAAAAAAAATACTTTTCAGCTCCTAATTTTTTATAAAATTTCTGTTGTGCTTTTATTTTGTAAGAAAAATTACAATTATACACCACTCAAATTTTGAGATTTTAACTTTTACTTTTAAAATTTATGTAGAATTTAGTTATCCATCTTATTAGAAAAAAATTATTGTGTCCACATTCAATTGTTAAAATATATAACTTTGTCATTTTTTAAGAAAAAATAATCTCTATCTTTTTTTTTTTTATAGCATCTTCACTGAAATAATTTTCTGCCTCCGCCCCGACTATGTTTTGACCATCTTGGCTAGATTACAGGAGGAAGTTGACCATCCAAAGCATGGCTTCCACCAAAACTTGTGAGGCAAACATTGTTAGGAGATCTGGCAACTACAATCCCACAGTCTGGAACTCTGACTACATCGAATCACTTGAAAGCAATTATGCGGTAAAACTCCTTTTCTAGTATAGAGTAATATATATACACATACACGTATATATAATATATATTATGGTTGTCTTTGTCCAGCTGCACCTCTACTCATAATTGGCAAAGCTACTCTTATGTGTGGCACCACTAGTATATTTTTTTTTTTGGGTTAAATATTTTTTATTTTCAAAATAAACAAATTCTAGTTTCATCCTCATTTTACAAGAAAATTTTGTCTGCTCCCCAATTTAATATTGAAACACGTAATTTGTGCCTTCATTTTTGCAAGAAATCTTCTGCGAAAAAAAAAATTATGACTCTGTCACTACTTCAGCTAGTTCTATTAACGTAGATATCAACCCTGACTTTGCAGGGAGAAGTGTATAAGAGAAGAATCCAGAACATGAAGGGAGAGGTGTTGATGATGCTTGAGAAGGTGGAAGATCCTCTAACCCAACTTGAGCACATTGATACATTTCAGAGACTTGGACTGTTTTATCACTTCAAGAATAAAATAAACAATATTTTGAAGGGGTTATATGGTAACAAAATATGTTGTATGGATAATACATGGAAGATCGATAATTTATACGCCACTGCTGTTGAATTTGGACTCCTTCGTCGACACGGCTACATGATATCATCAGGTACACTTATTTATGTACTTGTACTAAGAATATTATAATTGTCCATTTCACGTTAAACTTGTGAGTTTTGAACGTCGGAGTTTTATAAATTACGATAGAGTTGTAAATTTGAGACAAATACAATTAAACTTTCGATATATATATATATATATATATATACTTGTAAACTTTTTCTTTGACAAATAAATGAAACTACTAATAATATGCGATTTTCAACAGATGTTTTCACTTATTTCAAGGATGAAACAACTGGAAATTTCAAAGCGTGCTTATGTGAGGATATTGAAGGATTGTTGGCCTTGTATGAAGCGTCATTCCACTCGAAAAAGGGTGAAACTATTTTAGAGGAAGCAAGAGGCTTCACTGTAAAACATCTTGAACAATTCAAGCAGGAGCACAACAAAGATCAAGGCAACATGATTCTCTTTGAACTAGTCAGTCATGCCTTGGAGCTTCCATTGCACCGGATAATGCCAAGATTGGAGACAATGTGGTACATCGACCTGTACGGCAAGAGGCAAGACATGAACCCTACTTGGCTTGAACTTGCTAAACTTGATTTCAACGTCGTACAATCAACCCATTTGGAAGACCTTAAACATTCTTCCAGGTTAGAAACTTTTGCAACGTCTCAATTTTATATATTCTTGCCTAGGGCTCATCTTCATTAGTAAAATATATATATATATATATATATATAACTCCCACTTATAAAAGAGAAATGAAATACTCACAGTTTTTAAACCTAAGAAGTGTGTGATCAGTACCATCCTTCACTTAGTCCATCGGATTTCGAAAGGGAGAAAAGTTTAGTACTATTTCTTCTCTCATAATTATTTCGATTCCTTTCCTTGCTTTGACATATATATATATATATATATATATAAAGGTGGTGGAGTGCAACCAAGTTAGGACAAAACTTGAGCTTTGCTAGAGATAGGCTGGTTGAAGTTTACTTATGGGCAGTGGGAGCAACATCTGAGCTAGAGAATGGATACAGTAGGAGATTGCTCACAAGAGTTGGCATTTTGTTAACCGTTATTGATGATATATACGATGTCTATGGCACACTAGATGAACTTGAGCTCTTTGGAGACGCTTTTGAGAGGTTGGTAACTTTTTACATATGATTACATACATATAAATATATCTATACATATTCCTATGTATAAGCATTTCGAACTTTAGGTGTAATTTATATCATATGCATATATACGTCTTGATGTAGGGATGATGTACCATGTCGACTGTTAACCATTAGAACCTGAGTCTTATATGTGGGTGGTCACTACTTCCTATCAATCTAGGTTTTTGGGAGTGTATGTTACCTACTTACATCATGTCTTCTTTTGCTTCTACTTTTTTTTTTTTTGTTAATAGAGTAGTACTAAGGACACGAACTCTAACACCAACTTTTGAGTACCAACTCATATGTAATATTTTTATTGGTAGATACAATCAATTGATGTTGCAATGCTTTAAACTCTTACTAGTAAAAGAACGACAACTCACATGTCACTTATGTTAGTATTCAAAAATTGATATTAGAGTTGGTGTTTTTAGAAATTTTCTTTTTAATAATATTACCTAGTGATAGTATTAAAAAAAAAAAAAAAAGAAGAAGACATATATGCATAATATTATACATAGTGATCAAAATGCTTATATATAGAGATTTTATATACATATATCTAGATACAAAGGACGAAATATTAATTTCTATGGCAAGAATGAAGCTAATTTGATTTTAATTTTATTCATGGTGTCCTAGGTGGGATATAAATGCCATAGATCAACTAGCGGATTATATGAAAACATGTTTTCTTGCTACTTACAATGTTGTAAATGAGATTATCTTTGACGTTCTCAAAGAACAAGGTCACCTCATCCTCAAGTGCCTCAAGAAAATGGTACCAATCCCACTCCAACTTTATTGATTGTGATCTCTTTAACTTTTTATAAATATTGTGGTATTTGGACCATCTGTTCCCTAATCTTTGTGAATTGAAAATTTGACCCGACTTTTAATTTTGAGAATTCACTTACGAATACAAGAAGATATCTCATTTAAAATTTATTACATGTTTATTGTCAAGCCAACTCATCTCTCAATAAAATGTTATATATATATATATATATATATATGTATGTATATTAGTGGGCAGATCAATGTAAAAGTTATATGGTGGAGGCAAAGTGGTATTACAATGGATACACACCAACTCTGCAAGAGTATATTGAGAATGGATGGATTTCAATAACAATAGCAGGGTTGATAGTGCATGTTTGTTTTTCGGTTACAAATCCCATAACTGAAGAGGCCATAGAGTGCTTGATGGAGTATCCCAACATCGTACGTCACTCGTCAACCATTGTGCGACTTGTGAATGACCTAGGAACATCATCTGTAAGCACACTATCCTACACTTTTATTTTCTACCAAACAAAAAGAAAAAGAAAAAGAAAAAAGTTGGGGAGTCGTTTTATAATAGTAATATAACTGCTGGTACTATATGTTTCTAAATGTCGAATCACATAAATAGCTAATTGTGACTGAGTCACATTGGGCCAGGAAGGCAACTGCCACCCTTAGCCTAATAGGCTCCTTTTATTGTATACCTCCATCACAACATTTTCTCTCTTAAGTCTGTATTTTGCCCCCCTGAAATTTTGAAATTACAAAGTTTAATTAAATTTTTTAAATAAAAAATTCAATTATGTCCCAAGATTTGACTTATAAATATACATTACCTCATACTTAAAACCCCAAAGAAACAAAAAGTCAATTACACTACTATTAAATTTGTATTTTGGGTTTTTTTGCAGTTAGTTAAATAAGATTACAAATTAATATAAGAAGAAAAGAAGAATTTGAAGTCAAATAGTTTAAAATTTATTTTACTTAACGTCTTTCTTGGAAAAAAAAATTATGGCTCCGCCACTAAATTAAGTAGTGTGCATGTTATTATTTTAAGTTCAAGGTTTCATAATTTGAGTACTTGTGAGATTGATAACATCACCTTGATCAAAAGAGTTTGATTCATAAATATGAACTAATTAAATATCAACAAAATTTTGCATATATTGGAATCGAGGCAATTTCACGTTAATTTACTTTTTTTTTTCCCCATCTTCATTTTAGACTGAATTACAGCGTGGCGATGTTCCTAAGTCGATGCAATGCTATATGCACGAAACTGGTGCTTCGGAGGAAGAAGCTCGTCGACATATAGAGTATTTGATCGAGGAAACTTGGAAACAGATGAATGAAGATCAAGTTTCGAGGTCTCCCTTCTCTGAGGCATTCATTGAAATTTGCATGAACATACCTAGGGCAGCATTGTCTTTCTACCAGCATGGAGATGGATTTGGTGTTCATAGCCACAGAGAAACAAAGGACAAAATCCAATCGTTGCTTGTGAATCCTATTCCCCTTGGAACCCAAAATCAGGATGATTGATACTAGCTACATACATGTGGCAATGTCATGTAATATAATATGTATTATATATATGTAAGATATATGTGTATATATGTGTGTGTGTGTGTGTGTGTGTGTGTGTGTGTGTGTGTTTGTGTGTAAACATATGTATATTGTCAAGCTTGAAAACTCCTCTCCGTTGTGAATCACGAATTATTTTCTGTTTGGTTTTTGTATGTGTTGTTCTTTTGTCATGTTGTTTAATGAAATAATTTGTAACAATTTAATAATTTAATAAATGAGAAAAGATACAATGTGTGTGTTTGTTGGATTTTCGTGTAAATTAATTAGTATTTCGAATTCTTCAAAGTGGGAGTATATTTTTGATTGGCTTTTGCATTAATATAATTAAGGATGAAGACAGGAAATTTTTTTGCTCCTTTGTGCACGCTTTGCTTTTCGGCTTGTTAAATAACTAATTTCTTAATTTATGTTTGGACATTTATTTGCTTTCCAAATTTTTTTTTATTATTTTATTATTATTATTATTATTTTTGGGAAATGAATGTTTGGACATTTCTAATGTAATTGTAAATATTAATGTCACATTTTTCATTGAAAAAAATGTGAAATAATATATTTTGTATATTATATACTCCAATACATAATTTTTTGTTAATGTTATCGTCATTATTAAATTCTTAAACTTTTAAAATAAAATTTGGTTATTAAGGACACTAGAATATCGACCATGAACGAAGAAAGACATGAATTTCAGGCAAACCTTTGAAAGGGGTACAGTTGGTTTCTCATCCACTCCATCAATGATCGTTCCAGTCCCCTGACACTCTGGACAGATTACGCAATTAATCGGGGTCCTGAAAGCATTCATCTCGCTATCATTTTGCACTCCATTACACTTGGAAGCAGTATTTTGACTACTGCAAGCCAGCCTTCCAGTCTTAACATTCTTTCAGCAGCTATACGCTGTTGTCTTCTCAACTCCCGTCTTATAGCCTTGTTTGATATGAATCTAGTCTGAAGAAGCCGATCATCATATCGGTCTAACATCAAACTTGTTACGGCAGAAGCTGAAGCATCTTCCCCACATTGAGTCATACTGATTACTCAAGTTCTCACTAGAATCCTCGGGATCAGAAAATGACTTCCTTCTTTTCCTACTAGTGCCATCACCGTTCTGTGCTTCAACTGCAGGACTTGAACACAGCAATGCTTTCACATCATCATGAGGACCCATTCTTCCTAAACTAAAATTATTATAGTTAAAAGGTAACAATAGCAAAATCATGCTCAGGAACCTTGAACAAATCCGTATCCCCAATAGTTTTTTTTCCCCGGCCACTCACACCATATTATGCTGCTAATATCATTTGATACACCATCCTTCTCACGAAATCTAGGGGAAATAAGTCCATATCCCACTTCCCTCACTTCTACATTAGTAATTTCATCCCCCAATCCGAACGCCAGGGATCAACACAGCACAATTTTTCTCCAGGTCCATCCGGCTTTCCTGCACAATCCAGATCATCCTCATTTTCATGGCCTAGGTCATCAATCGAAAGATGTCTGTTGGTGTTGGCACAGGTTTCCAGATTTTCATCATATGCGACTGTAGCAAGATTGTTCTCACTGTCTTGAGACTCCGACAACCTACTCTGATTGCCATTTGGAATCGCCACATCCTCATAATTCGCAGTTGGATTTTTGAAGAAAACAACACCATCATTAAACGGCCACGGGTTTGGTCCTGATAGAGTAACTTTGGCCGTCGACAACCTCGGATTGTGAAGATTACCCTTCAAGTGATCAAACAACACGGAATCGCTGTAACACGGTGCTAATAAACACACAGTGCAGAAGAAAATTGACTTTTTCCCACCTTCGCGAAGTTCAACATAGGTGTTGCCCTTGTGACCTCACATTACGGAGAATAGTTTGTTTCGATTGGACGTCCTTAAGACTACATGAAGTGGTAGTCTTCGAAACTGCTAATTCATTAGATTTTGGAAACCCTAAAATCCGAGTAGAAACCCAGTCTCGTTCGCCTATATATATAAACAACCGTAAGATGCTCTTTTCATCCTCACAAAAAGTAACAACTATTTTCTCTCACAAAAACACACACCAAAAAAAAAATAAAAAAAATCATGTCTTCTTCTTCTTCGTCAACAAGAGTCCCAACACTCCGGGCCTCGACCGGCAAGCGCTTCACCATCGAGGCGGCGGCAGCGGCAGCGGCGAGGTTTTCGTCCCTAAAGGACGTGACGGGCCCGTGCCGATGCCGAACGTGGACGGCGAGGTTTTAGCCATGGTGCTGAAGTGGGGCAAGAAGCACGACGACGAGGACGACGAGGAGGAGCTGAGGAAGTGGGACGCCGGCTTCGTCAGGGACTTGGCTCCCGCCGGCATCCACAAGCTCATCACGGCGGCGGACTATCTCGGCGACCGGGACGAGCTCGTCGGTCTCTTGGCGGGGAAGTTGGTGGACATGATCAAGGGCAAGACGTCCGAGCAGATCCGACAGATGTTTCGCATTGCCAACGATTTCACGCCTGAGGAAGAGGAGATTCGTCGGAAGAATTTTTGGACGTTTTGTAAATTTTTTTTTTTTTTGGTCTACTACTACTAGGGAATTTTGTTGTCTTGTTTTACCATTCTTATACATGACAATAAATTTGAGATAACATATATAAACATAAATATACATACATACATATATATATATATATACGTGTGTAGATTTTATAGATTTTACAATTTTCTTTTAAAGTTTTAGCCTCTTGAAAATTTTGATTTTTTTTCTTTTCTCTGAAAGTTTGAAATTTTGATTTGTTAGTACTCATTTTATCACATTATAATTCCATTTTATTTAATGGTTAAATTGTTTATTAAAGCTTGATAAAAAAAATTTGTATATTAAAAGAATACTTAATTTCTTTTTGGAGGACTTTTAAATTCTACACGTTTTTTTAGGGTGACAAATTATTATTATTTTTTTAACAGAAATTGTATCATATAGCTGAGCTTTTTTTTTTTTTTTTTTTTGAAATGTCATATTGCTGGTTTAAATATTAGGAGTCAATTGATAAATAAATTATTCTTTTTAAAATTAATAAATTATTTACATAAATATGTCATTTATTTTAGAGACTTTAAAAATATTCTTTCTAGTTTTTTTAAGTCTGAAAAAGATATTATTTTAAGGGCATGTTTGGTGTATGAGTTTGAGTTAAAATTTGTAAGTTTAAATAGTGATTTTGATTGACTTTTTCAGAAAAGACAAAAAACTTTTGGGGAAAAAGACAAAAACTGAGTTGATGGTAATGAGTTTAAACTCATACGCCAAACGGGCCCTAACTCTTTCTCCTAGCTGTTAAATAAATTTTACAAATTAGGTATGTACTTACTACTTATAACAGCAATTTAGGGATTGTAATGGACAAGACGGGATGGGTATGTTTTCCCTTCCCCTTTTATTAGTCCCCATACTCAGGCAAGTACAGGGGTAGAAAATCTCCAATGTGAGTGTTATATTCATGCTTTATCCAATACTAACTTATTCATAAAGAATTAAAAAAAAAATCAAAACAAATTTTACTAAATTTATTTATAAAATTTAGAAACATAATTGAAAAAAATTATCAAGCTTAGAGATAGTTTTAGTTTTAGTCTTAGTTTTTCCTTTTTTTTTTTTTTTTTTTTTTGAAGGTGTTTCCCTTTTTGTATTCCAATAAAAAGAAAATTTAATATAAATAAAATGGTGAATAGAAACGAAGTAGGTGCGAATTCGGTGGAGTTTTCCCACTGCCATCATACCCGTATAGTTTCTAACAAATCTGTCTAATTAAAGATGGGTACTTACAAGTACTCGCATCCACTTATAAAAATATTATCCCTACATCAATTTGTGTGAAGTGTTACGTTGAAGTGTTATATTGGAGTTAGTTTACTAGCATTTCAATAATTTACAAATTCAATTATTTAAAATAGCTAGGGTCTATATTTCTCACGTCTTTGTTGTAGAATTAAAAGGAAGGTGGAAAAAAAAAAAAAAAAAAAAAAAACACAATTAGAAGAAGCTACCTTCTCGAGTTTAGCATCATATTTCTCATGCCTTTCCAAAACAGTTGAGAGTAGTTGACTGACAGGTGAAAGAGCCGAATGTCCAAATTTTAGCTTCTATTTCACCTGTTTGAAATAGAATTTTTAAATTGAGGTTAATTTAAACTCAAAAATCCGTACAATATAAAAACTTGACCATGTAATAAATACAAATGTCATAAAAATATATTTTTTTTGCTGGTTAATGTTATAAATATTAAACAACAAAATGGTATGTCAAAATGCAACATAAAATCAGATAACAATTTTCACTCACCTTATCCCATTTCGTTTGATTTAGTAATTATGAGTTTAATACCCGTGCGTTGCACGGGGAAAGAAGAAAAAAATAAATAAAAAAACTGAGTATTATATAATAAAAGCAGTTAGTTAAGATAAATATAATAATTATAACAAGTATAATTCTTCCCAAATCTCTCCCAATGGTGAAGATGTAAAATCAAAATGACAATAGTACTAACAATAATAAAACGAAAACAAAAGCAAAAAAAATAAAAAAACAATTTATGTAGTCATTCTAATTTAAAGAAAAAAAATTACAACAAAAATAAAACAAAAAAAAAAGAACAAAAATCTTTATATTCAAAAAGAACCAGAAAAAACTAACCCTAAGAAAAAAATTATAACAAAATAAAATATATATCACATTTCTCCTTTTTTACTGTTTTTAAAAAAAAATTAAAAAAACAAAAAAAAAAAATTTTTATCATGTTATATACATGCAAAAACGTAAAAAAAAAATAAAAAATAAAAAAAGAATTTTTTAAATATAAAATAAAACAAATAAAAAAGACAAAAAAAAAAAATGCATGCAGAATCCAAAAATTCCAAGAAGAAGAGAAAGAGAGACAGAATGGTAGAGAGAGAAGAAGCGATGAAAAAAAAATAGAGAGAGAAAGTGGAAAAGGCAATGGGCGGTAGAAGGAAGAAGAGGGGGGGAATTAAGGTTTGGAGGGCAAAGTCGTCCATTCACTGTAGAAACAGTAACCGACATGCAAGCAATCAGGGTCAAAACTGTCTTCACAGCATGTCGAGGGCAAAATCGTCCATTTACTGTGAGATCACAACCGGCAGGCACATGCAGAAAGGCAAGAAAGTAATTTCACTGTGCATTACTGTTTGTTACTGTAGCAGTAACGGGAAAAGCAAAAACAAAAAAACAAAAAAACACTGTTGAACACTGTTTAAAGAAAAACCACCTTTACTTTAGTATAATAGTATAAAACGTTTTGAACGTTTGAATAATTGTTATTATTATTCGTTTTTCTTTTCAATTTACTTAATTTCATTTTTTTAATATAATTATAAAAACAGTATTATAAAATATTGTTAACAGATAAATATTATTCATATAAAAGTGAAAAAAAAATATGCAATTTATTTAGAACCAAAAAAAAAAGAAAGAAAACAATAATATAATAATAGTATTAAATATTAAAATTAAAAGAAAACATTCAGTATTAGAAATTTTTTCATTGTAATAAAATGTATTAATACATTCGAAATAAAAGACTACAAATAATAAATTAAATAAAAAATTTAAAAATTTAATAGCAAGAAAAATTTAATAACCTAAATAAAGATAGTTAAAAAAAGTAGAAAAAACTAATTAAATTTATAAATAAATGCAAAAATATATTTGATAATTAAGAAATTTAATTTTGGAGAATAATATTAATATACAACATTTAAAATAATCTACTTAATAAATAAATGTAAAAATATATTACATATTAATAAATCTAATTTAAAAAAAAAATATATATATATATATATATACACAACATCTATAATAATTTAATTACGATTATTATAAATATATTTTTTCTAAAATAAAATCTTATCACAGGGGGAAAAAAAGAAAAAAAAAAGATGGAGAAAAATTTATATCTACCCATCTTATTCTAAATTTATATTTACAAATTTTCATTAGATATTTTTTAATTTAAATTTTTAATTACCCTTTTAATTTTTTGATATTATAATTTAATTATGTTAATTTAATTTTTAAATAAGTTAATTCAATTCTTTTTATTTCTATGTAAATTTTTTAAAAATTTAACATTTTACAATTTCTAAATATTATTTTATTTATGCAGTTTTATTTTATGTAAAATTAATTGAATAAAATATTACTCTTTAATTTATAGTTTAATTTATTTAGTTTTTTTTTCGTTG
Source organism: Ficus carica (assembly GCA_009761775.1). Classification (NCBI taxonomy): domain Eukaryota; kingdom Viridiplantae; phylum Streptophyta; class Magnoliopsida; order Rosales; family Moraceae; genus Ficus; species Ficus carica. The sequence continues at coordinate 14,691,621 of CM019750.1, read as the reverse complement.
GTAAACGAATTTATTGTTATAAGTTATCCAAAATCGACAAAGTGTCATTTTAGCAAATTGCAATAAAAAACAACTCATAAAATTAATTATCTTGTCAAAATAGATATACGATAATATTATATAAATAAAGCGCGACTGAATTTATATAAAAGATTGATACAAAATATTTTGAATAAAAAATAGAGAAATGACATGGAGAGATTTAACCCACTAAAACATATGAACTTTAAAAAACAAATGAAATCCAAAATTGGATCGCTTCACATATGAATTCATCCCTAGCTTCACCAAAGTGTTGAGTATAACTTGCAATTCATCTCTCAAAGTTCTAAAAAGAAAATATGAGATGAAGAATGCAAGAAAAAAAGAAAATACAAGAAAAACACTCAAAAATTGGGCCAAAAATTGAGGGAAAAATAATGGGGAAAGCACTTGAATGACACAAAATTAATAACCATTGCATCAATATGACACAAAAAAATTAACACTAGACCAATATGACACAAAATTAAATTAAAGTTAACTAAAATTTATCTCATATTAATGATGAATTTATGTTATGTTCGTCAATAGATGAAAAATATGGTTATTTAGGTATTTTTTCTCCCAAAAAAAAAAAAAAATCATCCCAAGCTTGCTGAAAGGGATACATATATATATATATATATATGTGTAAGAATGTCATGAATTTGACACCTTTTATTTATGTCTACGATAATATTAAAGTTGATAATTATATAATTTTATAATACTAAAATTATCAACTTTAATGTTAGAGTGGACAAAATTATAAAGATATATTTCAAAACATGACTCTCCACTTAATTGTTTTTCTTTTTTTTTTCTTTTTTTTTTTCTTGAAATTCCTTGCTTTTGTAGGACTCTTATCCAACATACTGGGGTGAAAATTTGGTCCAAAACTCCACCCCTACAACTAGTAAATTAGCTAGTTATCCACAACCAACTGAAGGGCCATGACACAAATTCTTCATTATTGACCAACATGACACAAATTTTAATTAATTTTTTTTAATTTTATGTCATGTTAGTCTAGTATTATTTTTTGGAAAATTACACAATATAGCATATTTGAAACACATTAATGAAAATTATAACATATTTTTTAAATGATGTGAAGTTATAGCATATTTTAATTCTATTTTTAATTTATTCCAATTTTATCCTTTTCTCCCTCCATAATCCCCATTTCCCTTTTCTCTCCTCTCTCTCCTCGTTAATCAAAGGATGTTGTGCCGATCATGACAGTGACGGAATGGTGGGAGGTGGCTGTTTTCGCTGCTTGTCGATTATTGTCTGAGAAGACACGGGCACGGTTTGGGGAGAGGAGATCTCGTGATGATCGCAAGATCGTGATATTCGCACTGTCGCGACGGTGAAGTTAGACGGCGATTGTAAGTGCAACGATAGGCGGAGACAGAACTGTTTCTATCGCAAGGCCGACAGAGCCTATGATGCTCGCCATCGCTCGTGCTTGCAACGTCGATGGTGATGGGGTCATGATTTTCTGGTCCCGTGACTCTCATTGTGGCTGTGAATGGCGATCTTTGTTGGAGAACTGCTCGACCACGACGGACGGCGGTGCAGGCGAAGCTCTACCCTGGAGCGTTGTGATTTTGCCTGATTGAGTCGACGTCACCTGAGACGGTGCCAGAGTGCACAATGATGACGACCGCTAGTGAGATCCGGAAGAGAGAAGGGAGGGCAGGGGGCATTATTGGAATTTTAAAAAATTGAAACCATATTATGCAACTATTTTCGATCTTTAAAAAATTATGCTATAATATTCTACCACACATAAAAATAAGCTATTTTCCCATTTCTGTCTTAATTTTTTTTGTATTATATTAGTATAATAATCTTTAAATTTGTGTGCTGGTTCGGTTGGAGACAAAGGCTGGAAACGGAATCACGCGTGCCTGCTAGAGCTGAAGATCTGGGCCTGAGATCCTGTGGGCTGGAGTGAGGAAATCGTGGCCCAAAATAATCCAGTCAAGCCCGGGAACAGCTGGCACGCGGATAGAACAGCAGGGGCGGCTTGCACGGGAACAGCTGCTGGGGGCCACGTGGTTCACACTGGGCATGGCGGCTGGCGAACCAAGGGCTAACACGTGGCGGGAGCTGAGGAAACACCAGTGTCATTTCAAAGTATTTTTCACAAGGTTAATTTGCTTCTGTTATTTGATGTGATATTTTCTCTTGACTTTAGCAGCCTAACTTTCGACGTATCAATAAATTTTTAATTTTTAACGTCTTAATGATTTGATAAGATATTGAAAGTACACGGACCACTTTCCATAATTACCACGTTTGTCTAGTTGTTGTTTTACAAGAGCCACGTGTCCATTTTTAATTATAAAATAGCATCCAAGGGATCACTATATTAAAGCTTTTTCTCATGCTAATTATCTCTAAGGTGATCAAGAGAATCAGATCAACATCCTCACATGGCAATTCACTAATATCTAGTCTGTTTGTTTTGTCCAACTACATAGTATTTGCATAATTTTAGTCATGTCTAAACATTAAAAAGACTTTTCATACTTTCACATCATGTCTTCTTAAGAAAGTGTATAATTGATTCTTTTCTCGTCTGCATTCCCTTCTAGAATAATGACAACTTTAGGATAAGAAATGAAAAATCTTTTATTAATCAAAATTTGGGGCCTCTATCGTCACCACCAGCCCCCCAGCCTGCTTTTTCCACACTCCAATTTAATGAATTATTTTATTCCTTAATTATCTACAATTAAATTACTTTTAAAGACAAAAGGTGGTCACAGATATACTTTTCACACACCTCATTTAAAAGTTAATTTTTTTTTTTTGAAATATCGTTTTTTAAATATAATATAGAAAATGCTCAATCCTTACCAATAATGAATAGAAGAAGAATGGCTTCCAATGAAAAGGAAACAATAAGTTTTTTTTTTTTCTTCTCAACTTTCGTCTAATTTTTTCTTTTTATTATCTTGTTAACGATAAATTTGCGTTTTGTACGAGTGTTGCGGATTTTCTAACGCAAGTATACGTTATCATTTATTATCTTGTTCAACTTGTGAGTTTTGAACGTCGGAGTTTTATAAATTACGATAGAGTTGTAAATTTGAGACAAATACAATTAAACTTTCGATATATATATATATATATATATACTTGTAAACTTTTTCTTTGACAAATAAATGAAACTACTAATAATATGCGATTTTCAACAGATGTTTTCACTTATTTCAAGGATGAAAAAACTGGAAATTTCAAAGCGTGCTTATGTGAGGATATTGAAGGATTGTTGGCCTTGTATGAAGCGTCATTCCACTCGAAAAAGGGTGAAACTATTTTAGAGGAAGCAAGAGGCTTCACTGTAAAACATCTTGAACAATTCAAGCAGGAGCACAACAAAGATCAAGGCAAAATGATTCTCTTTGAACTAGTCAGTCATGCCTTGGAGCTTCCATTGCACCGGATAATGCCAAGATTGGAGACAATGTGGTACATCGACCTGTACGGCAAGAGGCAAGACATGAACCCTACTTGGCTTGAACTTGCTAAACTTGATTTCAACGTCGTACAATCAACCCATTTGGAAGACCTTAAACATTCTTCCAGGTTAGAAACCTTTGCAACGTCTCAATTTTATATATTCTTGCCTAGGGCTCATCTTCATTAGTAAAATATGTATGTATATATATATATATATGTATACAACTCCCACTTATAAAAGAGAAATGAAAATACTCACAGTTTTTAAACCTAAGAAGTGTGTGATCAGTACCATCCTTCACTTAGTCCATCGGATTTCGAAAGGGAGAAAAGTTTAGTACTATTTCTTCTCTCATAATTATTTTGATTCCTTTCCTTGCTTTGACATATATATATATATATATATATATATACATATATTAAGGTGGTGGAGTGCAACCAAGTTAGGACAAAACTTGAGCTTTGCTAGAGATAGGCTGGTTGAAGTTTACTTATGGGCAGTGGGAGCAACATCTGAGCTAGAGAATGGATACAGTAGGAGATTGCTCACAAGAGTTGGCGTTTTGATACCTGTAATTGATGATATATACGATGTGTATGGCACACTAGATGAACTTGAGCTCTTTGGTGACGCTTTTGAGAGGTTGGTAACTTTTTACATACGATTACATACATAAATATATCTATACATATTCCTATATATAAGCATTTCGATCTCTAGGTGTAATATATATTATTTGCACATATAGGTCTTGATGTAGGGATGATGTCCCACATCGACTGTTAACCATTAGAACCTGAGCCTTATATGTGGGTGGTCACTATTTCCTATCAACCTAGGTTTTTGGGAGTATGTTACCTACTTACATCATGTCTTCTTTTTCTTATACTTTTTTTTATAAAATGAGTAGTACGGGGGACACGAACTCTAATCCTAACTTTTTGAGTACCAACTCTTGTATCATATTTTAATTGGTAGATACAATTAATTGATGCTGCAATGCTTTAAACACTTACTAATAAAAGAACGACAACTCACATGCCACATAAGTTAGTACTCAAAATTTGACATTAGAGTTAGTGTTTTTAGAAATTTTCTTTTTAATAATATTACCTAATGATAGTATTAAAAAAAAGAAAAAGAAAAGAAAAAGAAAAAGAAGACATATATGCATAATATTATACATAAAAATCGAAATGCTTATATATAGAGATTTTATATAAATATATCTAGATACAAAGGACGAAATATTAATTTCGATGGCAAGAATGAAGCTAATTTGATTTAAATTTATTCATGGTGTCCTAGGTGGGATATAAATGCCATAGATCAACTACCGGATTATATGAAAACATGTTTTCTTGCTACTTACAATGTTGTAATGAGATTATCTTTGACGTTCTCAAAGAACAAGGTCACCTCATCCTCAAGTGCCTCAAGAAAATGGTACCAATCCCACTCCAACTTTATTGATTGTGATCTCTTTAACTTTTATAAATATTGTGGTATTTGGACCATCTGTTCCCTAATCTTTTGTGAATTGAAAATTTGACCCGACTTTTAATTTTGAGAATTCACTTACGAATACAAGAAGATATCTCATTTAAAATTTATTACATGTTTATTGTCAAGCCAACTCATCTCTCAATAAAATGTTATATACATATATATATATATATATATATATATATATACATATATGTATGTATGTATATTAGTGGGCAGATCAATGTAAAAGTTATATGGTGGAGGCAAAGTGGTATTACAGTGGATACACCCCAACTCTGCAAGAGTATATTGAGAATGGATGGATTTCAATAGCAATAGCAGGGTTGCTAGTGCATGTTTGTTTTTCGGTTACAAATCCCATAACCGAAGAGGCCATAGAGTGCTTGATGGAGTATCCCAACATCATACGTCACTCGTCAACCATTGTGCGACTTGTGGATGACTTAGGAACATCATCTGTAAGCACACTATCCTATTACACTTTTATTTTATACCAAACAAAAAGAAAAAGAAAAAGGAAAAAAAAAGTTGGGGACACGTTTTATAATAGTAATATAATTGTTGGTACTATATGTTTCTGAACGCTGAATCACATAAATAACTAGCTGTGACGGAGTCAAATTGGGTCAGGAAGGCAGTTGCAAACTCTGGCCCAATGGACTCCTTTTCTTTTATACCTCCATCACAATATTTTTTCTCTTTTAAGTCTGTATTTTGCTCCCCCCCCTCCCCCCCAACCCAAATTTTGAAATTATAAAGTTTATTTAAATTTTTTAAATAAAAAATTCAATTATGTCTCAAAATTTGACTTATAAATATACATTACCTCATACTCAAAATCCCAAAGAAACAAAAAGTCAATTACACTACTATCAAATTTGTATTTTGGGTTTTTTGCAATTAGTTAAATAAGATAACAAATTTATATAAGAAGAAAAGAAGAATCCAAAGTCGAATAGTTTAAAATTTATTTTAATTAACACCTCTCTTGAAAAAAAATTTATGGCTTCGCCACTAAATTAGGTAGTGTGCATGTTATTATTTTAAGTTCAAGGTTTCATAGTTTGAGTACTTGTGAGATTGATAACATCACCTTGATCAAAAGAGTTTAATTCATAAATATGAACTAATTAAATATCAACAAAATTTTGCATATATTGGAATCGAGGCAATTTCACGTCAATTTACTTTTTTTTCCCCTCTTCATTTTAGATTGAATTACAGCGTGGCGATGTTCCTAAGTCGATGCAATGCTATATGCACGAAACTGGTGCTTCGGAGGAAGAAGCTCGTCGACATATAGAGTATTTGATCGAGGAAACATGGAAACAGATGAATGAAGATCGAGTTTCGAGGTCTCCCTTCTCTGAGGCATTCATTGAAATTTGCATGAACATAGCTAGGGCGTCATTGTCTATCTACCAGCATGGAGATGGATTTGGTGTTGATAGCCACAGAGAAACAAAGGACAAAATCCAATCGTTGCTTGTGAATCCTATTCCCCTAGGAACCCAAAATCAGGATGATTGATACTAGCTACATACAATGTGGCAATGTCATGTAATATATGTATTATATATATGTAAGATATATGTATATATATGTGTCTCTGTGTGTGTGTGTTTGTGTGTAACATATGTATATTGTCAAGCTCGAAAACTCCTCTCCGTCGGGAATCACGAACTATTTTCGGTTTGGTTTTTGGATGTGTTGTTCTTTTGACATGTTGCTTAATGAAATAATTTGTAGCAATTTAATAATTGAGAAAAGATACAATGTCTGTGTTTGTTGGATTTTCGTGTAAATTAATTAGTATTTTAAATTCTTCAAAGTGGGAGTACATTTTTGCTTGGCTTTTGCATTAATATAATTAAGGATGAAGAAAGGAAAATTTTTTGCTCCTTTGTGCACGCCTTGCTTTTCGGCTTGGTAAATAACTAACTTCTTAATTTATGTTTAGACATTTTTTTGCTTTCCATTTTTTTTTTTTTTTTTGGAAATGAATGTTTGGACATTTCTAATATAATTGTAAATATTATTGTCATATTTTTCATTGAAAAAACATGTGAAATAATATATTTTGTATATTATATACTCCAATACATAATATTTTGGTTAATGTTATTGTCATGATTAAATTCTAAAACTTTTAAAATAAAATTTTGTTATTAAGGACACTAGAATATCGAACCATGAACGAAAAAAGACATGAATTTCAGGCAAACCTTTGAAAGGGGTACCGTTGATTTCTCATCCACTCCATCAATGATCGTTCCAGTCCCCTGGCAGTCTGGACAGATGACATCTTATGTTGGCAGATGTCACACATTCTTTCAGCAGCTATACGCTGTGGTCTTCTCAACTCCTGTCTTATAGCCTTGTTTGATATGAATCTAGTCTGAAGAAGCTGATCATCATATCGGTATAACATCAAACTTGTTACGACAGAAGCTGAAGCATCTTCCCCACGTTGAGTCATACTGATTACTCAAGTTCTCACTAGAATATCCTCGGGATCAGAAAATGACTTCCTTTTTTTCCTAAGTCCATATCCCACTTCCCTCACTTCTACATTAGCAATTTCATCCCCCAATCCGAACGCCAGGGATCAACACAGCACAATTTTTCTCCAGGTCCATCCTGATTTCCTGCACAATCCAGATCGATCATCCTTATTTTCATGGCCTAGGTCATCAATCGAAAGATGTCTGTTGGTGTTGGCACAGGTTTCCAGCTTTTCATCATATGCGACTGTAGCAAGATTGCTCTCACTGTCTTGAGACTCCCAACAATATACTCTGATTGCCATTTGGAATCGCCACATCCACATAATTCTCAGTTGGATTTTTGAAGAAAACAACACCTTCATTAAACGGCCACGGGTTTGGTCCTGATAGAGTAACTTGGGCCGTCGACAACGTCTGGTTGTGAAGATTACCCTTCAAGTGATCAAACAATGCGGAATCGCTGTAACACGGTGCTGATAAACACACAGTGCAGAAGAAAATTGACTTTTTCCCATCTTTGCGGAGTTCAACATAGGTGTTGCCCTTGTGACCTAACATTACGGAGAATAGTTCGTCTCGCTTGGTCCTTAAGACTACATGAAGTGGTAGTCTTCGAAACTGCTAATTCATTAGATTTTGGAAACCCTAAAATCCGAGTAGAAACCCAGTCTCGTTCGCTTATATAAACAACCGTAAGATGCTCTTTTCATCATCAAAAACCTCACAAAAAAATAATAACTATTTTCTCTCGTAAAAACACAAAAAAAAAAAGAAAAAAGAAAAAAAAATCATGTCTTCTTCTCCTTCTACTTCTTCGTCAACAAGAGTCCTAACACTCCGGGCCTCGACCGGCGAGCGCTTCACCATCGAGGCGGCGGCGGCGGCGGCGGCGAGGTTTTCGTCCCTAGAAAATGTGACGGGGCGGTGCCGGTGCCGAACGTGGACGGCGAGGTTTTAGCCATGGTGCTGAAGTAGGGCAAGAAGCACGACGACGAGGACGACGAGGAGGAGCTGAGGAAGTGGGACGCCGGCTTCATCAGGGACTTGGCTCCCGTCGTCATCCACAAGCTCATCACGGCGTCGGACTATCTCGGCGGCCGGGACGAGCTCGTCTATCTCTTGGCGGGGAAGGTGGCGGACATGATCAAGGGCAAGACGTCCGAGCAGATCATGTTTCGCATTGCCAACGATTTCACGCCTGAGGAAGAGGAGATTCGTCGGTAGAATTTTTGGGCGTTTTGTAATTTTTATTTTTCTTATGGTCTACTACTACTATGGAAATTTATTGTCTTGTTTTACCATTCTTATACATGACAATAAATTTGAGATAACATATATAAACATAAATATACATATATATATATATATATATACACGTGTGTAGATTTTATGGATTTTACAATTTTCTTTTATAGTTTTAGCCTCTTGAAAATTTTGATTTTTCTTTCTTCTTTTTTTTTTTGTTTGAAAGTTTGAAATTTTGATTTGTTAGTACTCATTTTATTACATTATAATTCCATTTTATTTAATGGTTAAATCTCCTCCCTTTTTTTTTCACAAATTATAAAGTCTTGAACTTATGAAAGTCTAGAGATGGATAATATTCTATCTTCGAAACCAGAAACGACGACAATTATGTTCTAAATTGTTTATTAAAGCTTGATAAAAAAAAAATTGTATACTAAAAGAATACTTAATTTCTTTTTGGAGGACTTTAAATTCTACAAGTTTTTTTAGGGTGACGAATTCTTTTTTTTTTTTTAACAGAAATTGTATCATATAGTTTTTTTTTTTTTTTTTTTGGAAATGTCATATTGCTGGTTTAAATATTAGGAGTCAATTGATAAATAAATTATTCTTATTAAAATTAATAAATTATTACATAAATATGTCATTCATTTTAGAGACTTTAAAAATATTTTATCTACTTTTTTAAGTTTGAAAAAGATACTTAACTCTTTCTCCTAGCTGTTAAATAAAATTTACAAATTAGGTATGTACTTACCACTTATCACAGCAATTTAGGGATTGTAATGGACAGGACGGGATGAATATGTTTTCCCTTCCCCTTTTATTAGTCCCCATACTCAGGCAAGTATAGGGGTAGAAAATCTCCACTATGAGTGCTATATTCATGCTTTATCCAATATCCACTTATTCATAAAGAATTTAAAAAAAAAAATCAAAACAAATTTTAGTAAATTTATTTATAAAATTTAGAAACATAATTAAAAAAATTTATCAAGCTTAGAGATAGTTTTAGTCTTAGTTTTAGCTTTTCCATTTTTTTTTTTTTTTTGAAGGTGTTTCCCTTTTGTAATCCAATAAAAAGAAAATTTAATATAAATAAAAGGGTGAATAGAAACGGGGTAGGTGCGAATTCGGTGGAGTTTCCCCACCACCATCATACCCGTATAGTATCTCACAAATCTATCTTATTAAAGATGAATACTTGCAAGTACTCGCATCCACGTATAAAAATATCATCCATACTTCAATTTGTGTGAAGTGTTACGTTGAAGTGTTATTTTGGAGTTAGTTTGCTAGCATTTCAATAATTTACAAATTCAACTATTTAAAATAGCTAGGGTCTATATTTCTCACGTCTTTGTTGTAGAATTAAAAAGGAAGGTGAAAAACAAAAAAAAAACACAACTAGAAAAAGCTACCTTTTCGAGTTTAGCATCATATTTCTCATGCCTTTCCAAAACAGTTGTGAGTAGTTGACTGACAGGTGAAAGAGCCGAATGTCCAAATTTTAACTTCTATTTAGTTCACCGGTTTGAAATAGAATTTTCAAATTAAATTTAGTTTAAATTTAAAAATTCCGTACAATATAAAAACTTGACCATATAATAAATACAAATGTCATAAAAAAATATTTTTTTTTTGCTGGTTAATGTTATAAATATTAAACAACAAAAGGGTATGTCAAAATGCGACATAAAATCAGATTACAATTTTCACTCACCTTATCCCATTTCGTTTGATTTAGTAATTATTGGCCAAAAAAAAAAAAAAAAAAACGAGAGAGAGAAGGGGGATTCTATAATGGGGTAAAGCTTTTTATTTCATTGATAGGGTAAAAATTCTCTATCTTTTAATTTAAATCCAAAGGCTAAAAGCACTTGAAGACCGCCATATTAAAATAAATCCTCCCACACATAACAAAATTCTCATGTCAAAAAAATAAATAAAAATTAAAGGAAAAAAACATATGGGCTAAGAACTCCGGTGGCCTTACCGGATTTGCATAGTTCCGAGGGGCGATCCTCGTCGGATCTGTGCTACCGACGGTCTCTCCGCTTGCGAAGGGAGGACCTTTTTCAACAAACCCTGGCGCAGATTTGGCTACTCGGCGCCACTCACAATCCCCGGCAACCCACCGGCACGATCTCCTCTAATACCTCCGAGATGAGCAGATCGATCATTGATCATTGGGGTTGGGGGGGGGGGGGGGGGGGGAGGCGAGACCCAGATCAGGAATCGCAGGGGGAGGGCGAAACCCATATCGGGGATTGCGGGTGGGCGGCGGGCGGCGAAGCCAAGAGACAGAGAGGGGAAGATGAAGAGGGCCGGGGAGAGAGAAGAGGTGGGCCGTGGGGCATCATTTTTTTTAAATTAGTAATTATCTTTAATCACATGTAGTTGGGCTTATTTGGAGTGCACATAACATCTCAGCCATTGAAACGTGTTAAATTTTTTTTACACGATCAATGGGGTAAAACCACTTTACCCCACCATAGAATCCCCGACACCATCCCCCCCCCAAAAAAAAAAACTCATTATTTTGTAATGAATATCATTTAGCTTGATATAAATATCACTTTTTTATTTAGTATTTTGTTGTGTTTTAAGCATCAATAAGGGTTACTTATATAATTATACCTTTCTTGTAAATTATTTCTGAATTTGTTCTCCTTCTTCTTTTTTTAATATTATATCAGCGGTCTCTATTAATATTGTGTAAAAAATTAGATGTAAACAGTTTTATTTATTAGTAAAGTCATAATTAATATATTTCTTAAAAAAAATATATCTTAATTAGAGATATTTGAAAGAAAACTAAACTCTAACAAAAATATATATATATATTTGTCACAAACTGTATTTTAATTAAAGATGTATAACATTATATAGTTATTTTGAAGATACAGTTTTCCTTCTTAAAATATTTAATTATGAGTTTAGCCTTAATTAAAACTCATATATCAATTTTTATTTATTTTTTAATAAAATATTAATATATAGGTCGTTTTTGTAACCGTAAAAAATTTCAAAATAGTGTAATGTTAAAACTAAAAGTTAAATACCGGTTTAAGAATAAGAGTATAATTCAGAGATCGTTCCTAAAATTAATCTTTTTTTTTTTTTTTTCCATTGAACGTGGGCATTTTAAAATTTTTTTTTAATTGAGGACCTAAATATCACCAACTTGAAAAATATTGAGCATTTTGCCACCCAAAAAAAAAAAAAAAAAACCGAGCAATAGCATTTAGCGCCTTTATTATTTTTATTTAACATTTTTAATCTAAGCCCATCCGTGCTGTATCCGCAACGCAAATGGAGTGTTGTTTGGCACTTTCCACGGCCATGTCTCAGAGCTAGAGCTTCAAAAGATCGCGAAATTTCCCATCTTCCAGCCACCAAACACGCAAGAATTTCTGTCGGGTTCTTCTTCACCCCTTCGGCTCTGGTGCAGATTCTTCCAAAATTATAACTCAGATTCTCAGATTCTTCTCTTTTGCTCTGTTCTTGCTATGTAATTATTGTAGAAAATTATGCACACCCTTTCGCCTGATTTTGAATCTAGCAGGTGTTTTGGATGATTTTGCCCTCTGGGTATTTAATTAAATTCGATGATATGATCTTAATGATGATCTTTCTTGTGTTTTGTGATGAATTTTAAAGCAAAGATCTTATGAGATTGTAGTTTTAATTTCTGGGCATTCTTCTCTTTCCAATTGTTTTCACTGATTTTTAAGTCAAATTAAAGCTATTTCACTTCTGTTTAAGATTGATTACTTGCAAATTATTAGCGCTTTTGCTCTAATTAATGTCTGATTTATGGAATGCCTGTTAGGGATAAATGTGTTATTGCAATATTTTGGCCAAAAATGTAGGGCTTAATATGTCAACTTTCTTGTCCATCTGTAGACGGGTTATGTGCAAGTTACCATTCACCCCGCTGGGGCTAGCTCAACGCGTGAGAGTGGAGGGGTTTGACTAGGAGCTCTTAGGTTCTAAACTGAGAGTGTTTCTATTTATTGTTAATAAGAGGAAGTCGTAGGTCCCATACTGCAAATAAATGAATATGCAAGTTATCTTTCCAGGGTATGGCTTGAATTGTGTTTTTCGTTTTTCAATTAGCAACGGTTTTCTCTCATCATCTCATTATACGAACTCTTGTTTTCAATTTTTCTTGTTCTTGAAGTGTCTGCATTACACATGCTTGTTCTAATCAAGGAACTTGTCTCAGGTTTCCCCGCTTTAAGAGGTGAGGCAATTTCCTGATGGCAGACTTACCGCGCTATATCGGGGCATGTTTGCATACTGGGAAACTTGCCGCTTTGGCGATTTTAGTCTCCGGGGGGATTGTGTTGCAAATTTTGGTAAGTAATATTGTTCCTTTCGTCAGGAGAACTGTTGATTATTTGAGTCATTTTGTATTCTTGAATATTTGTTAGTTCAATGTTGTGATGTTGCGAGGTCGTTTTGTTCTCATTACCATATTTTTATTTGGCAGGCATGTGCTTTGTACAATAATTGGTGGCCAATGCTAACTGGTAAGTGATTAACCCTACAGATAATATGCGGTTCATGGAAAATTAGTCTAAAATCTTTTATTTATTTCTTTATTTCTTTATTTATTATTATTATTATTATTTTTTTACTGGAACTCTAAAATCTTCAGTTAATATCTTTGTTTTAACATCCCTCAAATGCTTTTTGGAAATTTCAGTTCATGATCATGTCTTAAGAGAGACGGTTTTTTTTTTTTTTTTTTTTTTTTTTTTTAGTGGTTTCCATGGTAAATGCTTTACCTCCAAGTGGTTTATACGAGAGGCTCTGTCCAAATACCTAAAACTTGAGGATTCTCTCTGAGGAATTTTCTGTTTACTAAACAATGGGAATGGATATAATGCAATAAAAGATTCAGCTAGCATCCAGACTTCAAAGTATATCTTGTTTGATAAAGGAAATCCAATTATCTTTCCATCTGGGTGTTGCTTACCTTAACAGAATTTCTTTTAACCCAAGAATGTTGATCGGTTTTCTAACTCATGTTTCTTCCTGTTTCACTTGTCCATCGGATCAAATTAGTTGGTGTTTTGATCTTCTCTTTTCCAATAATTGACGGCTATAGCATTTCTTTCAGTCAGTTCGGTTGCATTGACATGTTTCATTTTGGGGACATCATTTTGCTTTGTTAAGAACCCTCTAAAAGTTTTAGGACAAATATTTTTATTGTATTTTTCTTTTGTGGGAAAAAGTTTATGCCGAAAATCGTCCTCATCTGTTTTTTTTTTTTTTCCCTCTTGCAGTTATAATGTATGTACTTCTCCCTATGCCATTACTATTCTTTGCGGGGTCTGATGGCTCTGCTTTATTTTCTGAATCCAATAATGGGTAGGTTTCTCATCTTTGAACCTATTTTCTTTCTTGTCGTAAATTCAATCTTCTATATAATTTAGATCAAAAAATTATTCATCTTACTCACTTCCTAACTAATTATGATCAGCTGGGTCAACGCAACAAAATTCTTGACCGGAGCCTCAGCGATTGGGAGTATTGCCATACCAGCTATCTTAAAGCATGCTGGTGTAATCGGTTGGGGCGCTCTCGTGATGGAGCTCTCGTCATTTTTCGTATTTATACTTGCCATTATGTGTTTCATTCGCATGAACGACGAAGACAGTTATTACAGTGCAATATAAGATGGTGTACTGTACCGTAACCTTTCACGGGGCTGCTTGATTTGTGTAAAAAGGTGTCGGTTCTGCCATTGTGGCTCGTTCTTTTCCCCGTTTCTGTGAGTATCATCCCTAATTTGTGGTTGTCTGATAGATTATGAAATTATTCCTCTGTTAATTAAATAATTTTCTCACTGCTTTAGAAATACATGTCTTCTCTGTAGATATCATTATTTCATATATTTATTATTATTATTATTACTATGCTAACACTTTGTTAATCAACAAATGTCTTAAAAATTCCTCCTCCTTCTTCTTCTTCTTCTTCTTTTATTTTTTTTATTTTTTATTTTATTTTTAAAATAGAGGATATGTTCACAAGGAGCAGAGTTAAGAAGTAGGGTGTTATGTTTCATCTCCTCATTGAACTATTGAGCCGTTCAAATTAACATCTGCATAGATGAATAATATTACTAATGTCCTTTTTCCTTTCCAACCGTTCAAGTGCTCGATAGGCTCTACCATTCCACCAATTGGTTGATCTAGCGATAAAAGGATGACTTTTACTTTTTCTTTATAAATGTTCTAACGTTTGATAAAATGTTCCAAGGTTTGATATTTGACGGTCCCAATATAGAAGATCTTGTCCCGTTAATACGTTGGTGCAACATTAAATTCATATAAGAACACCAACATTAACTTCATATAAGAAAAAGAGAAAGAGATGCCAAAGATTCCTCTTTTATACAAGACCAAAAAAAAAAAAAAAAAATTTCTCCTATCAAGATTGGTAGGAAATACGAATGACACAATTGCCGCTTCAACCACTAAATTAGGTGGATCACGTTAAATCGCCTAATGGCAAGTTCAACTCTAATGGCTAAAGTGCATAGACCGTATTACAGGTGAGGTGTGAAGTTGAGTATTTGAATAATCTAATTAATAATAGATTTATAAATTATGAGAAACTAAGTTTTTTTTTTTTTGGTAAAAAAAAATTACGAAAAATGAAGTTGTCTATTGTAATTTTCTCCATTCTCTCGATTCTTATATTATCTTTTTGAAAAAAAAAAAAAAAAAAAATCAACTGTGTTTTTCTTTATAGAAAATTAAAATTTATTTATACTGCAATCGGATGAATGACACTTCAAAAGAAAAAAAAAATGAACTACAAATAATAATTTGACTCAGGAATTATTAGAAAACCTCGAGAAAAATTATTTTAATTCTCTAAGTAACAAAAGCGCACAAATTTCATCTCATCTTCTCATCTACAGTAGTGAGTTCAATTACAATTATTTAAATCTTGATCGTCAATTTATAATTGATCCATCTCGATCTTAGATGTGTTAAGACTAAAATCATATTTATTATGTCTCCATTTGGTAGTATTCTAATCACTCTGTGTTCTGATTTTTGTTTATGAGGTAGATCTACCTACGTTTAATGACCCATTATGCACTTTGAAAAAAAAAAAAAAAAAAAAAAAACCATTATGTCTATTCTTGTTCTACTAGACTCATTGATGTAGGAAAGTATTGACAAATCGTTTTATTTGGTCTCTAAAGATAGTGGCAAGTCGTTTTTGTTAAAAGTTGAAGACTTGCTATTATAGAACTAATGAATTGTCGTTTCTTTGTCTCTAAATTATTTCTAAGGGCCTGTTTTTTTTTTTTGGTTCGTTTCACTCAAGTAAAACTGTACTTTTTTTTGTCTTTTTCTGAAAAAAATTTTCGTCTTTTCTGAAAAGTCAACAAAAATTACTATTGAAACTAAAATATTTCAACTCAAACTTACATACCAAACACCACATTGTTACCTTTTAGCTTAGCAAAACCGTGTCGTTTACTTGGGCTACCCTTAGTTGTAACATCTTTTGGCCGAGACTTGAATATTTTTTTCTTTGGAGATATTGAGAGATTAGAGGTGCGCCTCTTTCTTTTCTTCAGCCATGGATTTGGATTTCTAAGTTTCTTGTTGTGTCACTTATCTTATTTTCTGTGTTTTAACACTGTGAATTAGACTTTATATAAACAGAACTCCGTCAATCTCATGGTAAATCTAAGGATAACCAGCTTTATAATTGAGTAAGGTTTTTTCATATATAATTCAATTCGAGCAAAAATAACCTAAACCATAAAACAATTTAACCTCGTTTTAATTCGGATGAATTACAACAAATTTTAAAATTTGAGGAGTCAATTGTCATAATTTTTAGTATACGGACTGATTTGTCAAATGCAAGAATTTCATGACGAATCAAATTTTTTTTTTTTTAATTTTGATAAAACTTAAATTAAAAACCCTACACAACAAAAGAACTGTTCTTGTCATTAACTAATAACCTATGGGATATGTGCAAAGTTATAGGTCAATTTTAATGGAAAGGGTGTTGTACTAAAATAAACTGTGCCATAAGTTTAGGGGCATCCGTGTAAAAAAAGCCTTTCTCAAAACCCCACTCCCAAACTTCACCCAAACTCCCACCTCCAAAAACCTCCTCTCTCAAAAAGAAAAAAGAAAAAAGAAAAGAAAAAAGAAAAAGACACAGAACAGTACAAAAGAAAAAAAAAATGGCAGAAGACGTCGAAGCCAAAGCCGAGCAACTCAGGCGCCAACTCTCCTCCATGGATTTGAACTCCGACCAAAACTTGCCCACTATCAGGTACTTATTTTTTCTTCTTCTTCTTCTTCTAAGTTCCTCTGTCGTTTTCCGAAACTCACTCCAAAACGACGATAGTGAAGAAAGAGACGTGTTCTACGACGACGGCGGTTTCGTTATCGACAACATCGGATTCGACAGCGTGGTCGTCGTCGATAACCTTCCGGTGGTCGGGGGAGAGGAGGTTCGGAGGCTCGAGAGCGATGTTCGGAAGATTTTCGACGCTGTTGGTGTCATCAAAAAGGATGGTTTCTCGATGCCTGTCAATCCTCGAACCCTAGAAAACTTGGGACATTGCTACATTGAATTTACCACTCGTCAGGTTTGCAAGGCTTTTTTTTTTTTTTTTTTTCCAAATATATATATATATATATATATACTTATATATGCTTATGCTAAATTTGCTCTGGATTTTGATAGCCATAGCCCCAATTACCCAGTTCTGAGAAAAAAGTTTACTAACCAGTCTATTTTTTAAATTAACTTTTCAGCATTGTGAATTTGTGATATTTTAATTGTTCTTAGGGGTATTTATCCCTAAACTTTTGGTAAATTTAATTAGTTGTTATTTGCAAGTAACCACATAAATTTTAAAAAGTATTTTATAGTACTTCCAAGCTAACGATGGTTGTTAAAATTTGGTCGAACATGTCATGTTGCGTGCATGAACATACTTATTTGTCTGGGTACTATGCAAAATTCCTTAAATTTAAGGAGAATTATACTTGTCAAAGTTAAAAATCCAAGGAAAAACTTGGCAATTCCCTAAAAAAGTTTAGGAGACAAAAATGTCAAAACTTGTTAATTTTTTTTTTTAAACATAAAACCCATTTTAGAAAATTGCACAAACATGAGAAGATTTACACCTTTTAGGCTCAATGGGCAGTGTTGTACAACTATCTAGTCATAAAAGGGTACTTAGTATCACTTTGGATAATAGGTTGCATTTGGATAGTTTTTGAATGTTGCCATCAAATTAAATGTATGAATTCAAATGTAGGATCTGAAGTGTGTATACAGATTGAATGTGTGTTTAGATAGTTTTGTTAAAGATAACATTTGAATAGTGTTAAAAAGTGAATTTCGATTTGTATTTCAGTTGAATTGTTGTTAACAGCAAAACCATTTGAATGTTTCACTACCAACCAAAGCACAGTGGTGTTACATTGGTTTCTGATATGTCTTATGGTTATGCTAGGAAGCTGAGCTTGCCACGGAAAACATAAATGGATACAAGTACGACAAGTCTAAACTTTCAGTTACCTTATACGATGATCTTCATTGTTTTGTGGATAATACTCAAGAGCTTGAGTCCTACATTGCTGAGGTAATAATATCAGGTCTAGAAATATAATTTCTGGAATGATTTACAAATGATATTACTTTTAATTGCTGAAAGAGTTGCTATTTGTGTTCTTCTCTGCATTTTGACTAGATCGTCCGTTTGCTAGCTGCTGTTAGTAGTGTTACGATCTTTTGTGATGTGATTGAGATCTGCTTCTCATTTCATTGACGGTTTGTTTGAGTGCAGAAACAGGAAGATGATGGGACAGAGAGTACTCATAGTGAAGATGACTATGACAACGATGATCATGATGACGACGAGGAGGAAGAGGAGAGGGACAATCATGATGACGACGAGGAGGAGGAAGAGGAGAGGGAGACTTGTTCATTGGAAGAGATGGAAAACGAAGACGAGTAGGGACATTCCTTTGCAGAAAGAGAGCATGTCAATGCAAAAAATAATGAACATATAGAAAGGACGGTTTATGATGTCTTCATATGCTGCATTTTTACTAAGAAAAAGTAATTCGAAATTTAGGTTTAGTATTATGACCTTCCTTGGATTTTGGATCTTGTATATGTTGTCAACCAACATTCCATGCAACAGTCTTGGAATGAAAAATATTCAGCACACATTCTCCAGTTTAGAAATCCATGTGAAATATAGAGTATTCTTTCATTTACTTGTCGACAACATGCGCAAATGAATGTTTATGAGCTTTTTTTTTTTTTTTTTTTTTTTTTTTTTTTTCAACATTCATGAGTTGGAGCATGACACGGGGTTACGAAAGGATTGCAGGGATTGGTGATGATGTTTACACAAATTCTTGAGCAGAAATGCATAACACCGTATCATTCAACGTCATAAACCCTCGCCACGTTTGTTGGTATTAAAAAGTTAATAGACCTGAACAATTGCATCATTAAGGATCAAGTAAGTTGTATTAGATTCTCTGATTCTCTTCTCATTCCCACTGATTTTCCTCATCGACTAGGATAGGATACAAAAATCTAAACCACAAGTCATTCAACCAAACCCCAAATATTTAGCAAGCAAAGAGCAAGAGTTAAGTTCCTGTTATAGTTTACTACCTCTACACTTACAAATTCTTCAAATTTGAGTTTGACCACAGATCCACAACTAGTACTTTAACTCCAAATCACCAAAACTCCAATAGCATTCTTATCCTTTCAACAATCTACATAACGTTTGCATCTCTATGCCTGTACTTGGTCCCTAGCTTCAAAACCCTTAGAAGGCTCCATCATAAGTTCAAAATCACAAGTCACAGCGCACCTGCTATCCTCCGATAAGAAAACCTGTCGTCCAACCATCTCAACCAAAGAAATTTGAGCTCGAAACAACAACAAATTACAATACAGGCCAACTCAACAAAAAGAAAAGAGCCTCCATTTGGTTCTACATCTCTAACTTAAGTTTTTCATCTCAATTTTTATCTTTTTTCAAAAAATCAATAAAAATTATAATTAGTTTTTAAAAAATCAACCAATCTCAACTTAAAAATTTCATCTCCAACCAACGAACCAAACGTAGTCAGACCAACACCATAGATTACAACACGTTGTCCTCTACTTCCACTTACGATGAGAAACCACCCAGAAACCTTTGTGTCAACTAGAGCCAAACAAATGACAGTTTTTTTTTTTTTTTGGGAACTTGGGGATGGGGATTTCTTAAGAGATTCAAACTCTACACCTTATAATGGAGTCGGTGTAGAATTACCATTAGACTAAGCTTGCAATCACAATGGCAATACAATTTCTAACAAACCGTAAGGGTATAAGGGAAATACACCAAAATGGATAAAATTATGCAGATATAGAGAAACTCATTGACACAATGCACAATTTGGTTCTTCCAATATGCTATAAAATTTTGGTTAATTAATCACTAATTGTCGAACATATAATCCATAATCTCATGACGGCCACAGTTCCACAGCTACTAATCATCAACTAAAGTAAGAACAAACATAAAATTATTTGAAAAAGGAACTCAATTTCCGATAAAAATTACATATTTTTTTTCTTCGCCCCCAAATTCCAACAAAACCCTAGCTCAAATTCCCTACTCAGACTAGTTTTCAGTACACATACAGTTGAATTGAGCAGGCTCAGAAGGCGACGCGGAACTGCGGCGCGTCGGGGGCACTGGCGGGGAGGATCTCCCAGCGGCAGGGCTCGAGGTCGTCGGAGACGGGGCAGTAGCCGACGAGCGTGACCTTGTCGGCGGAGGCAAAGACGGAGCCGAACTCGAAGACGGTGATGTTCGTCGGCGGCGGCCGAGGGACCTCCACCGCGCCGTTCATGCCGGGGACCTCGGCGGCCGGCTTAGTGCTGGGGCTAGGGCTGGGAGAGGGCTTGGAGTTCTCCGATTGGACTGCTTGTCGCTGCGTTTCCACCAAGATAGAATGCCCATGGTTGGTTGTCTTGCTCACTGGTTGCGGCCAAAATTAGGGCGTGAGGGAAATAAATGGTTTGGTCTTTGGTTTAAGAAGTTTCTCAAAAACTCCAAACGTACATTTTCACTTTTTAATAATTGAAATATGAGATGATATTATGACCGGTGTTGATATACTTCTGATATTGATCAAGATCTATCTCTGATTTCCATCTTATTAATTGCTCCCTATATATAATTCTAAATAATTAATAGAATTTCCCAAGCGATAATGTGAATGTTTGTTGAAAATTTACAATATATATTATATATTTTTTTGAATTTGAAGAACATATATTTGAACATACATTGTTTGCTTTGTTTTTTTTTTTTTCTTTTCCCCTAAATAAAAATGGAAAATATGAGACGAGATGATTGTTGATAACATATCTCTAATATATAATTCTACGTAATTAATGGAATTTTCATATAATAATATGAATATTTATTGAAAGTCTTATTATTCAATTCTATTTATCAATGAAGAATGTTTCATCTTTATTTTAACAAACGAATGTGCTAATGAGAAAAGTTTTATAAGGGTATGATCTTAATAACTATAAAATACGAAAATAAGTGATCGTCGTTAATATATTTGTATCCCATATTATACTATTATACTAAAGGAGAGCTAGGGTTACACTGTTTTTTCTACAGTGATTAAACAGTGTTTTTTGAATTTTTTCTCTCAGATTTTCTCTTCATTAGCTACAGTATAGCACAGTATAGCACAGTAATTTTGCTACAGTGTACACCACCGGCAGAGCACCATCTCCGTCGCAGCCCCACCGTCACCAATCCCACCACCGGCAGACCATCATCTCCGTCGTAGCCCCGCCGTCGCCAATCCGATCATCATTGTCGAAGCCGACCACCGTCGTAGGCCACCATCGCAGACCACCAAAGGCAGACCACCATTTCCGTAGCAGCCCCGCCGTCGCCAATCCCACCACCGGCAGATCATCATCTCCGTCGTAGCCCCGCCGTCGCCAATCCCATCACCATTGTCGCAGCCCTCCACCGTCGTATTCCACCATCGCAGACCACCAATGGCAGAGCATCATCTCCGTCGCAGTCCCGCCGTCGCCAATCCCACCACCGGCAGACCATCATCTCCGTCGTAGCCCCGCCGTCGCCAATCCCATCACCATTGTCGCAGCCCACCACCGTCGTAGTCCACCATCGCAGCCCCGTCGTCACCAATCCCACCACCGTTAAAGCCCAAAATCGTAGCCCCATCGTTCCAACCGCGAACTTCCGATATGCTCTTCGCCACACTGCCTGACCTCTCTCACCAGCCTTGCCTAAGCCACCAGATCCTTATAACCGCAGCCAAACTTCAACGTAGCCACCTGCAACAGTTTCACTGGGTTTGTCTTTTTGCTTTCTCTCGCTCTCTTTTCTTTGCTTCTTTCTCTCTCTCTCTCTTTCTCTTTTCTTCGGTCTTCTCTCTCACTCTGTCTCTCTACATTCAGTACTAAAACAATATGTCGTCATCTATGCCTCCATGTCTAATTTCGTTATTTTGAAAAAAAAAAAAAAAAAACGATATACAATGAATTATATGTCGTTTTATAACAGATAAACGAAATAAAAGACTTTAAAAGAGGACATGAAGTATTGTTCATTATTTGCTACGTGGCAAAGTATTAAACATAAACCGAAAATAATATATCTAAAATCTAAAAGAATCATCCTCAAAAAAAAAAAAAAAAAAAAAAAAGAATGAAAAAGAAGAAAACGAAACGTCATTAACTCTAATAGAAACGTCTGTCCTTCTAAAAAATGACATAAAACATAAATGATATTTAGTTATACAAAAATGACATTTCCTTTAAAATAGTAAAATTTATTTTATGCCTAACTTTAGAGTAAATTTATCGTTTGATCCTTTTTTTTTTTTTTTTATATAAAATTATGATTTGGATTTTTTTTTTTTTTTTTTTGTGATTTAAAAATTCTAAACTCTTTGAAAAGGGCAAAAATAGTCTTTTTATTTTTTGAATGGTAAACGTCATCAAACTTTAAAACACAAAAGACATTTGTTTCTCAACATAAACGACATATCTTTCTTTCTACCAAGCGATCCATTGTAAATGACATGCCGTTTTTATGTACAACATTATACATATACTAAAATGATAGACTGAGAAACTATTCACCGTACAGTAATAAATAGTGAATTTGGGGGTTTTTTTTTTTTCATTTTTTCTGATTCTGCTACAGTATTCTACAGTAACGTTACAGTAAAGCTACAGTAAAATAACGTTTTACCCTTTAATTCTCCTGCATTTTCCCGGTTTGCACAGTGACTTACCGTTTTGCCCTTTTGGCATTATCCGGCCATTAGAGAGAGAAAGTAAATTATATTTTATTAAATTATTTCAATTATAAAAAATAAAATTATATATGTTAAATAACATTTGAAAATTTAAAATTATTGAATTAATAAAAATTAACGAAAAAATAGAATAATACAGTTAAAGAATAAATTAATACAATTCAATTATAATATTCAAAATAAACAAACAAACTAAAAAATATAAAATTAAATAATAATTTACAGAAATTCCAAAATTAAAAGGTCTATAAAATTATAATAAAATTAAAAATCAATAAATAAATTTTTATTGTAATTAAACGTAATTATCAAATATATATATTTATAATTATTATAACTAAATTTTTATTTATATAATATATTAATATTATTATTTAAAATTAAATTTATAAAAAATATTTATTCTATTTCTAGATTTATTTATTGATTTAATTAATTTTGTTTAAATTTAATAAATTTGCTTAGGTTCTTAATTTTTTTGACTATTTAAATTTAAAAGTTTTTAATTTTATTTATTCTTTTTGATTTTTTAATAACAATATATATTATATTTTATTCTATTAACAACAAATCTTATACTTAATACTTTATTTTTAATATTTGATATTATTATTTTTTATTCTTTGACTTCTGTTATTTTTTCTTCTTCTTTCTTCTTTTTAAACAAAATGTTGAATAAGTTTCTTTTATATTTATATCTATAATATTTAGAAATAAATTTTTAAAATTTCTATTCATGTTTACGTTTATTTGTTAATTTAATTGGTTTTTATTTTATTAAATTTACCCTACAACTTTGTTATCCCTTTGATTTTTTAAATTTTATTTATTATTTAAACTTTTTTATTTCAAGAAAATTAAGCATATAAATATAAATATATGTACTTTAATATTATAATAGTAAATACTAAATAAATATATACTTACTGTAATTATAATCTATATCTTAATTAACTATTTTTATTATATAATATATAATTTTTCATTTTTGTTTTTTCTTCCTTCTCTGTATAATCTATATCTTAATTAACTGTTTTTATTATAAAATACTCAATTTTTTTATTTTTATTTTTTCTTCCTTCCCGTGTAACACACGGGTATTAAACTCG
Organism: Ficus carica; assembly: GCA_009761775.1. Classification (NCBI taxonomy): domain Eukaryota; kingdom Viridiplantae; phylum Streptophyta; class Magnoliopsida; order Rosales; family Moraceae; genus Ficus; species Ficus carica. The sequence continues at coordinate 14,667,335 of CM019750.1, read as the reverse complement.
TATAACTCTATGTGATTAATAGGATTTTTGAGATGTTGATATAATGTTTATTAAAAGTTTTATTATCAAGTCATACTTATTAATGACGGGGGTCCCATTTGAGTCTTGTCAAATGACTAAGGCTGAAAATATTAAAATCATGGTCTCAAATACTTTAAATCAAGTACTAGACTAAAATCATTCTAAAAAGAAAATACTATATTAAGTTGAAAACTTTAGGAGTGTATGTATCGTTTTCATATTGTTGTGAAAGTGAAACCACATATTTTTGAGGTATGAAATAACAACTTTTCTAAGTGTTAAAAAATAATAATAATGAATTTTGTTAAATAAATAGAAATGACGTTAATTTTATTTTTAATTTTCTGTTTTCATTATCTAAGACTTTTTACTTAACATAATTTTTCAGAAAGATATTTAATACAATTTCAGTTTTTAATACTCGAATCAAGCTTTATAAAACACACCATACACATATTTAAAATTCATCTCCACATCATTTCTAAAAAAAAAAAAAAAATTATTATTTCATATAAATACAACTCATTTTCAAAGCATTACCAAAACTAATGTCTAAGACCTTGTTTGAGGTAATTTTTTCAGACGGAGTTTTACTTATTTAATTAAAAACTCTCAATTCTACGTCTCATTTTATCTCTTTTTATTTTTAAAAAATTTAAATTTTAAAAATTCATAACTTTCTCATTTTAAATCGAAATAAGATGATTTTTATGTCAAAATACTTACAATGATAAGACGAATAAAATATGACCTATTTTACATATTTTTTCTAAATAATTTTAAATTTTTTACATTATTTTCTATTTATAGTTCAATTCAAAGTCTTCTCCCCAACTTCAAATATATATTCTAACTCAACTTTTAAAATTCTGTTTTCAAAATCGCTCCCAACAGGCCCTTACGGTCACGATAAGGGAAGGGCTCAAGCCTCAATTAAAGCTTTTCTGAGTGCTCAAGTTAGGTCCCCAGACTTCCAGATATTAACATAAATGCCCTGGCAAAAAAAATAAAAAATAAAAAAATCTGCGGGTGTATCCTCAGTTTTCGCTCTAGTAATCTCAGCATCTGTCTTGGCAGCGCTCAGCTCTCCAACACAACCAACCAAGCAACCAGCCAACCACCGGACATGGAGGAAGCGCAGCGATCGCTTCTCCTGAGCTCCGCCGCCCGCTTCCCGCCGCCGGAGGGCGCCAGGCTGTCCGTACGGAACCGCCGGCTTCAGAGCCGACGCGTCGCTCCTCCGATCGACTGTGTTCCGCGCCGGGATCTTGGCGGCACTGAGGGCTCTCAAGACTCGATCGGTGATCGGCCCTCATGATCACCCGCCTCCCACAACAAGGTCTCCGACAATGGCGTCAAGATCTCCGACCCTTCCGGCGAGATGCTCTCCCAGGATTGGGAGCCCTTCGCCGATAATCTCGCGCCGCCCCGACCGCCGATCGTCTCCTCGAGGTGGTTGCCGAGTTCGCCGGATTGCAGAGGATCGAGTTCGATGGAGGGAAAGTCGAGGTTCTTGTCGGAAGAGATACGAGGCCGAGTGGTCCATCTCTCCTCGAGGCTGCTAAACTTGTATGGTTTTTTTTCTCTCCTCCGCAACGATCTGGCTAAGCTTCTTGTGGAATTTTTGATTCTGAAATGCAAAATCAGAAATTTACTAAGCAATTAACAAAATTTGTGTCTTCACTGAAAAATTTACCAAAACTTTTTTGAAGTTTTTTTTCTTTTTCGATTTTTTATGAACCAAATTCCAGAAAACATTATGTCACTGAGCAAAACTTATTAGGAGTGAAAAGTTCTTAACTTAGTGTGTATTGAACTTGTAACTTCTGCAAACGGCAAAAAAAAAAAAATAATAATAATAATAAATAAAAGAATGTAAATGAGCAAAGTCTAATATTGTGTGTGGGTTTATATATTTAGGAGTTTGATGTTTTTTTTATCGTAAAATTTGTGAAGGGAATTGGGTCCATTATTGGCGCTGTTGCTGTTGATGTGGGGATTTTGACCACTCCACAGTTGCATTGGATGGTTCGTGCTAGTAATCGTAGCACGCAAGCATCAGAATTTGATTACTTGGAACAGCTTTCGAGGTCGTTCAGGTTGGTGAGTTGGTTAGTTTTCTGCAGAGAGAATATATTTGTGTGATTATGGAATATGGATGAGATTTAAGGGAAATTTGTGTGGTTTGGTTAGGTCCTTGATGGATTTGATTCCTGGTGGATCCGAAAGCAATAAGGGGAATGACAAGTTGGTCGTTGACGGGGCTAATGGTGTTGGGGGTGAGAAAGCTTCTAGTGTTGAAGGAAATGTTGAACTTGAAGGATTTGGAAATTGAGGTCTGGAACTCTGGAAGCGAAGGAGGCGTGCTCAACGAAGGTGTTGGTGCTGATTTTGTGCAGAAAGAGAAGGTCGTTCCATCTGGGTTTGGTTTGCAGGATGTTGGGATAAGGTGAGCCATCTTTGCGTTGATGAATAGAGAAGGCATATAGTGTCTAATTTATTTGTTGTGTGCATTTTTTTTTCTTATTTACTGCTTTTCGAGAGCTACTTTCGTTGTTTGACTTGATAATGGGTGATCCTGTTAGATTCTTCATGAATGGTTGTTGCCTGCTTATGCTAGTTTGTTTGTTTATTCATAAAAATGTTAGCAATGATTCAAGTATGTACCTTTAATGTCTTGGGTGTACATTCTTAGTAAACTAGGTCAAGCAGTAAATTTATTAAGTCTATCAATGGCATATTGTTGACGCACAAATTTAAACTGAGTGATGGAGTTAACTGCATGAATGGTTCTAGTATTTCAGGTGTGCTAGCTTGGACGGAGATGCTGATCGGCTTGTTTATTTCACTGTACCATCAAATAGTAATAAGATCGAAACTTGTTGATGGGACAAGATACTATCTCTCTTTGCTGTATTTATCAAGGAGCAGCTAAGCATTCTTAATAAGGAGGCTGGCGCTAGTACTGAAGATGGCTATCAGCCTCGTATGGTATTGTACAGACAGCTTATGCAAATGGAGCATCCACAGATTATCTGAAACAGTTAGGCCTAGAGTTGTTCTTACTCCAACAGGGGTGAAGTACCTGCACCACAAGCTACTCAATACGATATTGGGATCTATTTTGAAGCGAAACGGTCATGGCACCATACTGTTTTCAGAACCTTTTCTACGTTGGTTGGATGCCAAGAACAGTGAACTCTCTTCTGTTGCTGAGGGTTGTAACTGAAACAGTTCTCATCAACTTTATAAATGCCAGCATGGTAATCTAATACTTATACTTCATGAAGCATTTGGTATTTCTTGCAGGTTCAGAGCAGCAAACGGCTGCTTCGAGATTATTAGCAGTTAGTAAGTTGATCAACCCGGCGGTTGGTGATGCTTTAAGTGGGATGCTCTTAGTGGAGGCTATTTTGCAATACGAGGGATGGTCAATTCATAGATGGAGTCAGCTTTATCATGATCTTCCTAGTAAGCAGCTTAAGGTAGTTACCTTGATTACTATTCGCGTATTTTATTTATTATTATTATTTTTTTTAATGCCATACTTGGAAGCTGAGTGAGCTGTGTAGTCTTCGGTGAAAATATTTAACTTTTGGAGAATCTACGTCTCAAAGTGGAAGCTAAAATTTTAAAATGGAAATGTTTAATTTTTCTTGGTATGAACTATGTATATGGAGCAAAGGCTTGTTGGTTCTCCTTAGTCCTTGTTGCCCTTCCTCTTATTTGCTTTAATGATATATGTTAGTTGTTTAAATTAGGTCACATTACTTGTTCAAATATATATATATATATGTTTTTTACTTTTTGTAATAATTTTTTTCGACTTTCATATAGCTGTGTGCATGTGTGTATCAGTACTGTCGCAAGTTTGCAGTTTTGAAGAAGTCAGCAAAAGACAATGTTTTCTTTTTTACTCTTTTTAAGTAATAAACTCTTTGGTGCGCAGTCTCGACTGTTCTATTTATGTCATGTAAAAGCAAGTGTTTTGGATAGCTTTACACCGTTACCTTGTCTTTCAAATTTTTAACTGGAGTCCTGGTAGGGTCTACACACTTGTAACTGGGAGCTTGTTATCTGTCTAAGAGACATGTCTTCATATATATATATATAGAACTGTTGTGGCTACCCACTTATCATACTTTCTTCTCATTTCGTTCTTTGATATGAATCATAATGATCTCTATTTACTCTAGTTGAATCTTCCTTTGATTCGTTTTAGTGTTATTTTTTTCACTTCCGCTATTATGATAACCTGCTTATCAGATTAGTCTCTCAATTTCAGCTGGTTTCTTTTTCGCATTTCAAGTCAAGTATAACAATTTTGCTTTCTTTCCATTCTTACTGATGCACCAATGCTTATTATCAGGTCAAGGTAGCAGATAGAACAGCTGTTGTAACAGCAAATGCGGAAACCGAGGTTGTGAAACCACCTGGCATTCAAGAAGCCATTAATGCTGAAACTGGTATGTATGCGGCATATGCGACCTGTTTTTTTAAAAGCTGGCACACAAAGAATTGTTTATTATTTATAGACCTTCGATTTGGTGGGCGAGCATTGGTGGGTGAGCATCTGAGAAAAAGATGATTCAGTAACAACCTTCTCATTGTACAAGAGTGGAGGAATTTTTAAGGACTCTCAATTTGACATTAATAGTATTTTTTTTTTCTTGGGGAATTGGACTGAAAATAGCAAAGAATTCTCATGGACTCTTCAATTTTTATTGCAGCTAAATATCCTAAAGGCCGGTGTTTTCGTACGACCATCAGGGACAGAAGATGTTATACGTGTTTATGCAGAGGCATCGACGCAAGATGCAGCAGATAGCCTTGCAAACTCTGTGGCGCAGCTAGTGGATAAGTTCTTGGGGCATAGCAGCTCCTAAGGTCCGAACTTATTTATCACTAACTGAACTTACAGATTTATCCAGAGAGAGAATCTTCATTGGACTTCCTGAAGTGTTGGATTTAATAATAAATATTGAATATTAGCTAGGATGTGTTCAATCGTTCCAAACTATATGTTTTTGTCTGGTTGTGAAAAGTTTGAATTTTGGACATTTGAGCTAGACTGCTGAATGTCCATTTAAGTATGTACCGGAGTATAGGCATTAGTGAAGTTTGGACAGAGATAACTGGAAGTTCAGGTTATGCATTGTCTTCTGGTTTATTATAATTTTAAAGAATTTGAAATAAACTGTCTTTGCTTACATTTTGGGCCTACTTTTCAATATACATGAAAACGTGCCAACATTTTCTGTTGATTATTGCCGGGTGAATCGTCTATCATTTTGGTGACTGGAGTGAAACCTTTGAGCGTCTCTCGCGACGGGTTTCTTGCCTATTTTAAAAGGGGCTGCTTCGTCGACATAGTAATTCTTTACTACCTTGAACAATAGAATTGTAGACTAAATGTGAGAGCTATGCCCACTTCAGAGAAAATTGCACATCTTATACCTCTGTTTTCTCTCTATACCCGTTCAACTTGTGTCCCCAACTAAAGAAAATTAGGACAACAGAAAAAATTGCAAAGTGTGAAGTTCTCAAGATCACGATGTCTTTTCATTGGGACGGTAGTGTGAAATTCCCAAGGTCCTGATGTCTTTTTTATTGGGATGATAATTAGGCTACACAATTCAACAGCTTCCATGTATCATAAAGCACAACTTTTTACATGCTTATGATGTTTTCTTTCTCATAGAGTCGAACTAATCTTTTTCTCCCCCTCCTTTTGAGCATTCCGATGCAGTTTCGCAAATATTTGTGTGATTTTAAAATTTTCTAGGAAGTAATAAAAACGTTGAAATGAAGTTTATCATGTCTTATTATAACTTTCATGTAAGTTTTAAAATCTATTCAGAATATTTTTTTTTCAAGTCATATTTTGCATCACAACAAACTCGAATACTCGTCAAGAAATTTGGAGGGCAGCACAATGTGCGTGTAACTTTAAACCGAATCTCATGTTATACATTAGAAATCAACCGTAAAATTCAAAAGATGTAAAGCGTTCTTTGGTAACTTCCAGAACAAGTAAACCAATATAAAAAATTTTCCAAAGAAAATTACCTCCCAAATAAATAAAAAAGATGATCTTTTTCCCCTCATCTAACTCTCCAGCGCCACCGCAGCTGCCGATTTCGAGCTCCGAAAATCCCTCTTCAAGTCGGCAACTCTCTTCACACAAGCCGCCTTCGACTTCCCCGGCACGGCAGCTGCGATCTTCTCCCACCGCATCGGAGCGTCCTTAGGGAATGCCTTCAGGGCGTTCAGAAGAGCAATATCCTCTCCGGAGCTCCAAACGACACCAGCATTGTTGTCCAACTCCGGTCCTTGATTCTCTTCGGCACTCCTTTTGTCCACCAGCTTCCTCTTCTTCAGAAACTCCGAATACGAATCTGCGTCACTCAATTTCCTCTCCCCCAATTCCTTCGCCTTCCTGATCACGCTCTCCACCTTATGCCGTCTCCGGAACGCCTCCGCGATCGCCTCCCACCGCCGCGGCTTCCCGACCGGATTCTTCGCCAGTTGCTTCTTCAGAATCTCGATTTCCTCTTCGTTCCACTCCTTCTCCTCCCACTGCTCTTCGTCCTTCTTCGATTCTCTCGCGGTGGAAGTCGCTAGGGTTTCCGCTTCCTCCGCCTCCGCCGACGGATTCGTCGGGAAATCCTCCGATCGGCGGGGCTTCGGTCTCTTCTGAGGGGCTCTCTTCTTGGATTCGTCGTCAGATTGGGACGATTCGTCGGGGAATTCGACGATCCGGCCGCGGCCGACGCGGATGTCGCCGCCAGTGAGAGAGATCGGGGCGAAAGGGCCGAGGAGGAGCGAGAGGGAGAGCCAGAGGAGGAGGGATTTGGAGGGCTCGGATTGGAGGACGAAGAGAGAGAGAATGAGGAGGAGGGAAGAGAGAGAGATGGTGACGAAGAGGAAGGGCTTGGAGGCGGTGTGGGAAATGGTTTGTGGGTCCGTAGTCGGGGAGGAAGTTGGGGGCGGTGGTCGGGACTGGAAGAGGAATCTGGGCCTGGTGTCGTCGTCCAAGAACTCCATTTTTTCCGGCAACGGATCTCGGTGGCCGGAGAGCTTGATTAAAAGCCGGTTTTGGTTTTTGTTTTGGTTTTGGCTTTGCTTTGGAGGGTTGACTTTTTTATTGCTCAAGTGTAGAATTGAAAACACATTCTGACTACATATAGAGAGAGAGAGGAGAGAGAGAGAGAGAGAGGATGCTGTCTCTTTTTCGGTCGTTTCCAAATTTTTATGTTGTCGTTTTCAATTTTTTATTTGGGAAATCTAATGTTTTAACAAAAATATATGGTATATTTGTTTGATAAAATAACAATTCCAAAAATATATTTGTTTGATACACGAACAATTCCTTTTCTTAAAACTAGTTTGTATACACGTGTTATGTACATATTATAATAATTAATATTATAATTAATAATTCAGATTTTATAATTAATATAAATTAATAGAAATATCAAATATTTTTAATTTAATATATATGTACTGATCTAAAAAATTTTTTAAAATAAATAAATATTATTTTTGTAGTGAGTTTTTTATTTTTTTATTTTTAAATAGCAGTTCTACATACATTATAATTTCGTCACAGAATTCACAAAAAAAAAAAAAAAAAAAAAAAAAAATTTACTGCGGAAGAGTGAAACAACAACCACGGCATTTTTAATTAAAAAAAAATCAATTTCCTCCAATTCTCCGTACACACACATATTTTAAGGTCTTCTATGTGCTTGTGTGTATGAGAGAATTATATCAAACAAAAAATATTTGTGTCCGTGTATTTTTGTCTTAGAGAGAGAAACACGTGTTTATATATATATATATAGTGAGAGGTTAATGCATACCGATTCCTTGATCAATGGATTGCACGAAGAAGTCTAATTACTTATAAATATACGAATTTTACAAGTTAAAATATGATTCCTCACAATTGTTCTAAATGATTGAAAACTGAACAAACACGAACACACTTATACATTTTGTTTAAATATTAAATAGTTGCTTTTGAATCGTTGCAATCGAAAAATAAATAAATTATACTCGATTAAAACCTTTCATATAATAAAGTTGTTTTAAACAGTTACAACTAAAAGATGAATAGATTATAAATAATTAAAATAGACTCATTTTAATGAGAATTTGTAATAATAAAAAATACAATGGTGCATATAATGTACAACATTTAATTGAATACTTGCAACCATTTAAACTATTTTTCTAAAAAGAAAAAAAGAAAAAGCATTGTGGTGTTTGCAATAACTGCTTTAAAGAAAGGAAAAAAATTGAAAAATCATGAACACGCACCTGCTTGCAAGACGATGATTTGACATTGTGCCTTACATCAGTCAACCACTTTGTCTAACAATCTAGAATTGCAACTGATTTTAAAAAAGGAGACTTTTAGAAAGAATTAGACCATGAAAAAAAAAAAAAACATCATTTTGAATGATCTAGAATGAGTAGTACATCTCACAATTTGCTCTTTTGGTATTGTTAGGATGTGCATATACGTGCTTGGGGGAGGGAAAAGAGAGAGAGAGAGAGAGAGAGAGAAAGGCCAAAAAAACATGATATTGGAAAATAGAAAAAAAGAGAAACCATTATTGAAAAAAAATAAATTCAAAGGGTAAAATTACATAAGTGGTGTTTGTAAGAGACTTATATTAGCCCCTTTAGAAATATATAATAATAATTTGCAGACACATGCTTAGGTGGGGAAAAAAAAAAAAAAAAAAGAGAAAGAGAGAGAAAAAAAAAAAGAAATCATTATTTAAAAAAAAAACCTAAAAAGGGGACTTTTAGAAATAAATTCACTTACACTCTCGAAAGTCTCCAAAAGGAGTTATTTATTTATTTTATTTTTATTTTTTATGGTAACAAACGTCAGAATGGAAAATAATGGAAAATAATATACATAAATGGCAAATGGAACAGAGATTAGAAAACGATAACACAGGGAATATAAAGTTTAAATACGACAACAATACAAAACCGTTTGGATGACCTAGAAATGAACAATCAAAATATTATAATTTAACTCTAAAAAAATGATAAACTAGATACATATAATAATGTATTAAATTAAAATTTAAAATATGTAAATTCTTTATAATTTATATAAATATAGTTCCTATCTGGTTCATCAATTAAAATCCAAAATTTCTAAGTCATTTTTGTTTTTCTTTTAAAGTCAATAATTTTTTTTTTTATAATTTTTAAAAAATCAAACAATTTCAATTTAAATATTTCCAGAGGCATGCTTATTTAATAAATATACCTGACTTTATTATTAAAATGTAACTTCTAGGAAATCTAATTCTCACTCAACTTTAGGTGCTGTCTTTTTTTTTTTTTTCTTTTTTCTTTTTTTTTGGTAATGGCTTCGAAGTTTTGCTGTAATTTTCATGATTTTGTCGTTTTTAGAATATTATCGTTGTTTTCTTTCCACCCGTTTTATTTTGTCTTATTGTCCTTTTCGTAGTACCATCGTTTTCCGAATTTGTGTCGTTTTCCAAGATGTGTCGGCGAAGAATCATTTCTATGTAGTCCTCCAAATTCTTGATTGTTGTTGACTCGTTTACATGTTGTTTGTCCTTCCAATTTTTGCTGTCGTTTTTAGTAGTGAAAACTGAAAAGAATGGTGTAGATTTTCTTAAACGACAACATTTCCCTTAAAAAAGACGGTTGATGAGCTTCTCTTTCCCCAGAATCTTCTCTTTCAGTTTCACTCGAACCTCGTACAAACTGCGATGTCGTAACTTAAACGTCTGTTACTATGAAACCCAGGTTGCAAATTCCCGAGCCCATTTCTCTGGGCTCACTTTCGACGATTCCCAGCTTCTCGACTGTCTTGCTCGACGAAGACTTGACGATGCACGCAAACTGCTCGACAAAATGTCCAACAGAGCCGGTCGCAGCCGTGTGGTTCATTGGACTTCACTTCTCACGAAATACTCGAAGTGCGGTCGGACTAACGATGCTCGGACGCTGTTTGATATCATGCCCGAGAGAAACATTGTTACCTACAATGCCATGTTGTCCGGGTATGTGCAGGCTGGGATGTTGTCTGAGGCTTTTCGGTTCTTTGAGGAGATGCCGGAGAAGAACGTCATCTCGTGGACGTCGATGCTTTGTGGATTCGCAGATGTAGGGAGGATTGATGAGGCTGTGGGGTTGTTTGATGCAATGCCTGAGAGGAGCGTTGTCTCTTGGAATTCGATGGTTTCGGGGTTGATTAAGAATGGGGATTTAGAGGGAGCGAGGATAGTTTTTGACCGGATGCCGACGAGGAATGTAGTTTCGTGGAATGCGATAATTGCAGGGTACACTGAGAGTTCTAGAATGGAAGAAGCAAGAGTTTTGTTTGATGAGATGCAAGATAGGAATGTTGTTACCTGGACTAGCATGATATCGGGTTACTGTAGGTCTGGTTATGTGGATGAGGGGTATTCTTTGTTTCAAATAATGCCTGAAAGGAATGTTGTGTCATGGACGGCGATGATTGGTGGGTTCGCTTGGAATGGCTTCCATGAAGAAGCCCTATTCATTTTTCTTGACTGGAAGGAGAGCTTTGACATGAACCCGAATGTAGAGACTTTTATATCACTTGCTTATGCTTGTGCTGGTGTGGGCTTGTCTTCTCTTGGTAAGCAATTACATGCTCGGGTAATTGTAACTGGTTGGGATAAGGATGATTACGATGGCAGGTTAGGTAGGAGCCTAATTTACATGTATTCTGCATTTGGTAACATGAATTTTGCGCAATTCATTTTTCACAGGATTTCGAAGGACATTTCTGTTCAATCTTGTAATCATTTGATTAATGGTTATATTCAGATTGGACAACTAGAAAGGGCTCAGAGTTTGTTTGACCAGGCACCCATCCTAGATAAGGTCTCCTGGACGTCTATGATTGGTGGGTATTTTAGTATCAGAGAAGTGTCCAAGGCTTTTCATCTATTTTGGAACATGCCGGAGAAAGATGCAGTGGCATGGACAACAATGATTTCAGGTCTTGTGCACAATGAGCTTTTCACGGAAGCTACTAATACATTTTCAGAAATGCGGGCTCAGGGTGTTTCACCATTAGGTTCAACATATTGTATTCTTCTTGGAGCCATGGGTGCAATTGCAAATCTTGATCCTGGACGGCAGTTTCATTGCCTGGTGATAAAAACACAGCACATGTTTGATTTGATTATTGACAATTCACTGATCTCCATGTATGCCAAATGCGGGGACATAAATGCTGCCTATTGCATTTTCTCAAATATGGTTTTATGGGATGTAGTTTCTTGGAATTCCATGATCATGGGGTTTTCGAATCACGGGCTTGCAAAAAAGGCCCTAGAGACCTTTGGAGCTATGGTGCGATCTAGAAATCTCCCGAACTCGGTAACCTTTCTGGGCATTCTATCAGCATGTAGCCATGCAGGACTTGTGCGTAGAGGGTGGGAATTTTTCAATTCCATGATCAATGTTTATGCTATTCAACCAGGTCCAGAACATTACATCTGTATGATCGATCTATTGGGCCGAGCAGGGAAAGCAAAGGAGGCATATGAGTTCATCTCGAGGCTACCTTTCGAACCAGGGCAAGCTGTTTGGGGAGCATTGCTTGGAATCTGTGGATTAGGCGAGACAACTGCCGAGATTGCTACACATGCAGCAAAACGGCTTCTCGAGCTGGATCCTCTCAACGCACCTGCCCATGTGGTGCTTTGTAACATCTACGCAGCAAATGATCAGCATGAAGAAGAGGAAAAGTTGAGGAAGGAGATGGGACTGAAAGGTGTGAGAAAGGTTCCGGGATGTAGTTGGATAACGCTGACAGGGCGAGTTCATGCGTTTCTCTCAAGAGATAGAGTAGAACCAGAAGTTGATGACATGTTGTTGCTATTGTTCAAGGCGGTTAGTAAAACATTAGAACAAGAGATTTTAAAACTGCAAAGTTATTGATTCTTTTGGATATATGCACAACTTTTTCATAGAATTGCAGCTTCTGTAGTAGTTCATAGCTATTACAAATTATATGGGGTGAAAAAAAAAAAAAAAGGCTATGTTTAGGCAAATCTGAATCTTTCAGGAAAAAAAAAAAACATACAAAATACTTTGGACATTCCTATTTGTACAGATGTCTAAAGGTATAAATGTGCAACAGATCACAATAAATAGTATGCTCTTTTTTTTATTTATTTTATATTTATTTTATATATTTTTTTAATAACCTTAAAATGCAGATATAAAAAAAATGTATATATATTTTTTAATAGTAACAAGATTATCCTTGCTGATTTGTATAATAGTTTTAAGTATTTAAAAAAGGCTTTACTGTAGTAGATTGTCCATAAGATATGCTTTAATTTTCAAGATTATACATGCTTGAATATTATCTTTCGTATATAAAATCGAGAATATATCAAAGAGTAATGGATAATGATGTTTCTGGCGCAAACATATAAAAGAAAAAAAAAAAAAAAAACATAACATGTATTTCATTAGATAAAATACCTAAAATACTTCATAATAATATTTTAATGTCAAAATGTGGTTGCTTTACAAGCACTATATTATAACAGTTGGGTTCTCGGCCAGCTCAGATTATTTGGGTATGTCTATCATTTTTTATCAGATTGATTGAGTTAATTAAAAGTACATTTTAAGGGTGTAACAATAATCAAGTTCAGTTCAAAGGATGTTAAAATAATACCAACATAAATCAGGGGCGTAAATGTAATTTTGACACTGTAATATATTCAGCTCGTTCCTTTTTCTGTCATATCCTTCCCGCCAAATCACAGTTCCAAAGTAGAACCGGAAGCAGAAATGCCCGTTCCTCTAAGACCCTCCAAACCCACCTCTCGTTTGTCGTCATTTTCCCTGGAAAGGCTCAGAAAATCTCGGAAAAATCTCTCTAGAACCCCACCAAGACTCTGGACCCAAAATCAAGACCAACCCCACGAAGTCGACGACCGAGGACTCCCAATCTTAAAGCTAAGTCACCCTCTCCTCCGAGCCTTGGACTCTTGCCATGGCCTCAGACAGTTCCACCAGATTACCGCTCAGCTCTTTGTCTCCGGTCTTTTCCACGATTCTCTCGCCGCGAGCCGGGCGATCAAGAAGCTCTGCTCGTCGTCGGAGACTCTCTCTTACGCCGTTTACGTGTTCGATAAGATTAATGAACCGGACGCTTTTCTTTGCAATGTTGTAATGAGAACCTACGTGAATTTGAATGACCCAATTGGTGCTTTAAGGTTTTATTACGGAAAAATGGTTGGTGAATCTGTTGCTCCTAATCATTTTACGTTTCCGATTTTGGTGAAGGCATGTGCTGGTATTGGGTCCGTGAGAGAGGGGGGAAAGGCTCATTGTAAGGTTGTGAAACTCGGGTTTGCTTCGGATTTGTTTGTTCGGAACTCGTTGATTCATTTGTACTCGGTTTGTGGGAGGGTTGGCGATGCTCGTAAGATGTTTGATGAATTGCCTGAGCTGGATTTGGTGAGTTGGAATTCGATGATTTATGGGTATGTTAAGAATGGAGAGGTCTGCGTTGCACGTAGGCTTTTTGAAGTAATGCCTGAAAGAGATGTTTTTAGTTGGAACATCTTGGTTATGGGGCATGCAGAGATGGGAAATATGGAAGCGGCAGAGTTGTTGTTTGAGATTGTGCCGGATAAAGATGTTGTGTCTTGGAACTCTATGGTTGATGGGTATGCAAGAATGGGTAATGTTTCGAAGGCTCGTGAGTTTTTTAATCAGATGCCGATACGGAACATAGTTTCGTGGAATACAATGTTGGCACTTTATGTGCGAAGTAAGGATTACAGCCAGTGTGTGAGATTGTTTGATAGGATGTTAGAAGCAGGAAAGGTGAAACCAAATGAGGCTACTCTAGTGAGTGTCCTCACCGCATCTGCAAACCTTGGAAGGCTTGACAAGGGAAAGTGGGTTCATTCTTATATTGAATCTAACGGGATTAAGCCCGATGTGTTACTTGCAACCGCTCTCTTGACAATGTATGCAAAATGCGGGGATATGGACATGGCTAGGAGTGTCTTTGATGAGATGTCCGAGAGGAGTGTTGTGTCATGGAATTCAATGATCATGGGGTATGGTATGCACGGGAATGGAGAGAAGGCGTTAGAAATTTTTTTAGAGATGGAAAAAGGAGGCCCTGTGCCAAATGATGCTACTTTTGTTTGCATTTTGTCTGCATGTACGCATTCAGGAATGGTTTTGGAGGGTTGGTGGTACTTTGATCTTATGCAACGAGTTTACAAAATTGAACCAAAGATCAAACACTATGGTTGCATGGTTGATCTTCTTGCCCGGGCTGGTTTGGTGAAAGATTCTAAAGAACTTATTAAGAAGATGCCAATGGAGGCAGGACCGGCCTTATGGGGATCTTTACTTTCTGCTTGTAGAAACCACTCAAATTCAGATCTTGGGGAGATTGTGGCCAAGCGGCTAATTGAGTTGGAACCGATGGATATTGGACCTTATATAATGTTATCGAATATATATGCATCAGAAGGGAAATGGGATGATGTTGAACGTGTAAGGAAGATGATCAAAGCAAATGGATTAACAAAAGAAGAAGGGAGAAGCACAGTTCACCTTGGAGAATTCAGATCCGAGTTTCGTATCGATAATGGTTCGTTTCATAGGAGAAGCATGGTGTACTCTATGTTGGGGGAAATAGGTACTCAGATGAAGTTATCTTCTCTGGAAGAGAGTTAGAATACTTAATCAAAACTAGTATTCGAGCATCATTGTATGCTTGCATCAAGGATTTTTATGGTCGGATTACACTGAAGAGAAGATTTCATAGAAAAGGTAGTATAGCTGGTCAAATAAGCTATATGCAGGCCAAGCAACAGGTTTTTAGATGGCCTATCAAGTAAAGTGACAAAAACAAATTCCCAATTCCAGAAAAGAGACAAATCATGGTGATGTACATAAAAACGAGTATCATTATTATTTTCTAGCTCATTTTTGCCAGTGAATTCTTCAAGTATTTAGCGTTGAGAAATTTTGTTGTTACATTTGAAAGAGGTATTGGGATTGATAATATTTGCCCGGGATGTGGTGCTGAAGCCGATGCTACAATGCATGCTCTTTCTTTTGCAGGCTGAGGGAAGATTAGAGGAGATCACTTTGGTAATTTCTGCCTTCACTTATTTAGATCTGCCTCTAATTCTGACTTTGAGATCACTTGTACTGTGGCTTGATTTCTTTGGTTCAAAAGTAATAGAATTGTTCATCAGAGGCAGGTGCATGCTCTGCGCATATATAGTTGTTCATAATGACAGCCTCGTTCTTCATGAATTCCAGGATCTCGCCGTCCTCTCAGCTTTGCCCCCCCTGCACTCCTAGTAGGAGCAGGCCTTCTCTCAGGTCTCCTCCAGACTCTTGGATTGATCTGCTAAAATTTTATGTGGATGATTCTATCTTCCTGGGGTCTGATTGATTGGTATCAGTGGCATCATCAGAAACAAATTTGGAGTTGTGATTGTTGTACTTGCCAAACAGATTTATGGCTCTTTCTCTCCTTTTATTGGTGGGAACTTTATCTGAACAACTTCATTGTCGATTTGATTGCAGAAAGATTTCTCTCCTTTCCCAGGAGCGGGTCTTCTTCGGGACATAGTGACTGTTCTTGATAGTTTTCTGGGGCTTCCTGTAACTTTTCCAACTGTTCTGGTAATGATGCAGCTCATAGACTTGCTTTTTACAGTGCTGTGATTGTCTTTTCTTTTAATAGAAGTGTTCTAAGGCCAGTCTCCGTGGAATTGTTGCTCTTATTTGTAATTTTGCCCTTTAATTTTGATTGAAATTCAGCTTTTCCCCTTAAAAAAAATAATCATAAGTGAACTGATGAGGAAAATTTTATTTTATTGTCGTTTTTGGTGTTTTCAAATTTGTAGTGTGGCGCGGGTTGAGCAGAGATCCGAAACTTACAAGATTTTTGTCGATCTAAATGCACTTAATACACTTTGAAGTGCCACAATGAATTGAGTCTAAAACTCTTCATACTAATTGTAAAATAATTCTTGATACTAATCGTAACATCTAACAATGTTGATACTAATTCTTAATATATAGAGGTCACGCACTTTTAGAAATGCCACAATGAACAAAGTTCTAATTTTCTAAAACCACTATTGGAAATATAATAGATACTTAGGGTGGGTATCCGAATTTTGCATCTTGTAATTGAGTCGGTATGAAATTACCGTTATATTATGTGTGTATTTTTCTACTATTAGAAATTTTGTAGCTCTGAAGGATATATATACATATATATATATATATACACATTTTGAGAATAATATAGGAAATATAATTTGAGCAACAAGAAATTGAATGTGTTTTGGTCGGTTTCAAAAACCAAAATGGAGGGTAACAATATAGGTCAAAATTGACGATTAAAAGTGGTTGTAAGTATATTTAGTAGTCGTATTACATAAAAGTTCGAATCACTCCACTTCTAAATTCAAAAATAAATAAATGACAAATTTCATATTTTCCTCCCGAACTTTAGACTTTGTAACAATTTGTCTCCCAAACTTTAAAACGTAATATTTTTTCTCCCTAAACTTTGAAATGTTAGCAAATTTTACTCCTCAGTTAAAATTTAGATGGAAAATGTCACGTGTCACACATTCCATTCACAAAAACCCGCCAAACTCTCCAGTCCAACAATACGGGCGGGTTTTTGTTCGCTAGTTTGGGGTCGGTTTAACATGACCCGACGCCAATAGATCAAGAGAGAGAGAGAGACGACGACAAGACAAGCTATAGAATTCTGTCAGTCTCGGAAACTCGCTGGAAATCAGAAAATCCCCATTCCATTCACTCTCTAAAGAACAGAAATCCCCAATTCACTCTCTAAGTCTCAGATTCCAATTTTCACAAACCCTAAGCTCCAAAATTCCCAAACGCAGCCCTTTTTTTATTTATTATTTTTTTTTTTGTCGCAGCGCCAACGCCCGCCAGTTCCGCCGCCTCCCTCGTCTCCGGTACAGTCACATATTCTCATTTTTAGTTTTTTTTTTTAAATGAGAATTAGTTTGATTAAATATTAGTACTTTTGATTGTTCGTTGTTGAATCTAAAGTGAAAAGGAACTTTTTTTTTTCCTTTTTTTTAAATTTTTTTAGAACTTGAAAAATGGAGAATGGTTTGATAAAGAGTGTATCTTGTTCAATTGGAAAAGTTGTAAGTGATGAATAACGACACATCCTGCTAAATTAATATATATATATATGTATATTTACTTATATATATACATACACTTCTACACACACACACACACACACTCATATATGTCTGTATCCGTCATAATCATTGTTCGGAATACTCAATTGGGTATTTGGTATTTAAAAAGTATTTGGCTGCTCATAACACTTTTAGGAAATTACGTCAGTGTTTTGCTCTTAATTTTCTGGTTGAAAGCCTTTGTTGCATAAGTTGGGAAGATATTTTATATGTATTTATTCATGTTTGTACTTATGTATTATTCTGTGATATATATAATTATGGAGCAGAAAGGTTGTTGCTATTGAGTGAAAATGGCAGCTTCGAGTTCGAAGTCCCTTAAGGATTATTTGAAACGATACGAGACCAATAATGAAGAGGAAAAGAAAAAGAAGAAGAAGAAGAAGCAGAAAGCTAAGCCCGATGCCACGGGTGTTTTGGTTGTGGATGAGGATCCAGTTTGGCAAAAACCAGTAGTTCTTGAAGAAGAAAACGACAATGATTCGGCTGGTAGGTAATCATTTGTTAGGCTGTTTTTTTTTTTGGGTCAAATGTAGTTGACATTACACGGTTTGTTGTTTAATATTGATTCTTGAATCATTTGTTCTTCGTAGATGAAGAGAAGCCTCAAGTTAATGAAGATATTGAGGTTAAGCGGATGAGGAGGCTTGAGCAGCTACGGGCCAAGCGTGGTTTAAATGACATATCTGAGGACGGAAGTGGTTGGGTTACACTGTCTCCAAAACATTCGAATATGAATAATTCGAATTCCGATTTGTCTCCTCCTCGTAAAAGGACAGCCAGAAACGATACACTCTCACCAGAACCTGGATTGAAGCGTTCAGGATCTGGAGAAGGTAGCGATTTGTCGCCACCACAGCAGAGGGGCAGGCACCACACTACACCGTCACCTGAACCTGATATGGACTTTTCTTTAGCTCCTAATCGAAGGGTACGATATGACACACCTTCACCTGAACATGGTGGAAAACCTAGAAAGGAAGAGATGGATTTGTCACCCCCTCGACGGGGAAGGGCTCGAAACGACACACCTTCCCCTGAACATAATAGAAAACCTGTCAAGGAAGGTTTGGATTTGTTGCCTCCTCGACGTGGCAGGGCCTGCAATGACACCCCTTCACCTTCACCTAATAGAAAACCTGTTGAGGAAATCTGGACATGCCACCTCCTCGGCGTGGAAGGGCTCGAAATGACACACCTTCACCTGAACGTTATAGAAGAACTGTTAAGGAAGATGTTGATTTGTCACTATCACAGCAGCGGCGGAAGCGCCACCATACTCCATCTCCGGAACCTGATGTTAAATCCAAGCACCCTTCTAGGGTTGACAATGATATTTCTCCTCCTCGCCGGCGGCATCGTGATTCTCCACTTCAAGCTGACTTGCATACTTCACCTGGTTCAGACCTTTCACCCCCAAGGAAAAGTAGAAACGATGGTAAGGTATTTGAGTTATTTGTTTTTCGTGTAAATAATCACATAGGAATTGGAATTCAACTAAAACTTGTTGCTTCATATGTTTTTTTGGTTTCAGATCTTTCTCCACCAAGGAAAAATAGAAAGGAAGCATCTGTTTTAGATACTAAAGAGCAGCGAAAAACCGGTTTAATTTCCGGCCGGGACATCAGTGAAGAGATTGCTAGAACCAAGAAGCAGGATTTGCTAAGGTAAACTTCTTCTTCTTTATTTTATTTTATTTTTTAAAATTTTATTTAACAGACTTTCATCTGCTTATCGGTATGAAGTTCTGTATCTCTTATAAGGGTTATTGTTTTTGAACTACCACTCATTATTAGTCAATGCTGTGAAGTATGTTGCCTTATTCTTATCACTTTTTCCCTTATATGCATTTTAACAATGATAGTTTGTCTTTGGAATGATCCCAAATTATTTCTTGAATAAGCTGGAACAAGATGGGGTAATGAGTTCTAGCTCATAAGATATTTATACTGACACTTTGGCATATAAATGTTTGCTATAGTCCTGACATGTGTTTACTGTTGTAGGTTCCAAGAGATGGACCCTTCTATAAGTGGTCGGGGTGCAGAACCTGTATATCGTGATAAGATAAAAGGTCAAGAAAATTTTCTCTTCTCCTATAGTCCTATTTAGTTTGCTCATGCATTTATGCTTTATATATGTCTCACTTACCTATGTGCAGGGGAGCGAATTACAAAGGAGGAATATTTGAAATCGCGACAAAAAGTAGAAGAAAAGCCCAAGGTACATCTTAAAATCTATTGTTATATTTCATCGTTGTTTTCGTTGTTCTCATCAATATGGTGATGCAAGGCTGTCTGCTGCTTGTCTTACCAATTTGCTACCTTTACATGCTGGCCTAAAACCTATCTTGTGACGTCTTTTTCTCTGTCTTTGGTGGTTTGTACAAAGTACAACTTTTAGATGTTTGTCTTATGTTACATTTGAAACGTAATTAAGGTTAATTGCACAACCATCTAGATTTCTTCAGATGATCTTGAAGTCTGTTGCTAGGTTGGTATCGACCCTTTTCGCTTCTTCACTTTATATAGAACTCATGTCAGCGCTATTCTTTTAGGATGCAAGTGCTTCTTGACTGAAGGAATAGGGTTAACTGAGCAGTTAATTTAAGGTAGAACACATTGGGAAGTGCTGTGTTAATGGAACTATTTCTTGGTTTTAGGTTATGCTGGTTTTTCCTTTTCTTTGCTATAATTTAAAGTTTAACCATCTGAAATAATATTTTTCGGCCCATATTTTTAATTAGCTTTAATGGTTATTATCCTGCATTTGTCAGGAGATTAAATTGGAATGGGGCAAAGGCTTGGCTCAGAAGCGGGAAGCCGAGGCTAGGCTGCAAGAATTAGAACGTGAGAAGGACAAACCATTTGCACGGAGCAGGTAGATTCTATGTATATAAAACACTTTTATATAGTTATGTAGTTTTCTTATGTTGCAATTGATTTTTATCATCAATGAAAGGATGTTTCTTATTTAAAACAAAAGCATGGAAAACTTTGGTTCTAGTTTATATGCAATATTGTAGATGGTTTTCGTTTGTGGTGATTGCGTACTTGGTTCAAAGTCATGCTAAGTGGCGTTCATATGACACTATTTATGGTCGCGTACTATTAATTGTTCCTTCTTTTTAAGAAACCTTTCTCTTGATCTTCTTGATGGTTTCTAGAAATGGCAATTTTACGTGTCTTGATGTTTGTTAGAAACCGCATTGTATTTTTTATGGTTCTGACTTCTTACATATCTGGATGCAATTATTCTGCCTAATTATCAATTTCATTTTGCCACAGAAGGTATTTTGCAAAGTTCACAAAAAGTATGGTGTCGGACAGCATATAAGATTTATGTTTTATTGGGACTCTCTCTCTCTCTTTTTGAATCTTTGTAGGGCGGCATATAGGATTAGAGGCTCCAACTAAATATAGATTCCAACTAATTAGAGGCCTAATGAGCCACAAATTCCCTAATTCACAAAGTGTGTCGTACGCCAAAGTGCTTCTTAAGCTTTGACTTTTAGATGTTGGAACGTTCTCATAGTGTCGTCTATTGTTTGCAGAGATGATCCAGAACTTGACGAAATGCTGAAAGACAGAGTAAGATGGGGTGATCCAATGGCGCATTTGGTGAAGGTAATTTACGTGACTAAAGCTTATTTAGTGGGTTTGTCATTTTCCCTTTAACTACATTGTTTCAAATGCTTAAAAAAGCTTTCAAACAGTTGATCCACATATTTTCTGAACTGATGCTGGTCATTTTCACATATTGCAGAGAAAGCAACACGAACCCATTCTCCCCAATTTGGGTGATAATGAGAAGATGAAGGAATCCGGATTTATTATTCCTCAGGATATCCCAAATCATAGTTGGTCAAAAAGAGGACTAGATGCCGCACCGAATCGATATGGTATAAAACCAGGAAGACACTGGGATGGTGTTGATCGCAGTAATGGTTGGTTCAGTTTTATTATTCTGCAATCAATTGCTCGTACTTCACTCTATGGTCCTATAATGCTATATATAAGGTAGAACAAATTTTGCTAATATCTTTTTTGCCTTGTGTTTTGTAGGATACGAAAAGGAATTATTCAAAAGGATGAACGAGAAACGAGCCACGGAAAGGGAAGCCTATCTTTGGTCCGTCTCTGATATGTGACTTGAAATTACCCGGTATTCTATACATTTTGTACTCTTTTCTCTTTGGAAATTTTTCGGAGGCCTTCCTAAACAATCAAGATGTTTGTTAGAGAAATATGCATGTAAAAGTTTAAGTATGAATTGTAAAGAGGCATTCACAAAGTGGGATTTTTTGTAGGAGCTTGCTTGGAGGCCATGTGATTAGAAAACTAACAAATTTGGAATCTTTTTTTGCTCTCTCTCTCTCTCTCTCTTAACACGTGGAAAGAGCATCTATTGATATCTATATATACATGCATATTGATGGATTTGTCTTCAATAAATTAGAGCATATATGAAAAGCACCAAGTAAGAAATATATATATATATATATATTATAAGTAACTTTCTTTTCACTGTTACATGTTTCTGTATCAGTTCTATGCCTATACGTGTATCCTCCTCCCTCCTGCCAGATGTTGCTCCTTTCCCCCCCCCCCCCCCCCCCCCCCCCCTTCATTTTCTTTGTCCTTTTCTTTTCCCTTATTGAAACACTTTACTCAAAGCAGGATGAATTCCAATGTGGTCATGAAAAAAAATTAAAAAACAAATAAAAAAGAGGAAAATTTATCCTTTAGATTGAAAATCTGACATCCCGGAATAATTCATAACTTTTCATGTTTATTGTTTTCTATTTATTATTCAACAATAGAATGATTGCATCCATGGCCTCGATGGCCCTCTTATTGAATCATACTTATTGGCAAATGGTAGAAAAAAAAAAAACTAAAGTTAAAAAAAGAAGCAAAAATGAACCCCAGGTACAATGAATAAAGCCAGGGACTTACTGTTTGGTATTATAATCCACAAAAAAAAAAAAAAAAAAAAAAAAAAAAATTGTTGCAGATGTTTAGAAGAAGACTTGAACTCCAGTGTCGTAAGTTGTGTTATAGAGAGGAACAACCCAGGACTCGTCTCCGTCAATATCGTCCCTCAAAAGCATCTTTATTTGCAAAGGTCCACTTGGTGGTGTGGTTGTTGTCCAAACCGCTCCATAGCTCCTATCCAACAGCTTCCACACATATTTTTCTGTCTGCAAATCTAACGATTTTTTCTTTTAGTTCATCATGATCTGAATGACATGTATCCTTGCCAGAAGTGTGTATTTTTAAATGTTAGAAGTGATTAAAATTGGTATAGTATTCATTTTCAGTAATGCGTGTTTTTAAACGTTAGATCTAATTTCCAATTGCATTAGAATGAAAAATGTATGCAGAACTAACAGAGCCTGATAAAGATGTACATGTAATACCTCACAGAGCTGTACGGCGGTGATATCTCTCTTCCCTTGCTGATACCAAATGACAAGCCAAATAATGAGGGAAATTGCTGTTCTCGTCAATTTTGATTGCAATGTTCTAGCTGGGATAGCTGCAAGAAACTCTGTTTGTAGACAGAGAAAAGGGAAGAAAGAGAACTACACAAGTTATAGTTCCTCCAAAATACGCTGCCGAGTTGAACAGTAAGTTTCGATAGTGAGTTGAGATTTTTATGAGAGAAAGCACTGGAAAAAAAAAAAAATTATGGATAATGTTTTAAAGAGCCACTTCCGTCTATATTTTATATCGACTACACCAAGGGACAACAAAGAGGCAGCTGCATCAGTGGTTTGAGCCATCCGACCGAAGGCTCGTCTGCTCATGATAAAATCGGTGCTATGACCTGAGCCTTGGTCCGTTATTACCACTGATACTCCTTTGTCCGAGCAATAGGCACTGTTGGTGCATCTCACCTAGTGAAACAAGATCAAAGTGGATATCATAATTCCAATTAGAAATTTATTGTTGGTGCAACTATTTCTGTATTTTATCCCAAGGATGAAATATTTTGATGTTCTGATCCAAATTCACCTGGTAGCAAGCGCCGCAGCCAACTCCGTCACGATAGAGATCAGACACTGCCGAGACATCTCCAACGTTGATTGTTGCTCCAAATGAGCCATACCTGCATCTACCGTCTGCGGTTCAATGAAAAAAGGTTGGTTAGCACGCATGTTTAAAATCAAAATATGCTTTTTTTTTTTTTCCTTTTCTTTATTGAACTCTCTTACGATCTGTTCCTTGCTCGTCAGAGTTCGGATAGTGAGCCGCTCGAGATTGAATGAAACAGACACTACATGTAGAAGCTTTAACTTGAGCCTGCTTTAGAAGCATAATTGCAAAAATGAAAGAAAGAGACCTAACAAAGAGTGCCATTTTGTAAAACTAATTTTTAAGCAGATTAGGCAATGAGAAAAATCTGAAGGGCAGGTTGGTATGCATATTAAACTAGCAAAATATTCCAATTTATAGCAAACCAAATAGGCAAATTTCAATTTATCAAAAAAAAAAAAAAGACAAATTTCAAAGTGGTACTTAACTTAAACAACTTTGACTTTGTGCTATCAAATTCATTTTGAATGAGATTTTGTCAATGGAATTCTGTTTTAGAGTAACTTGCTTTTTCCGAAATACTGAGGAAAAACTGATTTCTGCTTTTTCAAAGTAAGCTGTAACATAATGTCCTTCCCTTGTTGAATTCCTTTACTATTTAATTTTCGAAAAGTCATTTTTCAAACTATACTATGATGTGAACTTTTGCACCTATTCATAGATGTTTCACCACCGGTCATTTGGTGAAGGTGATAAGATTACTCGTTCTTCTAAAAAAGGTCTTGGTTTCAAGTCAGTTCTACCATAATATTATCTAACAGAATTATTTGAGTACGTTATCCTTTTTCTTTTTAACCATTTAGTAGGTATGCATATTAGAACGGCGGAGTTTCATTTCGAATGAATTACTACTTGTCTGCATTTCACTGGAGTGATTGTACACCATTGTCCATGAATCTTGTCTTGCCTAACAGGAGAGAGAGAGAGTCAAACTCAAAGAAGCTGAATTGCTTGATTTGGAATTAGAAGTAGTTAGGTGCTTATTCACTGAGAAAATATTTGTGTTTGACATCTCTGTTGATTTTCACACCGGTTATCAACACACTGGCTGTGATCTTCCTCTTTCGTGTCGAAAGTACAACGGAAGCGCCCCATGCCTTGCATCTTACCATTTATCGCTTGTTCAACAAAGACGAAAAACCCAATTTAATTTTCTCATCAATGTCAATGAAATAAAGTGCAGAAGAAAAAGATGCAAAGCACATTTAACAACAGTATGACTATGATATCACCGAGAACTTGGTGGGATAGTAAGCTCATTCGTCCTTCATGTATGAACTTATGCTTCGAGTCGGCATCCATGGTGGTTTATTTTAAGAGATTATTTAGATACGCTACCCCCTATCTTTAAAACCCTTTATATATATATATATATTTATTTATTTTTTCTAATTTTTTATAAGTGTAGAAAACATCAGACTAAGTTGATATTTACACTGCAATTCGTCTTAATTTTTGCGCTCCAATGTGCAATGCTTTTTCTAATTCTTTATCAACTTTTTGTCCATCGTTATTATGCTTTGTTCAAAAGGACGAACGAGAAACAGGCGACGGAGAGGGAAGCCTATATTGGGACCGTAGATGAATTGTAACCTGAATTAACTCGGTTTAGATCTTAGACGGTTACGTTTCATGAAGATTTCAAGCCTTTTTGAACAGGGAAAACAGCGAGTTTTCGGATCCTAGATGACACGGTGATAGAACAGCAAATACCCAATTGCAAGAATAGAGACCAAACTATGTCATTGTCAAGATTAATTCCTTAATTTTGAATACTACAACCTGGTTGTATCCAAAGGATAGAATGTAACTTCATCTTCACTGTGGTCATGAAAAATATAATAATAATAAAAAATAAAGAAAGAAAAGAAAATTTATCACTTAGATTTATTGATCGGGACTTGGAAGAATTCGGGACTAATCTAATCAAGAGACTATTATCATTGAATACAGAAATTCAATGGCCCTTATCGAATGGAACCCAATTACAATGACTAAAACCAGGGACTTATTGTAAGCTATAAGCAAAGAAAAAAAAATGTTGCAGATGTTTAGAAGTACACTTGAACTCCGGTGTCGTGTGTTTGTCCAGGTTTCCAGTCTTGCGGGATGTTGTTCACAGGAACAACCCAGGACTCATCTCCGTCAACATCGTCACGGAAAAGCATCCTTATTTGCAAAGGTCCGCTTGGGGGTGTGGTGGTTGTCCACACTGCTCCGTAGCTCCTATCCAACAGCTTGCACACAAAGTTCTGTGTCTGCAAATTTAATGATTTTTTTTTTCTTTTAGTTTGTTATGATGTCAATGACATGTATCCCTAACGGTAGTGCACGTTTTTGAATGTTAGCTGTGGTTTAAACTGGCATCTAAGTGAAATTATATATATATGTGTGTGTAAAACTGAAAAAACCTGATAAAAGTCTGACAATATTAATATAAAATAGTATAGTGTATTTTTTTGTACTCTACCGAAGAATTACCTCACAAAGCTGTACGGCGGTGATATCTCTCTTCCCTTGTTGATGCCAAATGACAAAAGCGAAATAGTGAGGGAAGTTGCTGTTCTTGTCGATTTTAATTGTGATGTTCTTGCTGGGGTAGCTGCAAGAAACTCTGTTTGTAGACAGACAAAACGAAGAAAGAGAACTTCATAAGTTATAGTTCCTCCAAAATACGTTGCCGAGTTCAAATAGTAAGTTTGAACAGTAAATTCAAATTTTTACAAAAGAAGACGGTGTAAGAGGCACTTACCGTCTGTATTCTATATTAACTACACCAAGGGGCAGCAAAGAGGCAGCTGCATCAATGGTCTGAGCCATCCGACCGAAGGCTCGTCTGCTCATGATAAAATCGGTGCTATGACTCGAGCCTTGGTCCGTTACAACCACTGTCACTCCATTGTCTGAGCAATAGGCACTATTAGTGCATCTCACCTAGTGAAACAAGATCAAAATGAATATTATAAGTCTTAAGTACATAAATATTTTCATGTCTCATCAGGGCTGAAACATTTTGATGTTTTGGATCCAAATTCACCTGGTAGCAAGCGCCGCAGCCAACTCCATCGCGATAGAGATCAGACACTGCCGAGACGTGTCCACCGTTGATTGTTGCTCCGAACGAGCCATACCCGCATCTACCGTCTGCAATAAAATGAAAAGGATCGGTTAGCATGGCATGTTTACTGGTACAAACACCATGAAAATGTGTTTGATTTTTGTTGAACTCTCTTACGATCTGTTCCTTGCTCGTCGGAATTTGGGTAGTAAGCCGCTCGAGATTGAACGAAACAGTCACTACATGCGGAAGCTTTAACTTGAGACTGCATCAGAAGCAGAATTGCAAAAATGAAAAAGAGAGAACTGAAAAAAGGTGCCATTGTAACACAACTAATGAAGCCAAGGCAATGAGAAAATCTCAAGGGCAGGTTTGGAATATGCATTAAGCTAGCAAAATATTGCAATTTATAGGAAACCAAAAGGCAAATTTCATATTCTGAAAAAAAAAAAAATAAATAAATAAATAAAACTTTAAAAAAAGGGCAAATTTTAAAGTGGTAATGCTCTTTACCAACTTTGACCTTCTTAAGACCTCAAATCCATTTTGAATGAGAATGGAATTCTGTTAGAAGTGTCAACCGGCAAGTTGCAAGTTTTGGAATACAAATTGTGGAAATACTGTTTTCTAACCTTTCAAATTAAACTGTGACATAATTTCCTTCTCTTGTCGAATTTCCTAACATTTATTTAGTTAATAAAATGTCACTATCAAACTATATTGGTGTGTAAACTTTTCTAGCTAAACAAGCCAAGTTTCATTTCAGATTAGTTTTCTTTATTATTCTCTATATAGATTTGAAAGAGACAATCTTTTTATTATCTGCATTTTGTTATGAATGGGCTTGTGTAAGATATAGGAAATGCTATGGCCAAAACTACGGTGTGACCTTTTTTTTTTTCCCTAATCGTACCTTGATGTAATTTATTACATATTAGATTATAGACAAATTAGTCTAAATCATTGATATTTGAGCTACTTTTATTATGTGTAACCCAATAATAAATAATCTGAATAATTCGGATTCTTATGGTCGTTAGGAGACTCGAAAAAGTTTCCTTATCAAAAACGGTCATATATGTTTACGTTCATGGAATTTGCCCAACAGGGAAGAAATGAAGGAGAGAGAGAAAGATAAAACTCAAACTTCTCAAAGAATCTGAATTTGCTTGATTTTGAAATAATGGTAGTTAGGTGCTTGGGCACTGAGAAAATCTTATGATTTTCCCATTGGTTATCAACACATGAGCTGTGATCTTCTTTTTGCTTGGTGGAGGGAAAGTACAAAGGAAGCACCCCATGCATGTAACAAAGGAATCATATAGTACATATACACATATGCTTAGGCTGCGTTTGGTAAACTAACTCAAATTTAAATTTTTCATCTCAGTTTTGTCTTTTTCTGAAAAGTCAACAAAAATTATAATTAGTTTTTAAAAAGTCAACAAATTCCAACTTAAAAATTTCAACTCCAACCGTAACACCAAACGAAGGCTTATATTTCAAACCATTATTATAAAAGCGACACTTGTAATATAAGGCTAGTGCATGTAATACTAAGATCATCAATACGTAAGCATATTCGTATTACATTTTTTTTTCTTTTTCTTTTTTTGTTACAAATAGCTTCAAATCGTACTATATTACACATAAATAAAAGTATTTAATACTTACATGTATTTATGAATAGAGAGCTATATTTTTCGGATAAATACGATCAAATATATATATATATATATATTTTTTTTTTTTTTTTGTTATAGACTTTTTTTATGTTTTACATGCCTTCTCATCCCAAGTCACTTGTTCTCCCATAATAAGATGTACGTTCTTTTAGGTGAAGAAATCGACTTAATCTGACTTGAACAATTTTTGCAGCCTGAGGTGCAGAAGTAGAAAAGCTAGGAAAAGGTAAATAACTAACAAGGATTTCGTTGAACCACATCAGCCATGACATGGAAACCATTTTGGATTTGTGGGTCCCTGCCATGCTCTTGATTACTACTAATTTGGTTGGTGAAATTATGGTACATATCAACTTGAGTTTTGAGTTTTTTTTTTTTTCCTTCTCTAATGCATGCCAAGTCCAAATCTCAACCATTTAAAAAGACTGGAAAACGATCTCCAGTATTGAAAATTTCTCAGCTTTTATCATGTGATAGTTAGTATTTTCTCTAATAGGTCAAAACGTTTTTTTTTTTTTTTTAATCGTCCAAAAAAATTGAGATAGATTATAGATTTTGGAAATTTAAAATGTGTTGTGAACTTGTAATTGTACTAAAAAAAATTAAGATAAAAAGAGGGCTAGTTAGGGATGGCAACGGGGTGGGGGCGGGGTCAGGGAATGCTTTCATGTCCCCATCCCTACCACTAAAATCATCCCCATCCCCGTCCCTATCTTGGCTTAAATAGAAGCGGGGACGGGGACGGGGATTCCCCGTCCGAGGGACTTATAAACAAACCAACTTCTAAATATATGTAAATAAAATATTAAAAAATAAAGCTATTAAAAGTCTTATCAAAACGTTACAAACTCTTAAAACTAAACATTTATAAAACACTTAAACTAAAAAAAAAAACTTGAAACCATTAAAAATAAATATAAAATTATTATTTTTTATCTATTCCTCATAGTTTCAATATTCATTTCACGGATGCATACACTTTCAAAAATAATTTTCATAGTATATTACATACTTATAAATATATATGAAATCACACATATATGTACATATATATATTCCCTATCCCCACCCCGCTAAGCTTCGGAAATAAAATTTTATTCCCATTCTCGAACTTATCCTCGAACTTTGTCCCCCATCCCCGTTCCATTTAGGGTGGATCC
Source organism: Ficus carica (assembly GCA_009761775.1). Lineage (NCBI taxonomy): Eukaryota > Viridiplantae > Streptophyta > Magnoliopsida > Rosales > Moraceae > Ficus > Ficus carica. The sequence continues at coordinate 14,638,010 of CM019750.1, read as the reverse complement.
CCAGAATGCTATCCCTAGGGCTAGCTACGTTGACAAAGGCTGCAAGGCACTTTGTATTGGCAGTTACTTTCGGACATAAAAATGCACCTTGCAAGTTGCAACATTTGTTTACATCACAAGGATGGGATGTTCATGAATAATCCCAAGCAAGTTGTGTTACATTGTGTAGATAGTTTAGCTAGATTTTCATAAACTAATTGACATGACTGTTTTGTTTAAGGTTGTTTATCGAATTCACTTCAACTCAATCGACTAGATTGGATTGGATTAGCAGGATTTTAAATCTTTATTAGATTGAAATCCCCAATTCGAAGGTTTTAGACCTTCGGATTAGATTGCATATTGAGTTTTTCCCAATCCGCAATATATATATATATATATATAAACTTTTATATATTTATTTTCTTAGTTTTTAAGATATAATATACATATATCTATATTTTAATTTTGATATATATACACACACTTTATGCTATGATATGTTTATTTTTATTTCTAATTTTATGATTTAAGTCGTGAGAACAATGTACAAATTGGCCTACAATAAATCTAGATGGCGAAATCAGATCTTTCTGAATTGTGTTAGGTTGGATTATGAGTTTTTTTTTGAATTTTTTTTTTCCAATCCGAAACGTTTGGATTTGATTGCAGATTGATCCTTAATTTATAAAACCCAATCCGCAAAGACCTTTAATTTTGTTAATTATGTTATTTTTATGTGAGAATAGTAGCATGTGTACAATGTAGTCGTTAATTAATGTTACAAGAGGTAATCGCCAAACTATTAATAAATACAAAGTGTTAGAGAGTCTCGGGATAGATTGTGTAACTGTCCATACACACTACATAAATCCAAAGTGTAACATGAGCAACCTAAAAAAGAGAGAGAGAGAGAGAGATAGAAGAAAAAAGAGTACTTAAGACATAGTTCATACACATGAAAACAAAAACAAAAACAAAAAAAAAACAAAAACAAAAAACAAAAAACAAAACTAAGAAACAAACTTCTATCACACGAAACTAAAATATAATTTATTTAGGGGGTGTTTAGTGTATGAGTTTGAGTTAAGATTTTTAAGTTTCAATAGTAATTTTTGTTGACTTTTTCAGAAAAGACAAAAAAAATTTTCAGAAAAAGACAAAAATTGAGTTTAAATATATGAGTTTGAGTTATAGATCCAAACTAACCCTTAGATTTAAGATAAGGATAAACTAGTTATTTTAGTTTCACATTTGTTTGTTTGTTTCTTTTTTTTTTTTTTTTTTTGGTAAACGAGTTTCACGAAATTTTGACACACTAGTATTCATGATTTTTTAGTTTCACAAAGTTTTAATACACTAGTATTCGTAGTATAAATTTATATATTTATTTATAAAAAAAAAAAGTTTTTTGAACAATGACCGTATGCATCCGTGTCGTTAGATTTGTTTGTATTGTGGATGGACGACGAAGATGAAGTATTGGCAATGCAGGGTGGACACAGATCATCTGTCTCCTCTCTATATCTCTTTTGTCCCTCCACTTATATTTGGTCACATCATTTAAAGACAAAAGCTGCGAACAAACGGAACTTACAAACAACTTCTTTAATAGTTAAAAGCCAGGGACCATTTAGTAAACTTACTTGTACCATCAACCCAAAAGATAAAGCACTCTCTCAACAAAAATATTAATAATAATAATAATAATTAAACAAAGAAAAGAAAGAAAAATTTTGGTATAGTTGTCAAACTTATGTGCGTTCTGTTTCTTTGAGTTCAACATTTTGAATCTTTAAACCTAATTGAGGAGAGAAAAAAAAAAAAAAAAGCAAACACACACCCGGATTCTCCTGTTCTTTTGAATATTTCTGTCTCTTGAACTTTACTGTATTATTATTAAAAAAAAAAAAAGAAAAATTACTATAATGATTCCTGAATTTTTAATGATGATGTCGATTAATCCTCAAACTCCCCTCCCCCCCCCCCCCCTCCTCTTATTAATTGGTCCTTGAGTTCTTAAAAAAAGGTGCAAAATGGGGCAAAACCCTAACAACCATTTGAAAATAAACGGATTTATACCACATGAATTGCACAAGGATTTATTAAGTAAAATAATCAACGCAGAGTTAATAAAATAATCAACGCAGAGGACGTAGTGAACCTAATCAGGAGAAAGTAATGACGAACTGGTTGAATGGAGTTTTTAATAGAATTTATTTATGATATATTTAGTGAATAACTCGGTGGTTAAATGAGATTATTATTGTATAATTAAAGACATGTTATAACAAAGAAAATTTAAGACATATGTGGAGTCACAATCGTCTGCATCAACATCAAACACTAAAGAATCAAGTGTACAGAACCAAAGTTTCAACATAGTCAGAAATTCAATCGTAGTACGCAACAAAGAAATAGCAAATAGACCACAAGTACGTATGGGACTCTGCTACCACCTCTTCGGTTGAACGACAACGGCGGAAGTGCAAGTGCAAGACTTGTCACGGCCATGGACACAACAGAGCCACTTTGCCCTCCAAACAAGAATAGGCCGAACGCAGGCATTGGTCCTTCACAAGAAACAACAACCCATCCTATCCATACATGTCCCCAGCCATGCTCAGAAGTTTTCATTCCCTGATTAGACTAGTAGCCATTAGTAGAATTCAACAAAATATATAAACACCCACACGAGTTGATGGGTTGACAAGGGTGAGTGCTTTTACTAGGCTTCTCTCCTTCGTCCACCCGAGTTCAATTCCCATTGTCTCCCCTTAGACTTCGCTCCAGCTTTGGTTATTGAAGCATGGTTTGGTGATGACAGGGTAGACCCTAGATGGCCGACAAAGAGAAACTAGTATAAAAAATATGTTTCACTATCATATCTAGAGAAAGGGGTTCCTTTTTGTGGAGCTGAAAACCTGAAAATAATGAGACCATCCCAAATTCTTTTATTGACTAATATAAATATATATATATATTAAACGTGAATTTAATTTTTGGCTATATTACTCAAACAACATAACACATACAAATTTACTAAAATATAGGGACATTACTGGGCTCGATAGCAAATTGATTGTAGAGGTGTCCTTGTCCCCGTATTAGAGGTCTATTGGCACCGAATCTATTATAACTTCAACCAATTAGCCACCCCTTAATATTGCACATTATTAACTCTATTAGATGTAGTGAGTTTTAAATTTCAAATAGAGTTATTAATATTGGGCTCGTAAAGAAGTCCATTATGGAGTTGTTATTGTCCAAGGATTTGCGGTCCAATATTAAGATTTCTATAATAACTTCAAGCAATTACGGATCCCCTAATTTTGCATATTCTAAATTCATCAATTTTGGTTTTTCTTTTTTGTTTCTTCATTCATAATTTGCTATACATCAACAAATAAATAGATACAGATTAAGGAACTTATACATAGCATTTCAGAAATTATAAAAGAAACTTCTTAAATGACATGTCTAGTTATCGATATTGTTGAAGTTAATTGGGTGATGTAAATACCTTCAAATATTCTGAATACTCATTTTGATATTGATATTTTCTTGTCAAACTTAGTACACGTGATTTTATGAATTATTAATTATTCTATAGTTTTTTAAATATATATAATTTTTAAAAAAAAATAAATTTCATGTTTTAGGATGAATTTCTATATTTTACATCAATTTTCATCGATAGCAATATTTTCAACAAAAATTCCATAACATCAAAATACCGATATTTTAAAGAAATATCCATATTTTCATTCTTACTTACAAACTATTACTAAAATGCATGTTATACATTTGATTACGTGGTTTTAATAAATTAACATCCTCGTACGAACTTTTTACTTGTAAAACTATAAGTATTTTGCATGCCTACAACCTTATATACAAGTGAAACTGCTAAACAGAAGCATTTTTGCAAGGGTACGTATTATTTTCGGTGCTCCTGGATATCCAGAGAGGAAATTATCAAATTAATCTTCACAAAAATAATTATATACCCCCCACTGATTTTTGTCTTTTTTGGTGAATAAAAAGGATTTAAGGGTAATTCATCATTTTTAAGTTTTCAATCATACAGATATAAACCTCTTTTCATAGATACGATAAAAAAATTGATTTTTTTTATTAATTTTTCTCAATCAGTCATCTATAATCTATCATGTCATTATCAAATTAATATTTTAACAACCGACACTAAAACAGAACCTAAAAAATATAACAAAAGTGAAACCCGAATAGGCATGGAAGAAAAACTAACAAAGTCATCCCCCTCATTCTCATCCATCCATACGAGGCTGTCCACTGATTTTTGTCTTACAACTTAGCTGCTTTCACACAGTAAGTTGGAACACTTTTATCAGTACCGGGCCCACAAAACAAAATCTGACAAATAGAAAAGATTGGAGAAGGCGAGGAGATTAGAGAAGATAATACGTCTCTATATATGTTAAGAGACATTGAGATATTTTAGTCAAGGAGAAAATTACATATTTTTATTTTGTGTCTTATCAAAACGACAAATTGATATCTTAATCACCATTTTTATTTATTACCCTAAAATTACTTAAAAAATTGGAATTATTATTTATTTGAAATAAATTACAATTACGAAAATTTAACATACAGATAATACTTATGTTTTTTTTTCCCATTACATAATGCACATTTTCAAATATTTTTCATGTAATTTGGGTAAGTTACTATCAATTTGTGTGTAGTGGGTGAAGAATGAGTTCTTTCCAATGTATCGAGTCTTGTGTTCAAATTTCAAGGGGCAATTTTTTTATTATTTAAATATAAGGGGCAATTTTGAATGTTTCTAAATTTTAAAACTAAATTCAAATAATAGATATAAAGTAGCGTATTAAGTGCAACACATAGTATCTAATTTTAAAATTTGTGTTTTATTATATTATTTAACACGATAAAGAAAAATATTTTAGTTGAATTCTCCACTATAAAAAAATTTAGATTCGCCCAATCACCTTATTCTTCGTAGAATTTTTCATTATGCCTTTTCCTTTGTGCTAGGAACATAGAACGAGGAAGATGTGGCCAACTTGACTACGTACAAAAATAAAATTGAAAATGATAAATTATAATGTTGGTTATTAAATTTTTAAATTTATCTAATTTTAGTCTATTTTCTTTTCATAAATAAAATAAATCTAAACTATTAAAAATATTATTATCCGTTCATTTTTATTTTTGAACTGTTATTATTATTTTTTTTGAACTGTCATTTTTGAACTGTTATTAGCATCACTTTAACTAAATTTCTAACGGATGCCATCTACAAATTAAGGTAAAAAATACACATCAAAATTATACAAATATAAAAATTAAGAATTAAATGAGTAATTTAGGGCATGTTTGGTTCACAAGTTTGAGTTAAGATTTTTAAGTTTCAATAGTAATTTTGGTTGACTTTTTCAGAAAAGACAAAAACTTTTGAGAAAAAAGACAAAAATTGAGTTGAAAAATTTAAGTTTGAAATAGAGATCCAAACATGCCCTTACTTTAAAAATTAAAATTAAAAAAAAAAACACGGGTGCACGCACACGTGCTTCAATCTCAGCCACATAAAAGCCTAAAGGCACGTGCTTAATTATGGTACTTGGTACATGTGGCGGCTAGAGGGGGTTTGACTAGTGTGTCATTGTGCCACCAGCATAGCCATTCACTTTAGAACCCAACCAAGCACGAACAAATTCACACGAGTCACGAGACACTATCCCCAAAATGTTAAGAATTAAAAGGAGATTTTTATTGGGGGGGGGTTCTTGTACTCCACAAATACTTCACGGATAATTTTGTTTTGAACAATTGACAATAAATTTGATAATCTTGGCAATGTATTCCAATCGAAATAGACTTTAATTAATAAACTATAACTAGGCATCAAATACTAAAATTAAACTTACCAACAAATAAATTATTTCGAGTGCATTAGTGAAAAAATCGTTCAACATTTATGTCCATTAAGTGACACTTGTTACCTATTTATTACAATTGTTTCTAATTTTTTTTCATATTTAGATTTGTCATTTGTCAAATTAAGACATTGATCGTGTTAAAAGAAACTAATATTGATCTTGATGCACAATATTTTTATAAGCAAACGCTTCAGAGAAATTATAATAGTTTTCAAGTCTAGTTATATTAATTTCCATTAAAAGATTACTTATTTAGTGTAATAATTGAAATTACTTTTTCCTTTTTTTTTTTTTTAACAAAAAGTTAAAAAGAAACTAAAAAGTATTATAAAAGTTGGAAACTTTTACCCTTAGACTTGTTATCTTATTTTATCGATAATAATAATTATTTTAATCGTTAGATTAATTTTTAACAATTTAGTTTATAATCAAAACAATTCTGTACTGTACATTATAAATTTTAATATGAATTACTACAGATATTGTAAAACGATTCACATTGATGAAAAATAAGAGGTTTTAACTTATCTATACTACATATATTTTAAAAAGAATCGTCTCTCCTTCCATGCTTATCACGTGACAGTCACATGATTGTCACATGATGACCACGTCATAGTTACGTGGTGATATAGTTGTCATGTTTTTTTTTTCCCTCTATTCCGCACGCTCCTACAACTAGTAAACTCCTTAAAAAATTTTAGAATTCGTTTAGTGTTCGGGTTGAGTTTGAGATGAATAAAATTTTTAAGTTAAGGTGGATTGGTTTTTTAAAAACTAATTATAATATTTATTGACTTTTCAAAAAAAGATAAAAAATCAATCGTAAAAATATAGATGAGTTCAAACTCAATTTTAAATTCCAAACATACGCTAAAGAAAAAGAAAAAGAAAGAAAGAAACTTGGAAAGAAAAGTTCGGTGAGGAAAAAAAAAGGAGGCGGAAAATTAGGTGAAACCCTCCCACAAAAACGTTTTAACAAAATAAACTCCATCTAATTTCTCCCAATATTTTTCTTTTCTACATAAAGAAAAAGCTGACATGGCATTTGGAATTACATATTTATCCTTTACGTTTTTTTACCCTCCACTTTATCTTTTTATCAAAAAAAAAAAAAAAAAAGCTCTCGCTCCTCGTATTTCTTCGACTTCTCGTTCTTCTTTGCTCTTCTCTCAGAAAATCAAGTAGAAAGTCGCCGTCGCCGTAGCCCCGCCCCAAACCCGCGAAGCTCTTTGGAAATCATCGTCGCCCTCTCTTCCGAAGTCATCGTCGCCGTCTCCGTCGAAGTCGTCGTCGCCGTTCAGTTCGTCGCCTCGCCCCCAGACCCGCGAATGTCCGTCTTCAAGCAAAGCTGGTTCGGCCTCACTGGTATCTCCTCTAAGTAAACAATTACTTGTATGAAATCCATAAATATACATTATACAGCATTATATATATATATATATCATTTTGTTTTCTATATACATCTTTGGAATTCTAGATCAAAATGCAGTGTCATGGTGGGTTTGGATTGAATAATATGGAATGTACAAATTTTTTCTTTTTTACTTTAGGCAACTGAAGTTCGGTATGAGTTTACGACAGAGAAATTGCTTAATTTAGTTGAAGACTGTAAAAAGCTTTGATTTTTCCGTTTTTTCCGTGGTTCTGTTTGTGGGATTTTGCATTCTTTTGATGGAAAAAATTGTTGCATTATACACAGCTGGAGAAAAAGCTCAGATAAACAAAGCCATGATTGTTGTATTATAATGCATCCTGTGTAGATATATGTTTGGGTTTTCAAAGATTTTACCAGATAAGTTATATGATGCACATTGAAATCTCATCTTTTCTTTCAGAGCTCTAATTGCATCGTGTTTTTGGACTGATTATTACTAGAATAAAAGTTTTTTCACCAATGGCAAGAACAAAGCAAGCCTTGATAAACGACGATATTCGTCGTAGGGAGGAGCAAGCTCGACGACAAGCATTGGAGAAGGCTCAGCACGACTCTCAGTCGAGTAATGAGGACAGCGAAGAGGTGAAAAGCACCTCGGAGGAAGAGGAGGAGGCGAAGGAAGAGGAGGTGGAGGCGGAGGGGTCGAAAGAAGAACGAGATAAAAATTTTATGTAGGAGAAGTACAACTACTAATTTCTTATTCAAATTAGGCATCCCAACTTGTAATCGTACCGTATTAGACGTCGCTAGACTATTCTTCTAGTGGCCAAACCGCTTTAGTCCGGCGAGATTAAGTCTCCGTTTGACAAACCATCTTAAATTCATATTTTTTATCTCAGTTTTTGTTTTTTTAATGAAAAGTCAACAAAAATTATAACTAATTTTTAAAAGTCAACCAACTCAAATTTAAAAATTTCAACCCAAATCGTTTTATCAAATGCACCATAAAACAGCTAGACGGTAATCGGTCTAACTGCTGTCTAGCTGACTATTTGGCAGTCAAGTCGAGCCCTTATCACATCCTAATATTAAAATTAATGCTAATTTGAGACAACAATAATAATTAAAGTTTTACGACCACATGAGTCCCAACACAATCGTTCATTGTAAATGACTTGTAACTTAAAACTACTAGGTCCAAAATGTTCATGACACTAAGTAATAAAGATCATGATAATATTAAAAAAGAAAACAAAAACTGTAAATTTGATTAATTACTAATTTCCAACTTTTTATTATTCAAATTACGCATCCTAACTTATAATCGAACCGTATGAAACGTCACTAGACTGTTCTTATAAAGGCCAAACCGCTTCGGGCTAGTAAGACTAAAACAACTAGATAATCTCGGTCTAGCGGCACCGCGTCATGCATTTGTTACGATCAAATATTAATTTCAAAATTAATTTGTATTGGTAATGACGGGAAAAAAAAAAAAAAATTCTACTGTTAGTACGTGTGGGGATCTGTTGTACGGTTTTTTTTTTTTTTTAATTCAGCTTTTACGACTTTTCGTTTTTAATTATTTGTGAAAGGGTATTTTAGGTTAAAGAGAAATTTTAATAGATTAGGGTTATACACCTATTTTTTTTTTTTTTTTTTTTTAAGATTAAGGTCATTGTGGGCATCTGGTGCTTTTGGTTGATGATTCCAGGCAGATTCTCTTTCTCTGGTCTTCCTCTCTCTCTCTTTTCTCCTTTATATTTCCACAGCCTTCCTCTGTCTCTACGTCTCCCCCAATCAACCCCACCTAAAAATACCACCATTTCTTCTGATTTTCCCCAAATTTTTTTTTTAATTCCAGTATTTGGCACTTCCCATTTCTACAATGACAGCTTCCTGTTGTGGAAACTCCGTCGACAGGTAAACTGTTTTTTTTTTTTTTTTTTTTTCTGGTGTACCTTGATTTTTTCTTTTTTTGCGAGTTTGATTGAGAATTTGATCTGGGTACTTCTTATTTCACAATTTCTATCTTTAAATTGCATTCCCACCAAATAATGATCGATAAAAACGGAAAAACTGGAGCTATCAAAAAATTTTTTTTTTTTTTTTTTTTGGTTTTCGAATTTAATCATCGTCACCGTCGAATTGATTTCTGTTGGAATTGTCATCTTCTTGTATATATTTCCCGTTTACTTGTATTTAGTCCTTTGCATGTTATAATTCCCAAGTTTTTACTTTGATTATATATTTGTGGTTTAAAAAAAAAAAAAAACTCTCTTTTTGCTTAGAAAAGTTTTCAGTTTTGTTTGTGTTCATAGTTAATCTTATTCCCTTTTGTATCTTATGTTTAAATGAAATGTTTTTTAATGTGATAAATTTACCTGTTGAGCGTGCCTAGATCTGCAAAGAAGGATAAAAAAAAGAATTAAGCTCCTCGATATGATACTGAAATGCTATGTTATATATGTGTGTGTGTGTGTGTGTGTGTGTGTGTGTGTGTGTCTTGTTTGTTTATTCAACTTGTAATATAGTATGTCGCTTGTTTGTTCATACATAAAGTGCAAAGAGAGCCTCATTGATATAGACAAATCTTTTTGTAAGTTCTAGAAGAGTTTGTATCATAGGTAGAACTTGTTTGAGATTGCTTCTTGGAAACTACTTTTGGTCTTCTGAACCTAAAGCTGTGTCTGTAAGTGTTTGGATCTCGTCAAAACCATATTTTTTTTTTACTTTTTTTCTTCTACTTTCCATATGGATAAGCAAAAAGCAGTTTGGCATTATTTTGATTCTTATGAAGAAGCTATTGTTTCTTGCGATAGTCTTCGTCGGGGAAAAATTTTAAGTGGGTCAAAAACTGACACATTTTCAAGTCATTTTTCCTTCAAAATAAAAATAAGGAATGCAATTCTCAAAAAATGTAAGCTCATAGATGAGAAATTTTGTATCTTATAAGGGGGTGATATCTACTGTTTTTTTTTTGGCTGAATCTTCAGCATTCTTGCCTAGATTCATGTAATATATTTAGAAGAGGAAAAAACGTACAGAAGTGATAAGTTTCTCTATTTATGTTGTAAATCTTATGTTCTGATTGAAAAGTTAAACTAAAAGATAGGCAACTGATTTTTAGCAGGCTAGTCTCTTGTGTTCTTTGTGATTTAATGATGCTAATTTCTCATGAACCCACATCGCCTTTTCTATAAAATTTGCGGAATTAAGATTGACCAGAATATTTACAATGAATATGTTTTGAATATTAACAAGGACTATTTCCACTAAAACTCTTCTGTCTAATTGCTTCTTTTTTGTTGAGCCAGCAAAAGTGCACTCTCTGAACTAGCTCCACTTGAAGCAGTACTCTTTGACGTCGATGGAACTCTATGTGATTCCGATCCGCTTCACCACCATGCTTTCCGGGACATGCTTCTAGAGGTAAAAGAGGATTTGCTTTCCAAGCTTAAATCTATAATACTATATCTTCTTCTGTTTCTTGATTTACAGTTCATTAACAGGAATCTGGTGTAATTAACAGATAGGTTTCAACGGAGGAGTTCCCATTGATGAGGATTTCTTCATTAAGAATATTGCTGGCAGACATAATGATGATATTGCCAGGATACTCTTCCCTGACGATTACGAAAGAGGTTTAAAGTTCGTAGATGAAAAGGAAGCCGTGTTTCGTCGGTAAATTCCACACCTTCTCTACTTGGAATTTCTTTGAAATCCTATACTGAATGGTATCCTTTATGAAACAACAGACTGGCTGCAGAGCAATTGAAGCCTCTGGATGGTCTGTATAAGCTGAAGAAATGGGTTGAAGATCGTGGGCTAAAGCGTGCTGCTGTTACAAACGCTCCAAGGCTAAATGCTGAACTCATGATCTCACTTCTCGGGCTCTCAGACTTTTTCGATGCTGTAATCATAGGGAGCGAATGTGATCATGCCAAGCCACACCCGGAACCCTACTTGAAGGCTGTGGACATCCTCAAGGCATCTAAGGATCACTCATTTATATTTGAGGTCCACCCTCTTCTCGGTTCACTTTTTTTCAGCTATTCAAGTTTAAGCAAACTTCTATTCATATTAGATCTTTTCCTGCTTTGCTAGGATTCCGTCTCTGGGATAAAAGCTGGAGTTGCAGCTGGGATGCCGGTTATTGGTATAACGACCAGAAATCCGGCACATTTGCTGATGGAAGCAAAGCCCGCATTTCTGATTAAAGATTATGCTGATCCAAAATTGTGGGAGGCACTAGAAGAGCTTGACAGGAAGGAGGGTAAGGCTTCAAATGAAGCTTGAGACACCATTTAACTCAGTTTAAAAAAATATATAAATTTCCTATGGGAAACTTTGATTTTAATAATTCTATGGGGAAAACTTTAATTTTAAATAATTCTTTGAGGATTATTTTTGTCCTCCCCCCTAGCTATTTCACTTGAGATAGGAGATGAGATCATTCTCTTTCAAGTTATAACAGTCATAGTAGCGTAATAGTCACATAAAGAGAATATTTATCAAAAGAATGTGCTTCCTTCTTTTGGGTTGCCCTTGTAAAGGGTAAATTTGACTCATTTGTCCTCATTTTTAGTATTTCATGTCACTCTAATAATATCATGTCACTCTAATAATATCATGTCACGTCAATTAAAATATGAGAAAATATTTCTCTTTCACTGAATTAGAGGGAGAAGGTCAGATATTTGACAAAGAAATATTTTTAGAAATAGCGTCTTTTGGTGGAAACATCACGTCCTCTACCATGTCGTTTTTCCTTTGAAAGCTTATGTCGTTTCAGTTGGGGGTTAGTGCCTAAAACTACATGTTGATAAATGCTTAAAGGCAATCGACATAAACGACATGTTGTTTCTCTCATGCAATTTTTTGAAAATCTGTCGTTTTGAGTTTTATTGTAAACTCCACGTATTAGAGGGAAAAAGGGAAATAATATCGTTCAAGTAGAAAACTATACGTAGTATTCGCTTCCTTTAAAACATTTTTGTCTTTTGTGTTGCAACTTGAAAAACAGACGCCTTCTAATTAAAGCATACGATATGTCGTTTAAAAACGACAGATCGTTATTCATGTAGTTAGACTTGGTCGTCGTAAAACTTGATGTCGTCCGATATCAACGACTTGTCGCTTTATTAAACTTCGATAGTTTTTTAGGGCAAAAACACCATGTCGTTAATAGTAAAGAATTTTCTGTCGTTTCAATGGAAACAATGTGTTCTTGAAATTTAGGTAATCTTTGGCTGATCTCCAACTACGAAAAGTCCAATAACAATAACTGTAAATGTAACTGTAACTAAAGTAAATATATTTGTAGTAAATAGCAGTGAATGGAATGATTCATTTATATATTGTAAAATAAATCATTTACATTAGTGACCCCAATGGGGTGGGACTGAGGAATGCTTTCCCGTCCCCATCTCCATCCCCGCTTAAATAGACACGGGGCCGGGGATGGGAATTCTCCATACCCTGTCTCGTTCCTCATTTATTATAAATATGCATTTGAAAATACATAAAGTAAAAACAAAAAAATAAAGTTTATATGCACCACAAATTTAGTTCAATATCAAAGATTTTATAAACAAACCAAACTCTAACATATGCGAATGAAATCCTAACCATAAAGCCAATAAAGATCTCATCAAAACATTACAATATCTGAAAACTAAATCTTTTATAAAACACTTAAGCTAAAAAAGTTTGAAACCATAAAAAATAAACATAAAATTCTTCTCCTTTATCTATTCTTCATAATTTCAATTTTCATTGTATAGATGTACACACTTTTAAAAATAATTTATATAGTATATTTTATATTTATAAAAATATGAAATCACACATATATTGAAACGGGGGTGAGGCGGGCAGTGCTTTCCCCATCCCCACCCCACTAATCTTCGGGGATAAAAATCATCCCCATCCCTGCCCTGTTCGAGACGGATCCCAGCGGAGTCCCATTCATGCGGAGAATTATTGATGATGAATACACACACACACATCATGGAACTCTTTTGAAACACAACAATGATTTCTGGTCTCAAATTTTCTTTCCTGTCTACCCTCTAGGTTCAGTTCAGCTAGGACACCAACAAACCAAAGGAAAATTTGACTTCAAAAAGAACGTGAAGGCACTACAATATCTCCATATCAAAACATGTACACATAAATATGAACAACTGTAACAAAACAGGACACCTAAACTTCTGGGGAAAAAAAGGAATCAGGAAACCCATACAATAAAATGTAAATAAATAAAAAAATCCTACTGAAAATGACCATTCTCCAAGCAATATAGCTGCAGCTATTAACAGAGTTTTTTTCCGAGTCGCATTTACATTAAATCTTTATCTTGACCATGATACCGAGTCAATCTCATCCCTAGCTGACTTGTAAAGCTCAAGCCTCTTTGCATATTGCAGCCTTTTTTCCATCAACACTGGATCCTCATCCAACAGTTGACCTAGTTGCTTACCCTACAAAAGAAACAACCATAACCAATCGAGCAAGTTGCTTATGCAAGAGAGAGAGACAGAGAGCGAGAGCGAGAGAGAGAGAGAGGATGGTGAAGAACCGATTGTCGGATACCTCTTTCTTGCCCAGTTGTGTGTAAAAGTGGTTGAGCAAAGACCGCTTAGCCTCCCTAACTTGGCAATGAACAACAGACTTGGGAATGGTATTCTTCAGTGTCTCGGAGACCATCCCAACGTAGGAGGAGACATTTAATCCTATTCTGCGGAAATGCCCCTCCGAATATCGGTCTCCAGAAGAGGCAGCAGCTTGATTCCCTCCCTTCTCGACTTCCTGGGGGAGTTTCCGGAAGAAATCTACAGTTAGGTACGATGACTCCATGTCTACCAATCGCATAGTTGTCTTCTTGCCATCTTCACGGAACCTCTCCAGTGCTTCATTTGCTGCTGCTGCTAATTCACCTTGAAGGGTCGGAAACCTCTTCAACTCCTGCTCCATATAAAAAATTAAAATAAAAAAATAAACAAAGAAAATCGATTGATACATCTTTTATTTGTTGCTAGACCACTAATGCCATATATGAAGTTAAAATGAAGGACATTGTATGTGAAATCTGAACCTGAGTTTCTGCAATAGACCTCCTAACAAGTTCTTTGAGAATGAAGTGAACCTGCAGTGCCAGATCGCCGATTAAAAGAACAAGAATGGACCCACAGAAATCACCCAAAGGGGACAATGAACAGTTACACTTACCGCATCTACTGATGCCTCAGCTGGGCCTCTGAAATAATTCAGTGCACTATCAATGAGGCGCCGATAACCTTGCTCAGGTGCAACTAGATGAGGTTGGTATCCATCCGCTTCTGAAACCACTTTCCTTATATTTTGAAGCGAAAGATGACGATCAAAAGGGAGCTTCCTCAAAGCAGAAGGAAGCTGATGGTCAAATACACCATAAATCCGATCGCCACCAGGTCGCCTGAGACAGCAAAGACAATATAACAAGAAACATTTAGAAGTTTTAAATATTTATTTGTACTTTAAATACATGGTTATATAACCCAATACAAGCGAGACCAGATAGAATAAGAATCTAACAGACGAGAAGTTAGTTCCTAGACACATAAACATGGGCTGTTATATGAAACGAACCATTTATGCTTATGAGTCTTGTCTTTTGAAGAGTCCCAAACGCAAACGGGAAGTGCACCAAAATTTGTATAATTCCATTGATAAGTCCCAAAAATGTTTGGTGGCATACAAGACTCTAAACTTTAAGCTCAGTTGGCAATCAAATGAAAAAGACTCATTTTTGTTCGTTTGTAAAGTTCCAGATTAAGATATAAGAAAATATTACCCTCCATCCAAATGCTCCTTAAATATCCGCTCAAATGCACGGCATAATTCTAGGATTGTATATAACTGTGCCTAAAATACATGAGAAAAAAAGTTTCAGTTAATTATCCGACTAATTCAGATAAGAAAATAATAAAAAACTGATAAATAAAGTTCCTACCCCAGCATCAATAGCAACAGGTCTACCAAGATAGTCCAACTCTGTTTCAATTTCATCAATGCTTTTGTTGATCAACGATAGAATTCCTGGGAGGCGAGCTTTAATTACAGCTTCCAAATGCTGAAACCATACAATATCAGTAAGAGACTTGCTATTCTATGTCATTGAAAAACTTCAAAAATAGAAAACAAGCATTTGAAAAAATAAGCAATATAACTAGGAGAAGAAAAACCTTCGACAGAAGTTTTGCTAGATATTCCGACCCCATTTTGCTCGCCAAGTGTCCATAATCAGGACTATTGGCAAAAAACTCACGCTCCCTACGCCGAGCAGCAATCATGTCAACATTTTTATTTATATCAGACTGTGAGCGGTTCACAATTCCAACCCAAGGGTGTTGAAGGCGATAAGCTCTTCCTTCAAGAACCTAGCAATTCAATACAATATGAAACGTTATTGAGAAATAAAGAGAGAGGAATTCACCACCATCAACACCACGGAATCAAAAGGTCAACTTTTATCATATTTGTTTGCAAAAATACCGAACTCCCCAATCATGCTTCTGGCTTCCCCCACCCCCCTTACAATGGTCATCCATATTTGAGCTAAATGTATGAATTCCAAATAATCAAAGCTGTACAGGGAAAAGATTCTTACGTCCAAAGCATTTGTTCCTTTATCCATCAAGTCGAGCTTTGTCAACACCCCAAACGTCCTATCACCTAAAATAGAAACAAGTCCAATAAGATGGGGAATGGAAAAAATGGAAAACTCACGTTTCTCCAGAAAAGCTGGTAAAGTTGAACTATAAAAGTTACCGGTTGGATCAACTTCTCTCGCAAGTTTGATAGCATCAGATGTTGCTATATCTTGATTGGCTGGAGTTATGGCCAGAATGACACAGTTTGGCTGCAAGCCAAAAGATCATACAAAAAAAAAAAAAAACTACAATCAAACCCTTTTTTATGTGAAAGAAAACAAGCTCAAATCGAAAATAGAACCATGAATTCAGAATCTGAAATACTAACATGTTATTGTGATATCAGACATAATGGAGAAAATGAAAACACTAAATTTGACATGACTTGTTCATTACAGTTGCGTATTGAGATTTGGGGGAATAGTTAATTGAGATTAAGATATCATTGAAGCTCAAACCTATAAGATGGGGAGACCAACAAACCAATACACTTATTAGCTGCACTTATTTAACTTCATTGAGAGGTAAGGATACTCTATTTTGTAATTTCCTTATTACCTTCTCCACATAGGAGCGAACCATAATTTCAATGTCTTGAACAATACTCTCTGGCTGTCCCTCTGCAAATATCAAAACCATCCGCAACTTAATTATTCAGCAAAAGAAGTGAATATTAAATTTACTCCGATTAACAAAGGAAGAAAAGGACAAGCAAGTATATACCTACAGCAACCTTGGTTAAGCCAGGCAAATCTATCAACGTTAAATTGACAACTGCCAAAAAGAAAAACCAGGATTTTCAGATAAAAAATCATACTAATGAGGACGAGAACGACACATAATAACAATTTTATGAACTTGTTTTGACATCGAAGTTCAACCATCTATCACAGGATTAACAAGCCTAATGAACTATTTGCTTGCCTTATCACAAAGATTAGACAAATAGAATGCACAAGCCATGCGTAAATGGCCTGATATTTGGTAGAAAACCAACATGACAACATTGCAAAATAATTGATTCTGACTATGAAATACAGAATTATAGATTCGATAATACTTCTTGGTAATGGGATGTGAATCATCTGATACTCTAAAGAAAATTGATTGTCAAACAATACATAACAGTCCAATAGCATAAACCATCACCTCATAATTTTTCTGTCAATGTAATTACCTTATACAAACGTTTTTAATACACCAAAATACCACATAGTAACAGGGTCAAATTCAACGCAGGCGGCAATTAAACATAGTACCAGGTGCTTGATAAAAAGGCAAAACATCTACTTTACCATTTGGGGAGTAAATACTGAGATGAATGGGAATAGGAGAAATCTGTTTAGACCTCCCAGTCATTCTGTCAGTTTCCTCCTGAATTTCCTTCCGAACCATAGCTGTAAAAGGAAAACAGACGTCAAACAAGCAAATGAAATCACATCTAGTTTTGAAAAATGTAAGAAACTGACAAACTACTGAAGTTCTGCGGACTTCATAAACAAAAGAAAATAAGAAGAATTAAGTCCAACAGTTTCCATAGAGTTCTTTAAAACCAAGTTATCTGAGACAGTCAAATTTGAAAATGAAAATGTGATGCCACCTACTTCAAGAAAAGGTCGACTTCGATTATAAAACTCAAGCAAACACAAGTACAAGGAAGAGCAACAACACACATTTGCCACAATGAAGTAAACTTCAAAGTTTCAAACCAAGTCATCCATGATGTTCCGGAACACAAGTCGAATTCCCACTTATTATTAGCATGTGATAAAGAAATCGCATACCAAAATCAGTGAATTTTTTCTTTGGCAAGTGAAGGAACTCTGCATACTCTTCTAGACCCTGTTCAGTCTTGTGAAGCTGCAAAACCAACGGCCTCCTAGTGACAATCCCTGTAATTAAATCCCTTGCAACAATAAGAATTCAAAAAAAAGAACTCCCCTTTTATTTGTAGATATATACAGATATATTTAAACAATAGAACTTAGATAAATCGCAATTTTAAATTGTCGTTTTCATTGCAGAAATGGAACTTTAGATTTGTTACTCATGGGAAATTAAAAAAATTAAAAAATAAAAGTTAACTAGCTAAAAGAAAGAAGAATAAAATATTAAACAATCTTTCCCAAATCCCAATATTATTGTACCTTAAAAAAAAAAAAAAAAAAAAAAAAAAAAGGAAGAGTAGTTTGACTAAGTTGACTTCCCTTTCTTTTTCCTCACATGGATTGAAAATTGACTTTGAACTTTAATTTTGTACGGACATCAAACATTCTGAGACACAAATATAATTATATCTATCTTCCGACTCAGGTGACTTTACAGCCCACAGAAACACATTCCTTTTAACTTCACTCCTTTCTTCAACTTTCTCAGCAACCAAACGGAGCCAAAAAAATAAAAAAATAAAAAACTTAACACAGCAGCAACAGTAACAGTAACCAAAAACCTAAACTCCAAACCTGATCCTCTTGGCAGAAAATCGCGACCGACGATGCTTTCCAAGACCGACGATTTTCCAGAACTCTGCATTCGCATCCACAAAAATCAATATTTAGATATAAATAGAGATATAATATACATAAATATCTATATAAAGGAATATAGAGTAGTGGTACCTGACCGCCAACTGCGGCGACAGAAGGAAGAGCCTCCCAGAGAGTAGGGAGAGCAGAATCGCCGCCATGGTCACCGAGGACCGTACACGCTCTCTGAATCCGATTGACAAGGCCAATTAAGCTTTCCATAGTCGCCATTTCGCAGTCCGCCGCTGCCGCCGCCGCCGCGACTCCTCCGACGAGACGAGTTTTCGGCCGAAGAACGAGCGAGCCGACGAAGACGAGAGAGACCAAGACCAGGTAGAAGACGAAGATGACCACGAACGCTATTTTTGCTTCTTTTTTTTTTTAATAAATAAATAAAATAATAATAACTTTTAAATTTTAAATTACTGGAAAATTATTTGATTGGATAAAAAATATTTGTTTAGAATTTAAAGAGTCGGTTTGTTGTGGTTTTGGAGGGGAGATGGTGCGGGGCGAAAAAATGTGATTTGTGGGTTTCTTGCTGATAATTGATAGTGGGGAATGAGAATTGAAATGCGATGTCACGTGCCCCACGTGACGTGATGACCTTTACATATAGAATATATATAGATATATAAAATACATATATATATATATATATTTGTTTGGAGGATATGATATAGAATATTATGGTCTTTTTCTTGCTTGACTTGTTTTGAATTTTAGTCAATCTTGTTTTTTGTTTTTTCTATTTCTGCTTTTGGATTTTTGTGTGCTACTTGAGAATGTGAAACGGGTTTGAAAGTTTTTGAATCCGGTTTTGGCGGGCTCAATTTGATAGCTTTCTTCTTCTATTTTTGGTAGGTAATTTTGGAAAATCTACATTTAAACGTGAATTTTGTATATGTTTTGTTGAGAACAGGGAATAATTAGCGTCTTCACGTGCTCAACTAATGTCATTATAGAAATCTATTGATATCATAAGTAAAACGGAATAAATATCTAACTCGTGTTTTTTTACTTAATATCCACGAAGTCTAAAGTCATTAAAGATCAATCAACTTGGAGAACATTAGAGAGATATAATCGTAGTCTCACAACGGACAATAAAATTCAACATTTGAATGTTATGCAAGATAGCCTTGGTAGGTGTGATGAACTATGCAGGCTCCTTGTTGTATTATACATATATGTACATAACAATAATCAATCAATAAAATATTTTTTAAATTGTCTTATTTATATATATATGTGTTGCCTTTATCTGATAAAATTGACCGCATCTGTGTATGAATTGATCTTCATTGATCAATTAACCGAACTGTCTAAACAATAGCTGGCTTAGGCTTTTGATTGAGGCCCGTTTGAGGGCACATCTCCATTTTTTTTTTTTTCTTTTTCTTCGATTCAAAACTATTTTTCACTTTTCACACTCTAAATATTCACAGTAAACTCAAACTTTAAAAATTCATAATTTTTTTATTTCAAATCAAAATGATATGATTATTGTGTCAAAAATACTCACAATAATGAGACGAATTTTTTTCTGAACACATTTCAAATTTTTGCATTATTTTCTATATCACATCACGCATTACCAACACAACCTCCAAAACTCTCTCTCTAACCTAACCTCTAAACTTCGTCTCAAATGTCACCCTTAACAGGCCCTCAAGTTCTTGAACTCAATAAAATCAAAATTAGTTGATTCTAGTTTCATTTTGATATGATTTTTTTAGAGACATCTTGATATGATTTCCATTAAATTAATATTAAAAACACATATTATTGATAGAGACACTCTACCAAACGCCAACACGATTAGTGTTCTGCGAAAATTTTCAAAAAAATTTACATCCCCAAGTTCGTTAGGTTATGACCACATGACATAACAACATTGATGTGTTAACATTAGGTAAAGCTTTTTTTGCTTGGACCATCAGGTAAAGCTTGCAGCTTGCTTTATTTAGGCCTCGTTTGGAGGAGGCATTGCAAAAGTGTTTTCCAAAATTTTTTTTATCTTTTTCCTCTAATTTCACTATTCATTTTAAATTTCTCTTTCTCATTTTTTTAAAAACTCAATCACTAATAGCACATAATTTTGTTATTTCAAGTCGAAATAAGATAATTTTTTTAGCAGATGTTTGGGGGGCACATGTCCAAAACCATCACCATTTTTTTTTGTTGACTTTTTCTTCAATACAAAACTATTTTTTTTACTATTTACAATTTCAAATGTCTACATTAAACTCAAACTTTAAAAGTCCATAACTTTGTTATTTCAAATCCAAATGAAATGAATTTTTTTTTAAATTACATTGAATTTCGAAAGGAACGAAACAAGATCCATATTGATATTTTTTTTTCCAAACACATTTCAACTTTTTTACACTTTTTTACTCTAAACAATTTATTTTCAGCAAACGCACACTTCCAAAACTCAACTCTTCTCCAAACACCAAAACACCATCTACAAACGTCCCCCCAAATGAGCCCCTTAATTGCATAAAAATTTGATAGGGACAAAACAAGATCCACATTGTTATTTTTTCCAAATACATTTTAAGTTTTTTACATTTATTTTATTCCAAACAATTCATTTTCATTAAACGTACATTTTCAAAATTCAACTCATCTCTAACTTCTGAAATTTCGTCTCTAAAAACAACCCATAATATTATACTTTGGTCCTTGATACAATTTCCTTATAAATTTAGACACCTAGTATAAAAAATTTAGAACTAAATTGAAGAAAAAGAATCATTGCTCTATAGACTATGGTCATTCATCAATTATGGTCGGTTTGTCATTAGTGGTGTGCTGTTATTCAAAAATCCTTTCTATAAATCTATTTTCTAAAGCGATTCTCGATACTAAAACCATTTTGTTAAATTCAATCATTGTTTTTTCTTACATTGGAATCTTTTTACCATAGGATTTTTTATATACATTATTGTAATAATTATTTTTTAACTATTAGATTAATTTTTAACAATTTGATCTGTGAGTGTTCACCTTAAAATTAAAAATATATAAGGTGCGACACAGAAAATCTTTTTTTAAAAGGTTTGGAGTATGCTTATTTTTTAACTATAGATCTTGTTTAGCTCTTTGTCTCTCTTTTACTTTCTTTTATTTATTTACATCAGTTTCTTTTTTTCCCTTATTGCAAATAATTACCAAGCTTGTATTCAAGTATAATTTTCTTTTACAGTTTGGAATCGAATGAAGTTATGAACTTATATATTAGTATGATTGCATTTTTGTTTATTTACGTTCTAAGCTTGAAATATGCGTATCTTTATAACTCAAAACTTGGCTATAGTTACTATTTTCTAAAAATTCTATGAAATATTGCAATTAAAAAAAATGTTAAGTGGACAAACTAAGAGAAAAAATGTAGAAGACTTAACCAAGTTTGGAATGATCTAAACTTGGTGAACTCTTAGCTCACCAAGTTCAGCTTCTATCATGTTGTTTCAGCAGGCCTTTGCTTTTACTTTGTGAAATTCAAACTTTTTCTAATTTATTGTTTTAGGGTACCATTTATCCCGAATATTTAATTATGTAACTTGTAGCTAAGTTTGCTACGCCTTTTTCCGTAATAAAGTACGAGCTATCCCATTCTAACATCTTATTAGAGCTATAAATATGGATCAGGTTAGACGGGTCTACCCGTGATCTATCTCTTTGACATGTGGGCCGGCTCACAGAGACACCCGGACTAAGGTTAGCCTAACCCTAATGTTCGGGCCGGGCAGGGCCGAGGTTCTGGACCTATGGACCGGCCCGCACATGCATTTGTTTTGTATATTTTAAAATCCATATAAAAGCACTAAAATTTCCTATAAATATACTGGTTGGTCCAACCCGACCCATGGCCAACCGGGCTATAGGGAGCCGCCGTTTCCTTCATCGGGTCTGGCCTGCTCCTTTTTCATCTACATGATTGGGCCGGGCAGCCCATATTCACAACACTACATCTGATACAAGCATGAGTTGTAACTACTAAAACTAGAATCACCATTAAAAGCAAAACAGAACATGATCTTCTAAAAAGAACACACAGCTTTTGACGTTTTATTCATGGTCATATGACTAGCTTTATGCTGCTGATCAACTACCAATTCCTAAAGCTTTTGGACTGTTTGGCATCAACAAATCTCCACTGCACTCCTAGCAACTTCATTGCTAATTCTTTTGTTCGCCTTCATTTCGAGTCGTCGAGATAATGCTGATAGATGTAGGACAGGAATCCCCAGACAGCCAAAAGCATGGCCATCACTTCACCCCATTCATCTTATCATGAAAGAATATCACAGCAAGAATCGGAATGACAGGCAAGGCCAAGGTACTAATAAACGTTCGAGAACAGAGAAGACACCTCGAAAATTAACCCCAACAATCCCACAGAGCAAATCTGCCATGTCAAAGCAGTCCAAACCAAAGTCATGACATAAGACACCTTCCCCTCTTGGTATTCCTCCATCTCTTTCCCCAAGCCCCGCCATTCCCCACTAGCGAAAAGCCCCGCAACGCAGGCACACGATGCGACGAAAGAAGGGTATATCTGCATATCCAAGACAGTAGAAAACGTTTCTTGCTTTATGATCTTCTGGAAGGAGAGCCTGCACTAGAGAGAGGTACAGCGAGTACGTCGCCGAGGCTCCAAGAGTGCATAAGAAACCGGCGACGTACTTCCCCTTAGAGACATCGCTCGTGTTTTCGGTGCCTGCATTGATTGCGAGAAGGGAAGCTGATGTGGTGAGAAGGACAAGAGAGTTGAGTATGAAAGGAGTGAACTTCTGCGAGTTGAGAAAGTAGGAAAAGAACGCGTTGAAGGCCAATTGTGTGGCGCAAAGTAAAGAGTAAGTAGAGACCGGTAGTAGAGAAGTCCATAGGAGTACATCAGTTGTCTCCAGTTAAAATTAGGCCAAAGAACAGGTAGAGGGAACCAAAGAAGAGACTTTTGGTTGTGTTGAAGAGGAAGATGGCGTTGTCGATTTCAACGGTGACGAGAAGAGCGGTAAAAAGGGAAGCAGAGCCGGGAATCCGGCCGATTGGACTAGTGTTGCCATCCACTTGCTGTTCCCACCTTTGTCATAGTACAATCTTCCCAACAGAGTGGCTGCCGATTGGCCAGTGAGGAGGAACACGGTGTAGATCGAAACCCGAAGCCCCACTTGTAGTGAATGAGTTTCAGAGGCGGGATTCGGTTTGCAACAGAGGGATCAGAGGTGTTTGAATCTGTATTTTGTCCCTGGTCATGATCAACTGGTGAAGTGCCACGAGTAATTGAAAGGTTAGTTTTTTTTTTTTTTTTTCCAATGTTTGAAGAGGATTTCACATATTTGTTATTCATAAATCAGAACCACAAATAAGTTCTAAATGAAACATGATGAAGAACTTGTTTAAAGGAAATTAGAATACCCTTTTCCCTCTGGAAAAAAAGTCGGAAAATATTTTATCTCGGAAAAATAGACATATAAATTAGAATAGGAAAATTTTGAGTAAATTTCTAACCTCTGGTTTGTAGTTGAAGTTCTTGTGCAGGCTCCATAAAAAGCTCCAAAGAGGGACATTAAACTAATCTAATAAATGAAAATTTTGTATGAAAGAAGAACCCAAAATGATATCCAAAATGATCTTTTATTTGCTTCTTGGGGTCAATGTTTACACCCTGCAGTCACACTCAAACGGTGCAAAAGTCAAAATTAACTTCATACAAGTTTAGACTTGACTCTGCTAATTATTGAGATTACCCACTTGAAATGGTGGGTCGGTTGGTGAATGAGTTTGAGTTAAGATTTTTAAATTGAGTTGAAGATAAGTTAAGTTAAGAGTTAGAGATGAGTGTTTGGTAAAAGTTTGAGTTGAAAAGTTTAACTTGAGTGAATGTTTGGATGTAAAAAAATTTGAGATAAAAAATTTAATTTGAGTTGAGGTGTTTGGTAAAAAAATTTAAGTTGAAAGTTTAACTTAAGTTAGGACCTGTTTGGATGTAAAAAATCTGATTTAAAAAGTTTAACTCAAAGTTAACATTCTAGCATCATGACACGATCCCTCGTAGCCGATCAACATATATATAGGGTTCGTTTGGTAAGTGAGTTTGAGTTGAGTTTTTGAAGTTAAAATAGTAAATTTTGTTGACTTTTCAGAAAGATAAAAAAAAATTTAGAAAAAAGACAAAGACTTTTGAGAAAAAAAATAAAATTTGAGTTTAAAAAATCAAATTTGAACTTAATTTTCAAATAAATTCATAAATTTTATATCAAATAAACAGACGACAAATACATTATGTGAATGATACTTTTTCAATTAATCTAGGCTTCAGAATTTTCCGTCCGAATGGAAAGTGAATTCTTGTGTATACATGTATTTCTCTCTCTAACAAAACACCAACAGCTGAAAAAAACAAAAACAAAAAAACCCTCAAACACCAAATTTACGAAATTAACATTGTACAATTATTGAGAGCTTCTTCTCTCTCTTCTCTCTTCTCTCTTTCAATACTTCTGGTTTTCCCAAGCCCCAAAATCTCTTCCCTTTTTATTTTTTATTTTATTTTTTTTCTTTCCTCTTCTCGAACCTCCCATCGATTTTCCTTCTCTTTTTGGCTCCCAAATTTTCTGCTCCTCTTCGCCTCGTATCTTTTTCCTTCCTTAATAAATCTTCCATTTTTCGAAACCTCATTCTTCTCTCTCTGCGTATGTAGTAAATACATATATATACATATATGTAAACACAGTGTGTGTAAATATATATAAGTATAATTATATGTTCTGAAGAGAGTTGAGTGTGATTTAGTGACTGTGTTGTGATATATTCGATCCCGGATCACGAGAAGAGAAAGCAAAGGATCAGGAAATTCTCTCCTGTGGATGAGCAGAGAAGGTTCTGGAACAAGAAAGGTCAAAGTTTGGAGTTGAGGTTTTTCTCTTCGGCGAACACGAAGAAGAAGAGGAAGGAATAGGTTTTGATCGGGAAATGTTGTACTTGAAACAGCCAAACTGTACGGAATTTGTATGGGGATTGGGTGGGGATCCGGAACCGTAACCGAAGGTTGGGAGAGAGGAAGATCGTAACTGGGTTGGTGGGGGGCACTGTGGGGTGGGTGAACGGACGGGCTGGTTGACGGCGGTTGGGCAGAAATCAGCGGCGGTGGGTGGGGGGCGAACTTGCTCGGCGGAGGGTCTGGGAACGGAGGGGATGGTCCGCCGGCCGAAAGGGAGAAAGCACTGTCGGTGGGTAGGGGGGGGGGGGGGCGAACTTGCTCGGCGGAGGGGCTGGGAATGGAGGGGATGGTTGCCGTAAAAGTTGATGGTCAGAGACGAAGAAGACAGCTTTGGAGCTGGGTGGGGGGCTCCCGATGTTCGGGAATCGTTTCACGTGGGCAGAGGGAACAGTAAATCCATTTTCTTTTACTGTGCAACGGTTCACATTGAGATTGAGATTGAGATTGAGATTGAAATGGAATGCCAGATGAAAAAAGTTGAGGTTTTGTTTGGCATATCAACTCATTTTAAATTAAATTGTATTTTTTTATCATATTTTTGTCTTTTTAAAAAAGTTTTTTGTCTGTTTTTGAAAAAGTCAACAAAATTTACTATGCAAACTTAAAAATCTCAACTCAACTCAAACTGAACTTGTGTACCAAACGGGCCTGAGTTTGAACTCAAAAATTTGAATCCGATCTTATTCACCAAACAACCCTTATATCTATCTATTTTATTTTCGTTTTCGTTTTTTTTTTTTTTTTGGTCTTTCACAATGTTAGGTCAAATTGAAAAAAAAAAAAAATAGCATGCAAATACTGTGATTTTGATCCTAAAAAGGTCACTATCATGAATACCAACTTTTGTTTGGTAGATGTTTGCACAAGCATGCCACCTTTGCTATGGTTATATATACTGTCTAGTTTCTTTTCTTTTCTTTTTTTTTCTTTTCATTTTTTAAGGAAAAAACACTTGATTGATATAAATTTAAAAGATTATTTCACTACATAACATAAAAAATTAATACTAGATCAATATAACATAAAATTAAAGTAAAATTAAGTTAATTTTGTGTTATGTTGGTTAAAAATAAAAAATTTATGTCATAATTGATCGATAGATAAAAAAAATGTGGTTATTTAAGTAATTTTTTTTCATTTTTTATTTAGCATGCTCGTGAGATGAATTGAAAATAGTTCTACTTTTCAACCTAACTTTACTATCAAAAATTAATATTTTGGTTTTTTTATCGGTACAAATTGCGGATTGTTAAATGCTTCGAGATGCAACAACTAAAAACATGCTCGTATGTGATAAAATCCCACATGAACTAGGCCACCAAAAAAAAAAAAAAAAATATATTTAATATATATAGCTATAAAATAGTAGCAAAAACACACAACAAAATACACCTTTTTTGGACTTTTGAGTAAGATGGATTTTATTAGTAATGGTTACATGTCTACTAGAGTTGTATATTTTTGTGTTTCCATCTAGGTTTCTAGCACTCACCCAACAAGAAGTTCAGCCATGAAAGTTAAAAGGAGAAGTCATCTAATTGATTACGGTGCCCATATCGGTCGAACCTTATAAGGTGAATACCAAGGCAGATCAAAAAGTCAAGGAACTTTCATAATCAGCCGAGGACGTTGCAAGGTCAAAGTTGAAGGAGAAAGACAATAGATTATTATTGCCAAAAATATAACAAATTAATTTATATCGTTGATTCCCTTATACAGAACCATAAGTCGATTCCTGTAGTTTAAAAGTAAGAGTAAAAATGTAATTTCAAACAAAAAAGTAAAAAATAAAATGTCATTTTCATTGTTTTTTTTTTTTTTTTTTTTTGAAATTCATGGTGTTTTACGTACGTATTCTCACTTAAAACTAACAACTGGTCTACCCCTACAAATTCCAGGTTCAAATGAAAAAAATTAAGGTGAAGATGGGCCGAGACCAGATATATATATATTTCGAATACACATACGTATATAGATATATAGATAGATAGAAAGTGAGAGGTGGGGGAAGAATCTCTTCAAACTCTATTTTAAAAACTCTCTTCTTCCCAGTTCTCAAAGATATGTAAGGAGGCAAGGAGACGATACTCTGCTAGTGAAGATCCTTGAGCTCGTGGGCAGCGACGGCTAGCGAAGGGTGGTCTTGTGCAGCGGGGGCAGCAGAAGAGGCAATATCGAGACGTGGAGTGGTGATTGCGTCGAGGATGCTATCTATCTTGGGGGTGTCGCGATCGGCAGTGGCGAGATTTGGTGTAGCGAATGTCACAAATGGTGCCGGCAAATTGTTGAGCTTAACCGTTTGAAACATCACATGCATCTGTTGTATTTTATTTTACTGACCTTTTTGTCTTGTCTTTCAAATCAAGCCTGCAATTACTGTGATTTGAGCCCCAAAAAGTCTCCAATGATTACCAATTTATTTGGTCGAGGTACTGCCCAAGGATACACCCTTGCAATGGTTAGAGTCTAGTTTTTCTCATGCTGGTGGGCAGAGTTGGACATTTTAGTACTTGGGCCCGTTTGATAATACACTCATTTTAAACTAAATTATATTTTTTTTAATCATGATTTTTGTCTTTTTCTGAAAATTTTTTTGTTTTTTCTGAGAAAGTTTTTTATCTTTTCTGAAAAATTACTATAAAACTTAAAAATCTTAAACTAAACTTATTCACCAAACATCCCCTTAGTATTTTTTGATTGTTTTCAAGGATTCAGTGTTAAATAGTTTTTATTTTTTTAATGAAAGACTAAATTTTTTAAAAATTAATTGAAAGCGTTCCTGTTTTTTTTTTTTTAATTTTGTGTTTCTAAAATAGTTAATTAATTTTTTAATAATCAATTAGTTATTGACTATATAATATTATTTCTTTAGTCATTAGTGATTGAACGTAGTCAATCAGACACTAGTTGCTATAGTTATAATTTTATTGATCATAGTCAATCACTGATTGATCAAATTTGAAAAAATGATAAACGGTTATTATGCTAAATAAAAAAAGTTTTGATCATCTATTAGATTAGATTACAAAAAATACCACTCGCTTATTTTCCTTCTTTTTTTTATGGATTCCTGGCATAATCCATATCCTACCCTTCACTATTTTATCTTATTTTATTTCTGATATCTACTAACTAAAAGGATCTAAAAGACCAAACATCCGTCACTTTTGTTCACTTCAATCATCCAATATCCTACCCTTCACGATGTTTTTTTCTACCTTACTAGATTGGCTATGTAGATTAGGTCACATGGATGTCATGTGCATAATTAGTTTAAATTTTACAACCGGAGCAAATTACTCATTTTTTGACTTTATTTAAACACCCCCCCCCCCCCCCCCCCACCCCCCCCCCCAAAAAAAAAAAAAAAAAGAGTGAAGTTTTTTGTTTTCATTTTTTGGCATACATGACAAAGAAATTGTCTAGTTCGACTTTTTAGTACCTTGTTATTGAACGAATTATAGTAGCTTTGCAGAAGCTTCGAATGAAACTAGTGTGAATCTTCAGATACCTATACTATAAATGTCATTTAAAAACAAACATGAATCTACATTTGTTTCACCTTGAGATCAGGTCATGGATCAAGTCTTGAAAGGAGCTGCTGAATCAGGAGATATCAACATGCTCTACGCTTGATCCGACAAGATCCTTTTGTATTAAATCGAATTGACCACATTCCGTTTGTTGAAACTCCTCTTCATGTGGCTGCATCTCTTGGGCACACCCGATTCGCCGCGGAGATCATGAGGTTGAGGCCATCATTTTTCCAAGAAGCTAGACCAAGACGGGTTCACCCCTCTACACCTCGCTATATATGCAAAACGGGAAACAAACACGATTCGTCGACTTGTAGATGTTGAGCCCGATCTGATTCGTGTCCAATAAGGAAGGGAGGGTAAAAACGCCTTTTTCATTGCGCAGCTGAAGAAGGAAACCTTGAGCTTCTCACTAGATTTTCATCCGCTGTTTGTCCGTCGTCTACTCAAGACGTGACAATAAAAAACGAGACTTGCATTGCACATCGCCGTGAAAACTATAAATTCGATGCTTTCGATTTCTTGGTAGGAAGGGACAGATCTCAAATCCTGGAGAAAGAGATTCTCAAATGGACCCAATGACGAAAGGAAACAATGTGTTACACATTGCAGCCCTTACTAACCAACCTCAGGCAAGTTCTTGTCATATCCACCGAACTTTGATTTTTTTTTTTTTTAATCAAATATTTGATGTTCTTCACCCTCACCCCCCCCTCCCCCCCCCCCCCCCCCCCCCCCCTCCTTGTTGAACAGGATTTCGAAAATAAAGGGGTAAAAATTTATGGATCCTCAGGTAGTGAGAGTAACTAATGGACTGTGGAGTAGAGGTAAATGTGAAGAACTCAGATGGTTTAAACAGCTCGGGAAATCGCAGAGCGTCAAAATTTAAGTAGATAACAGAGAAGTTAGGGAAATGCTACGACCGTCTTAAATCCTCAAATTCTCCATTGCAAGCCAACCCCAAATGTAGTCTGAGGTCCAAAGTCCTCGTTCGATGAGCGTCTGCTGATATCTATCTTTCGGTTCAAGAAGAACAATACAGACGACACTCGAAATCTGCTACTAGTAGTTGCCGTACTGGTTGCAACCGCCACTTATCAGGCTGCATTGAGTCCCCCCTGGAGGTGTTTGGCGGGACAGCAAGTGCAGCAACAACAATGCCACTCTCAATAGTACAGGATTGTAGCGGAAGTTTATACAGCAACATGCTGGGAAAATAATCGTAGACGAGGGTGAAAAACTCTTTCCTCTTCCTGTGGATGTTCAACACCCTAACCCTTTTGATTTCCACATTGGTTATCTATATTTACTTCCTGGTGGATTCATGAGCATACTTCTGTTCTCGCCACTCTGTCTCTTGCTCACTGCTATGTATCAGCAATGCCGATTTTATTACCATCTGATTCCTTACCTGCCAAAATTAATAGCTTTTTTATGGTATTTGTTCCGATGTCGTACTTGTTCGCACACCCTTTTGTGTATAAAGTTACAAAAAAAAAATAAAACGGCGCTGATAAGGGTGTTAGCTGAGACTTTACAGGGCGACCTCGAGGAGAGAGATTACGGTTCGTGGTGCTAAGTCATCCAGCATCTGTTTTCATTTGATGTTTATTGTATAGTTGCAACGTTTGAGTGAAAAGCTCATTTCCGATCAATTTAAATTAGAAGTTTCTGTTTAGAATTGTATTAAAGTAGAAGATCTGGACTGTCGTTTTTTTGACATATTTTAGCCATTTTAGAGCCTGCTGTAACTGTTCTTGAAAGAATTATTTCTTGTTTGCTGGCATAATTATAACTTTTAAGTCATAATTCTAATTCTCCCCATTAATTTATTAGCCATGGTGGTGGTGGGAAGAAACAAAAACATATTGCAGAGCAGGAAATGTTTCAAAGCAGCAAGAAGAGAAGTTGTATAAGAAAGTATATTGTCCCACATGGACTAGAGAAAGAGAGTGGATGGAAAGGGAGCCTATAAAATTGTAGTTAATACAAATAATATAACATAACCTTTCTTGGCTTTTTGGTTAAGATTAAGTGTAATATATGTTTTTATCAGTTTAATATTTGTTTAATCTTTGATATGTGAGTCAATGACTTATATGATAGGTTTATTTGTGGAATCGTTTGAGTTGGAATTTTTAAGTTTTAATAATAAATTTTTTTTCAAAAGATAAAAAAATTTTGGGAAAAATATAAAATTTTTTTGGGAAAAAGATAAAAAAAGTTTGAATTGAATGGTTTGAATTGGTGAATTAAACTTATTCTAAATTTATATTTTTAGGGGAGAGCTCACAACGATAGTTTGCTATTGCTATTGGGGTTCTCAAGCGTCGCCTTTGCCTTGCACACTACAGCATGGGCTTGGCGCACCCTCTAAATCAAGTATAAAGTTTTATTTTTCTTTCGTAATATTCAATCAAGCTTAAAATTTTGTTTAATAATATTTAGGCTTTGTTTGGTTTCAAGTTTAGTTTAAATTAAGCTGTATTTTTTTCTTTATGTTTTTTATCTTTTCTGAAAAAGTTTTTGTCTTTTCTGAAAAATTATTAATAAAACTTAAAAATCTTAAACTAAACTCATTCACCAAACACCCTCTTATTCTTTGTTATAATTACTTTGTTTGTTATAGAGGTTTTGTTAATCAACCTTTTTTATTATTTTTTTTTTTTATTGACATGGTAAACCTTGAAACCCCCTCCCTGCCCGAGCTACCTAGTCGTGCTCGGATCATTGTGCAATGTCCTAATCAAATGCCTAGTGGCATGATCAAAGCCGATGATCGTAAGCTATGTCCTCCATCACGATGTCGAATGAAACTATCCATGGAATCGTGCGCCGTGTGAAACGTAGATCATCGCCGTTCTTAACCGAGACTCAGGCTTTGTTAAGCAACCTAACTAAGATCATATAGCTTCCTTCACACTTAAAAAACAAAACAAAACAAAAAACAAAAACAGAAAGAAAAAAAAAAACAAACAAACAAAGCCAAAACAAAAATTTAGACTTTAAACACAACAACAAAGAACTATAGTAATTACCAGCATAATTTAGTGAGAATTTTACATTGACTATTAAATTGAAATAAAAATGGGGACCAATGTTCACTGAAATTACATTTAATTTAATTTAATTAAAATTTTTTTTTTTCACAAACTTTTAACTTACTTACACAACTTACCAGTGGTGCAATAACCTTAGGATTCTCTTATGACAGATTACATAACTTACCAGGGCCAAAGAACTGTCTTTGAGAATCTTATGACATATTTGAGATTATAATTTCAATTCCTTCTTCGTAATCAATATGTTGCATGACTCCATCTCCCTTTTTAAGTAGTGCCATCTCCAACTTAAATCTTCAAAAACACTGAGGGCCTGTTTGGTGCACAAGTTCAGTTTGAGTTGAGTTGAAATTTTTAAGTTTGAATAGTAATTTTTGTTGATTTTTTCAGAAAAGAAAAAACTTTGGGGAAAAGACAAAAAACATGATGAAAAAAGTACAGTTTAGTTTAAACCAAACTGGTAAACCAAACGGGCCCTGAAACTGCTAACTCATAATTTTGACTACCAACCTGATAATATGTTAGAAATCCTCGACCTTAACTTTATTTTCGAGCTCATAATTCTGATTATATGTTAGATGATTAGTCGATTAATTTATTGGCTGTGTGGTGGTGAGAAGAAACGAGAAGATATTGCAGGCAAACAGTGACGAAATCAGAAATTTTAAT
Organism: Ficus carica; assembly: GCA_009761775.1. NCBI lineage: Eukaryota > Viridiplantae > Streptophyta > Magnoliopsida > Rosales > Moraceae > Ficus > Ficus carica. The sequence continues at coordinate 14,605,202 of CM019750.1, read as the reverse complement.
AAAGGGTACTAATAACTAT
>CM019750.1:14407751-14605083 GCA_009761775.1 Ficus carica | reverse complement strand
TATAAAAGATACAATAAAACAAATGTAATCCTTATTAATAAGACTCTGCTTATTACAATTTATATTGTGTTTTGATTTAACATCAAAATTTATGTACTAGGAATATTAAAAATACCCTACCATAAATTGGAGACATGATCCATCCTTTACTAGATCTTGTGGAATGGAACAAACATCTATGAATTGGTTTGAAACACTTTGTATGGAATGGTTACTGACAAATTTAAACTAGCTAAATCCACTCCCACCTGCCTTCAATGCTCTTCCCCGTGCTTAAACAAAGAACACAGCATAATTCTTTTAAAATAGGGATAATGGTACAATTTAGATGGGATAAGCTAAGGCCCATATATTCATTTGAATATATATATACACTCCACCTACAACTTTACAACTTGCCTTAATATAGCAATTTTTTAGGATAGTGGATAAACGGCCTTTTATATATATATATATATATATATAAAGTTCTTTAATAAATAACCAAAGTTTTATAAAATTTAAAAATGATGTTTTAAAAAGTCGTCGGTGATTGTTTTTTGAGAACTTAAATGATTGAGTGGTTGATTATAATTCATTAGTAATTGAATACTATTAGTATGTATTTTTTGCTAATTGATTACAATCAATCATTAATTTAATCATTTTCTTAAATAAAAATTCTTTTTTTTTTTTTTTTTTTTTTTTGTAAATAGTATTTAAAAATTGCCTATAATTGAAAATTTTAAGTTATTTTACACTACCGAACAAAAGAGCAAAGCAAAGAAAAGTTGAACAATTCTAAAGAGATTATTACACACAATCGTTGCATATTTTTTTAGAACATATTGACATAAGAACAAGAAAAGTCTTGTCTTTTTTTCCCTTGGCGTTGGTGCAAAAGGCCATACCTTGATTGAAGGAGTGAGTAGAAAAATAAGAAATAAAGTCATAGATGACGTACTTTATAGATAGGAATCCACAAAAAGCTTATTAAACTAGTAACATTTTGACGGTGAACATCAAATAAAACCTCCTAAGGCGGCTCAATTACCAAATAAAACTGAAAGGAAATGGAGACCAAGGAGCTTAGGAGAGTTGACTATGGCGGTTCTCTCCCGGTTGAGAATGTTCAAGCTCTTGCTTCAAGGAACCTCGAGGAAATCCCGCCTCGCTATCTCCGGCCCGAAGCTGAACTTGATCCAGTTTCCATTGAAGATCACTCGCTCGAAATTCCGACTATCGATATGAGCAAACTGCTTGATGAACAACATGATCCATCTAGCCACCTTGGTGAATTGGAAAGACTTCACTCGGCTTGTAAGGACTGGGGCTTCTTTCAGGTACAGTCACACAACTTAACCCCGAAAATCGTAAACTGAGACTGTAGATGTGTGTACATGAGAATTCTGTGACAGAATATGAAAAAATACCCTACTGCTGGAACGGTTTTTAGCTATCAGATCACATTCAAAATAATTGAATCGGAAAAAAAAAAATTACGATAAACTTGCATCGAATGGGACAATTCTCGAACATTTAGTATTGATTGTGATGATGGCAGTTAATCAACCATGGAGTTCCCAAGGAAGTCATCGAGAAAACGAAGATCGACATAGAGGAATTCTTCGAACTACCACTGGACCAGAAGAAAGCATATGCTCAGCTTCCAAACAGCATTGAAGGATACGGGCAAATCTTCGTTCAATCTGAAGAGCAAAAGCTTGATTGGGGAGACATGTTCTTCCTTAATGCTCGGCCTGTCTCCGTGCGGGATATGAGGTTCTGGCCCACACATCCCACTTCCTTCAGGTAAAACTTGAATGTAACAAATAACAATACATAGTTCTCTGGATAAGGCAATCACAGTTGTTTCATTCCGTCTTCAGAGAAAACATGGACAAATACTCGCGGGAATTGCAGAAAGTTACGATCTGCCTATTGAGGTTCATGTCTAGGAACCTCGGGCTCCATTCCGAGGCACTTTCTAGTGCGTTTGGGGACGGAAGACAAGGGATAAAGACAAACTTTTACCCGCCTTGTGTGCAGGCTAACAAGGTAGTCGGTATCAGTCCACATTCTGATGCCACGGGATTGACACTGCTACTCCAAGTTAGCAATGTCCGAGGTTTACAGATTAAGAAGTACGGTAAATGGGTACCTGTGGAGCCCATCCCGAATGCATTCATCGTAAACATAGGTGACGTCATTGAGGTACGTTACTTATGCTTATGTTCCATACCAAGCGTTTTCACTAAATTTTTTGCACCAAGTGATCGAGACAAATTTTAAACACATGCATTCGGTGACAATATTACCTACTGTGGCTAGAAAATTATCACATCACTTGATATAAAAAATTTCGTGCAAGAGAGGTTTCCCTAATAGTACGACCTATTAGTCGCAAACACAAGAATTATTGAGAATAACAACACCTAAAGTGACTGTTCATTTTCACCTGTCGAACAATTTGAGAATAAAGATCAAATTAATCAACGACTGAAATGCACAATCACGTTAATCACAACCATCCTTGGTAAAATCATACGAAGGAGATGTGAGTATTGTTGCAACTTTACTCATGTGAAGATATACGTATACCAACGTCGTTGCCTACAAATGCAGATAATGAGCACGGCGAGTACAAAGCATCGAGCACAGAGCCGGTGTGGACACAGAGAACAAACGCATTTCTGTTGCTCTGCATTTCACGGTCCAAACATTAAAGGCAACAGTTGGTCCTCTACCAGACCTTGTGAAAAAGAACACAGCCAAGTACAAAACTATCAGCACCGAAGATTATCTAAGGCTGCGTCTGAGCAGCAGGCTTGATGGTAAAAGCCTGATAGATCACATAAGCTGTAGTGATGACTCAAAACATGATTAGTAATGTGTGTCTTTATTTTTCGGTACGAAACTGAGTGGTGTTCTTTTCCATAAATTGGTGTGAAATTGAAAGACCATTGCATAAGAAGAGAAGGGAAGATGTTTTTTTCTTCTTCCCTTCACCCCCCCCCCCCCCCCCCCCCCCCCCCAAAAAAGAGAAAACAACAGGAATAATGTGCAAGGAGAAATTAGTGAAACAGTTAGAACTCGGATCCCTACGTAGGAATCGTAACGTGATTGTTCATCTTCAACTGTTGATCAATGTCAAGACATTGACAAAAACCACTGAAACGAATAGTTAAAACAATCCTTGGCAAAATCATAAAGAGGAGAGAAAACAAAGTGGCAACTTAACTCTGTTTTATTGACCAATATCGCTGCCTAAGTGCAGATCATAAGCAATCGAGAGTGCAAGAGTTTAGAGCACAAAACTGTCATGAACACCGAAAAGCAACACCATTCTATCGCTGCCTTTCACGGTCCACAATGTCACGGGAGAAATGCTATTAGGATCCGATGAAGAGTTCCACAACGCTCGATATGAGGTGACCACGTTCAAGGAAACAGAAAAAGCTCTGGCACCCTATTAAGAGACACCGATCCATATGGTTTACTTATAAATGAAACCTAATGTGTGTGTGTATCAATAACTGTCTTAAAAGAGAGAGCTTCCTTAAAAAAAACGATTCAAAAATTTGATTAAGTTATTTTATCTTCTTCTGACGGTGTCTTTTTTTTTTTTTTCTTGGCTATTGATTTCTTCTCTTGCATTTATTGTTGCTTTTTTTTTTTTTTTCCTATAACTTTTGCTAAGTTTTAATTTCTTTTTTTTTTTCTTTTTTCCCAACTCCCACCCTTTTAATTTTCATACATATCATTTTTTCAATAGATTTAATTTCTTAATCTAATTTGTCCCTATTAAAATATATTTTTAAGTAAGTATTTACTTTTAATTTTTATTGTGACAGGCTACAATAATATTATGTCAAGATAACTTCTTTTTTTTTTGGTTAAGGCAAATATATGCCTTTTCCTTTTGACGAATAAATCTCATTTATCTAAATATCCTTTTTTCTTCTCATGCATACCCTTGATTAGTTTATCATTTGTTGACTTTTTTTTCCTTCCTAACTCATGTATATGATATTATTCTTTCAAATGTGCTCTAAAATTTTTTTCCTTCTCATATGCATCCTTAACTTGATTTGTGCTCACCATTTTTTTTTTTTTTTTTTTTTCAATTGTCTTCCTGTTTAAACATCTTTTTCCTTCTTATATAGAACATTTTAATTAGTTTTATATTTGATTTGTCCTATCCAATAGGTTTTTTTTTTGTCTTTTTTTATGGTCTATTTACTTTGATGTATATAATATTATATAGAAATACTTCTGATTTGCTCTCTTCTTTTAAAATTTTAATATCTATATTCTTTCTAAAAAAAACTTAAAAAGTAATATATATATATATATAAAATAACTTACATCTATGTGTAGCACATACAACTAATATATATATATATATACAACTAATATATATATGTATATAAGTGGGAGCTTCCGTAGTTCCATTTTCCATGTTATAACCTAGTATATTTATAAATTCAACTTAAGCTGAGGATTCGGACTCCATATCCGGACATTCTTACTTTTCCACACAGAAAATTCAACTAATTAATCGAGCAAAGAAGATTCATATTAAACACCCCTAAAAATTTAAATGACAAAAAAAATCAGAGTGAATAAATTATAAGCAAAACTTTAACAAAACAAAGAGGTTTTGTCAGCACTTGCCACAAGTGATACTCCATCATGGTAAAAATTCAATTCTTCGGTTGGAGGTGGGAGGGTAACTGGAAGGCTATTTGTTTCTTTCTTCCCAAGCCTCTTTTTTTTTTTTTTTACCACTTTTCTCTTTCTTCCTTCAAATTTTTTTCCCGTTGATTTGGAATCAAAACGTAAAGAGGCTCCTCAAAAACGCGAGGAAAGAAGTGGTTTTCTTCTAATCCTTTTCCTTTATTCATTTTTAATTTAACTAGTTGGAAAACACAACTTGGTAAGCTAGCACAAGGCAAAACAAAAAACACCACATGACAGGCGTTGGAAGCACCATGTGACACCCTTGGAGGCATGGATAAATGACACTGTAGAAGTATCATTGACTCTTTTAATATGTATATGTAATAAAATCTTTACTACATACATATTAAAAGAGCGAATGCACTTCAACAGTACCTTCATTCACGCTTACCAAGCCATCACATAGTGCTATCAGTACTCACCACGTGGCATTGTTTTTTTACTTTTCTTTCTTTGCTTTGCTATGCTTTGCTTGCCTAATCCACAAGCTTATCTCCAACTAGTATGCAATAAAGGATTAAAAATAAATGCATAGGTCCCATAGTGATGTAACTATTCTTGTTTTTTATTAACATTAACAAATCCACTATAACATATAGGAATTTTGACTTGAATGAAAGATTTGAACTCTATACCTATTGATGTTTAATTTTCTTAAAAAGAAACCATTAATACTCATCCCCCAGACATTATTTCCTTCCTACTCTGTTACTCAATTTCAAGGAAAATAATAATAAGAAATCAGATTGATATGCAGACAACATAAACTAATGACCACATGGAGGTAAAGTTTGTGAATCTACATATACTTTTCCACACACAAAATAACAAGAAATCAAAGAATTAATCAAAGTAAAAAAGAATAATATTAAACACCCCTAAAATTAAAATGACAAAAAAAAAAATCAGTGAGAAAAATATAAACAAAATTTTGACAAAACAAGAGTTTTTGTCAGCACTTGCTACAAGTGATACTCCCTAGTTTTTTCTTTTCACTTTTCTCTTTCTTCCTTTCTTAAAATTTTTTCCTATTCATTTTTGGAAATCCAAACATAAAGAAGCTCCTAAAAAATGCCGAGGAAAGAGAGAGTTTTCTTTTTATTCCTTTTCCTTTATTCGTCTTTATTTAAATAATTAGTTGGATTGCATGAACATGTAGGCAAACAAAAAAAATCACATGACGAGTGTTGGAACCAACACATAACGGCCTGGTAAATGTGAGCGAAAACACTTTAAAAGTGTCATTCACATTTTTAATCTTTTACCATATACCAATATATATATATATATATAAACCACGTGACGAGCGTCATGTGGCACCCTTAAAGATGTGGACAAATGACACTGTAAAAGTGCAATTCACTCTTTTATATGTATAATCTTATCTTAGCTTACTACATATAAAAGAACGAAAGGCACTTCTACAATACCTTCATCTACATTTCACACTTATCAGGCCGTCACGTGACGCTTCCAACACTCATCACGTGATTTTTTTTTTTTCCCCTTTCTTTCTTTCTTTGCTTTGTTTGCATATTCCGTTTGCTAGCAAAAACAAAAAGATATATGCAATGCAACTATTCTTGTTTTTTTATGAATATCAACAATCCACCTCATATATAGAGCTATGCGCCATGCAGAATTCCTATCACCCGGAACCTAATTACATTTCTCCAATATCAAAGTCAGGTCGGTCCTTCACTGTATAAGTAAGGCCAAGTACAAAACTATTGGCAATGAAAACAATTTGAGGCTTATTCTGAGCAGCAAGCTTGATAGATCTCAACTAAAGCTCACAAAATCTGAAAGATACAACACATTTAAACACATGAACACAAAGAAAGCTATTGAACTAATGATACTAACGATATCTTGAGCCTTAAAAAGGAAAGAAGTGGAGCTAATAGATAGCTTAAGACATGTGTTATAGGATCTCCATTTAAAATTCGGCATGGTCTTAAACTTTAACTAAAGTAAGAACATGCCAAATTTCAAATGGAATTCCTACAACCAATGTTACGAAAACAAGTTAAATCACAAGTTCTTTAGAGCACACACAAATAGAATGTAAATTGCAATATATATGCCTAATCAATTTCAAGTCAATCAAATTTTTTGCTAACTAAAAGCTTCTCCTAAATTTGCAATTCCTTAATCACTCTCAAAAGCACAAGGCTCCACAAACCACAACTCCGCATGAAATAAGAGGTGGCCCTGTCCAAGCGTAGGGACCCAATCCCAATTTCTATACGGGGCTAGGAGATTGTGATATGCCCCCTAGCTTTGCTCAAAAAGAAATTACAACACCATAAAACAAGTTTCGCATAAATTCAGTTCCAACATGATGGAAAAACATGAACTTCAAGACCAAACACAAAAGCACTCAGTATACAGTTTGTGATGTGCTACTTGCCAACACTCTGTTTACAATACACATACCATACAAAGCAAATGTGGTTCTTGTGTCTCTTTGCACTTTGTAACACATAGACAGGCAACATTAAGCATGCAAATGTAGCCATTAGATCCCTTTGTATTACCCAAAGGGTGCAAGGTTAACCAATAAAAAAATAAAAAAATAAAAAGCACATCTTTAGCAGGAAACAGGAATCAAAAGAAAAAGAGTAAAGCAATTGCTACTTATAAAGAGTACTGCAATTGTATTTAACAAATAACAGTCGAAAGAAACAGAGAGTCTTTGAAGATAGACAGATACTGCAATAAGCCACAATTCAAAATCACAGGTTAAGTACCTACTTGGAAGACGATTTCCATCACGTTTGATGTCAGCACCAGCACATACTTCCATATCAAGCACATGCAGCATCATCGTCTCCCACAAGCTATAATATAACTCCCTCTCATATTGGAAGCACAGCAGATATGGTAGGGTCTACTTGCTGATGATACTGAAAACAAAAAATGCTTTGGGGCTCCAAAAAGCCCCGGTGCTCACAACAAATGCAAGTGAGCTAGATGTGGCCCACCTCTATTTCTTGCGAGCCCCGGGACTTTCCGAAGCCGAATAACAATGAAAGAACATGTAAATCTACAAATTAGCAACAAAGCAACCTATTGTCCAACACAATTAGATTAAATGACAATAATCGATACCACTCAACAATAGTAAAAAAATGCCAACATTTAAATTGAAGCACCACAATCTTAACTGGGTTGAATCGTACTGTATAGCCCAAGCCCATGCGAGAATGAAGTGTCCAACATTGTGAAGCCACGACACATTGCTCAAATATTAAATGAGCAATGCTATGCAGCTCCAAAAAGTAGAGGCACCAGACATCACATTCCAAGTATAGAGCCCACCTTTGTGAGTGATTAAAGCAATTTTCTTCTCACATGAGATATTTCAAGTGATGACACAACCCCTCAGCCCCTCATACATGTACTCATAGAAAATAAGTCTACATTTGAGTTAAAACCCCCCATGAGGATTGAACACCTTGGCTCAAGACATACAACCACTTGCTTCAATTGCATGTTCATTTCAAACCACAAAAAAAGAAATACCATGCATTAGCATAGAATGACCAAATATGGCTCTTAAGATTCATATACACAATGCAAGTGCTTAACATCACAAAAGAGCCCAATATCTTGTGGCCAAAGTATCACCAGAGGTCCCACGCAATGGAACCAAGTTCCCCTCTCAAATTTCTCTACCCATTCCCGTCTATTATTAATCGACACACCACCCATTTAATAAAATACATAAAACGTATTAAATTAATATATATATATATGTATATATACAGTATTCCTCCATTAGCATGCTTCACTCTTTCTCTCAAGCACTCCTATTGAAATATCAATCGATGCTTTTTAGTAATAAATTACCCAATTTAAGCTTTTAATCGGGATTAGTAATCTGTTAGACAGAGAAGCAGACATGGAAGTTTGACAAAAAAAAACCCAGGTTTCACACAATGACTCTTGTGGTTGCGTGTTGATGTTCAACATCTGAGTCCAACTTGATCCTGTTACAATAGGTGGATCTCACCCACTTAACATAATCTATAAAACACATCTCTTGTGAGAGAACCGAGTCAAGCTCGATCTTGCTCTTCAACAATTTCCCTTAAGATGCAAGGGCAAAAGATATAAATACCAAAAACTAGAATTTATCTTGTCAAAATAGCTTAAACTACGAGGAACAAAGGCAAACCCACCAATTCTCCCTCGAGATTCCGGGCATCCCAAGTCAACGCACAATCCACTAATGGATCATGCACTACCAACTTGAGAAGCACAAAATTATTTTTGCTTATCGTGTTGTTGGCATATTGCAAAATTTCAATTTCAACCAACATTCCTCAAATGCAGAGATGAGAGATAAGAACATCACCTACTTGGATAAAGTCATTCAAAAAAGCTAGACAAGAACGAAATTCAATTGTTCAAACAAGCACATTACATAAAAAATATCGAAAATCGCTTCCAACTTAGAACTACAGAGCACCATATACAGGAAAATAACATGGGTAGAAACAAAATCACGACGAACAGCATAAAACGAAAGGGGCATCAGTTCTCCAAGGTGATAGAGCATCAATGATAGTTTCAGACGCAAATTACCCGTTCAAACGGGATTCTTCACATGCCCAGATACGCAAGAAAACAAAAATTATGACTCTGGTTCACAACAAGAACTCCAGTCAAGTACTTCATAAAAGTACAACATTTTGAAAGCTATGCAAATATGCTCTTCCCTTAAAGCAGCATACAAGCATTGTGTCATTCATTTTAAAATATTGGCATTTAAGTTCAAAAGAAACCCTCTAAACAGGGGATAGTTCTCAAGTCCTGTGAGTGATGAGTTAAGCCAGCTCAAAACTTTTTTTGATTTAACTGCTATTCCAAATGTTGGCTTAAATGACATTTTTGTGTACAATTTTACAAATATATTTTTTTAGCTCAAGGTACAATTTTATGGCGTTTCTTTTACTTAAGAAATATTTTTTATTTTAATAACACATAAACATGTTTAAAGTTCGCTCAAAATCCAATTTGGCCTCCATTGACATAACTCTCTTCAGCAGCAAACAACTTGATCACCATGAACATCCATTTAGAAAGTGATCTCAAACTCGATCCACATAAGTAATAAGCATTATTTTGTTGATAATTTTCATTAACCAACTTCATTAGCAAATGATTTGTTACGAGTATAAAAAATTTTATTTTCCCAGAGAATCTTCTAGAGACAAGTATTTTTCTTTCCACTTTGTAATGTCATTGCTTTTTTTTTTTTCTGATTTTCCAAATGAGTATCAATATTTTGACTCAAAAAACACGAATTTAAACAAGTTAAATTTTAATTTGAAAAAATGATTGAAAAATAAAAGGGCATCAGGTCTCCAAGGTGAAATAGCATCAATGATAAATTCAGACGCAAATTACCCATTTATAAAACCAGATTCATCACATGCCCAAATTTAAAACATAATTAAACCCCAAAAAAAATTCAAAACTTCACAAAAAAAAAAAGCGAAAATGGAAAATGAAGAGAAAGCGATCAGAACCTGTCGGGATTCATGGAAACATCACACTGTAAATTTACAGTTCAGTGGATTGACAGACATGAATTTTATCGTCATCTCGCCTTCTTCCCAAACTTTTACCCAAAAAAAAAAAAAAGAAATTTTTAACCCACAAAAAAAAAACGAGAAATCTAAAAAAGAAGGGAAATTTAAAGCTCAGAACTTCTTAGAGGGTTGTGTAGCCGTCACAGGCAGAGACTGCCTCTGGAACACGGACAAGATCTTCCTCATTGCCATCCATTATTTTCACTTGCAGATTCCGAAAGGACTAATTAAATCCAAACACAAAATCAAAAGAAAAAAGAAAAGAGAGAAATTGGGAATTGTAGAAAAAATCAAGCAAGAAAAATCTAGGGTTTTTTGAGAGGCTGAAGAAGTTGAGAGAGACTCGAAGAGAAAGGGGTTATTTATAAGGGGAATTTTACAAAACCCTAATCCTCGTGTTGAGTGATTTTTTCTGAATTAATTTATAATTTATAATCAAATCAAAAAAGGCAAACACAGGTCTGACTCAGACCGTCTGAGCTGGGTTTGGGTCGGATTTTCAGGACTTGCTTTTAAATTTTGATTTTGGCCCGAGAAGTTTTGATTATTTACGTCTATGGTCCTTTCATTACATAAATTAATAATAAAAGAAATTTGTAAAATCTGAATTGTGATAATTAATTGAGAAATTTCTGTCTTTTTTTTTTTTTTTTTTTGATAAATAGAGAAAGTTCTCTCATTTGTTTTTAGTTACTCTTACCTCATTTTCACAATATATATATATATATATATATTACTCTTAACTCAAATTATGTCACTTTATTTTCTAAAATTTAAAACACATACTAAGCAAATGATGCCCCAATAATACCCCTTACGCCGGTTTGTAGGCATTCTTTTGCTGGCGAGGTCATCTAAATAAGAGTATTTCGAAAAAAAAAAAAAAAAAGAAAAGAAAGAATTGTACCATTAATACCCTTTCATTCAAAACTTTTTTTTTTTTTTTTTGGTGCTAAATTTTCAAAACTTGTTTTCACCTTAGGTTCCCTCGAATTCAAATGTCGTCTTGTTATCAGAGACATCATCCATGTGGTTCGAAATTTTTGCTTTCCCTACTTTTTAGTTTTTTCTTTTGATATTGTAAAAGCTATATTGAATAAGCCACTTATATGTAGGTTATTTATTTATTTATTTCCCTTAGTCCTCTGAATTTGTTTCTTGTTAGTGTTGTGACTTTAGTACTACATGTGACTTTTGATCCCGATTGATCGGAAGTTTTCAATGATTATAAAGGTTTTTGTTACATGTGATGTGCCTATTTTGTTTTCCGTCATCAGAACTCAATTATGTGTGTTTCTCCCTGAGTGGTTCATTCAAGCTGATAGTTTGATCATTGATATGACAAGAGAAGAAAGGAGATTGGTTAATCTAACAATTACGATGTGCAAACAACACATCACTTCATTAACTTTTTAAGCCACTATTCATTCATGCAGATATTGTAGACACTTTCAAACTTAAGCAAGAAGCATCATTTTTTTTTTTCCCTTCTCCTATGAAATTGACTCAAAGATGAAAGGAAAAATTTGTTGACATATTGTGGTTAAATTTAGAAGAAAAAAAATGGCGAGCTAAATAGAAGGGAAAAGATTAAGAGAGAAAATACAACACAATTGGGCAGAGAAGAAGAGAATGAGGCCAAAGAAACTGAGGGATAAACTAAAAAAGAGGCTTTAGCATCATCAATCGTTCTCTGATTTTCACTGAAAAATGCTACTCACAGAACTATCGTCGTGAACACGCCAAATCGTCTCACCCAACAAGTTAGCTACTGTAAGGACGGTCAACTGAGGGAAGTAGTTCTTCTCCATAACCGGAATGGTGTTGGTTACAATCACCTCTTGAAACAGGCCACTTGAAAGCCTCTCGATCGCCGGAGGGCTGCAGAAACAGAACCACCATCAGGAAAATTAATAAATGGACTCAAACGGTTGACACACCAGTCAAGATTCGTGCCCGTATTTATAGAAAGATGCCTTTCATAGTTCGAAGTTCAAAGTTCTGCAGAAATGGCTCGTGTGGATGTAGATTAGAGGTGGGGCATCAATTTGGAATGAGTAGTAGATCCAAATATTTTTTGAGTTAGAATTTCAGTAGAATGACCCGGGACGTTTCAACTAACAAGGTTTCTAGGTTTTTGGTATGCTTGTGTCATTTTTCTTTGCGTAAAATATATATATATATATATATATATAATTATATATATACACATATTGAAAAATCACATGTTGCAATTAAGCGGATACCTGAACACGGGATGGGTGCAGCACGCATACACTTCCCTTGCCCCTTCTTGGTGTAGAAGTTCTGCACCTTTTGCAATTGTCCCTACAATATGAAGCAAGCAACGGCAAATTAATTGCATTCAAGATATTAATCATACCAAACATAATCTGAGGATAAACCATGGACATGGAGTATTTCAAAGAAGAGAGAACAAAAGACGGTTGGCAGGAACTGGGTCGTAACAGCATTAGCTTATCCATTTTTGTTAAAAGATGTGAAAGAACATGATAAGAAGCTCAAAAGAGGGAAATAACGCTAAAACCAAACATTCCACTGACCAAGAAAGAACCTTGAGCTATTAAACAACATATACTAAGCAGAAGTTCAGTTTTGGTAACTTTTTGTTATTTTCATTTCAATTGTCCTCATGTAGTTTGTTTTGAATATGTATCTAGAATATGTATCGTGCATTTGTATCCACAGCTAGAGTTTGATTTCAAGAAACGCTTCACTTACCAGCAGTATCAATCATGTCATCCACCATAACTGCAACTTTACCTTTCACATCGCCGATCAGGTTCATCACCTGCAAAAATGAGGTAAAATAAATTCTAGGATGTAAAAACAGATAATTCTTTGAAGACTACCAGAAACCAAAAGGATACTTGAAGATTTTCTTCGAAAACCTTTATGTGAACTGATAGTATTGCTTAACACAAGTAGGATTAGAAGATCCCTTCGTAGTTCAGAGTAACAAGTACGGACTGATACGAATTCACTAATAATCAGCAGGTTGTTGAGCAAAAACGACAATAAATATTGATATAGGTTCAGAAAGTACCTCAGCAACATTGTGTCCATGACGCCTTTTGTCTACGATGGCTAAAGGTGCATCAGACAATTTTTTTGCAAAAGCACGTGCTCTTGCAACTCCACCAACATCAGGGGAGACCACTACCAAATCTTCATAGCAAATTTTTTGCTAGCAAGATAATCAAGGATCACTTGCTAGAATGAACAGAACAACGTTGATATCAGTGGACATGAATGACACCAATGAATATTGAGTATAGAAAAACAAACATGTTTACCTCACAATACACATGATCCACTGGAATATCGAAATAACCTAATGACTGCCCAGAATGAATGTCACAAGCAAGAACACGGTTTGCACCTGCTTCTGTAATAAGGTTCGAAACCAATTTGGCTGCAATTGATTCACGACCTTGGCTCTGAAACAGAAGAAAAATATAACACCGATTGCGCAGAGAATTTGTTAGTCTCAGAACATTATGTGAAACTACCCTGAGCATGTTCATAAGAAAGCAACTTAGATTTTTTTCTTTTTTCTTTTTTTTAACCTTTCTATCAGCTCGGGCATATCCAAAATACGGAATCACAGCAGTAATATTTTTCGCTGACGCCCTTCGACAAGCATCAATCATTATTTCTAGTTCCATGAGATTCTCATTCACGGGAGGACAGGTTGGCTGCACTAGGAAGACATCACATCCTCTCACACTTTCTTGCAACTGAACATAAATCTCACCATCAGCAAATCGTTTAATGTCGATCTTTCCAAGTTCCAAGGCCATGTACCAAGCAATTTCCTAGGGGAAAATAGCTTAATGTTAGCACACACCAACACAAGGATTTAAAAGTTTGAAGATATTAGCTCTTCTTAATACATGTTTTAGAGTAATGTGCATATACGCAATTGCCAAAAAGAAAAAGACCTAAAAAGACGAAAACCAAGTGTCTTTATTCTTGTAGTTCCTAACAAAATCAAAGGAACAAAATCCATTAAAATTACCAGAACCCAAGTGGTTAAAAAACCTTATTCTATGATATTTCATTTATACTCATGATAATCTTGCCCCCAAGATTGGTAACTAAAATCGAATAAAAGTCTCACCATAACAAACCTCGTAAACAAGAAAACCATTCTTCAACAAAAGAACTGAAAACTGAAAAAGCTTAAAACTTGTAGTCCTAGCAAGAGTTTCACACAACCTATATAGTTCTTTACATAATTATCAACAAAATAAAAATAAAAATTGAATTCCTTAAATACCTGAGTGAGAGCAGGATTAGCTGAACCTGAAAACAATTTAATCTTGGCGTTGTTTCTGTTAGCTGCTTTTTCCACCCGAGCTGATTCCAAGAACTTTGGCAGTGTCCTTTCGTTAAGGATTGGAATGGTCGGCTTCCCATTCCCATATTTGGTTGATTCCGAGATATCACATCTCTACCATAATATCACCCAAACAAATTAATATCAATACAAAATATATATACATATACATATATAACACATATATGTGTGTGTAGAAGACAGAAAACTGAAATGAAATTCGTTAATCACTTTTTTTGATGTTAAATTCCAGGTGAAATTTTTTCAAAAGAAGAAAAAAAAAAAAGGGAATTAAGAACAAGGACGAAACACAGAAATGCTGGGGGAAGACGGAGCTCACGACGCCGTTTTTTGCGAGAGTTCGAGAGCGAGACTCGCAATGAAGCAGCGGTCTGTGGCAGAGCGAGAAACGAGACGGAGAAGAAGAAGAAGACGACATCGACGACGGCGAAGCCACCGCCACGGCCGCCGCCGGTGACGACGACGACGACGAAGACGACGGAGGAGAGGGCATAACCAGCGACGCAGCCATGCCGGAGAGTGGAAAGGCTTAGGGTTTTGTGCCGAAGTTCTAGAGAGAGAAAGTGAGACAGAAAGAGAGAGAGAGAGAGAGAATGCAAAGCGAAGCGGAGTGGCGCGTCTTATATCAATGGCGGGGGAGGGGGAGTCTTCCGTTTTTCCACAACATTCGGAATTTCGAATTTATATATTAAAAAAAAACTCTTAATTTATTTTTTAATATAAATTATTATATTTTAAAAAAAAAAGCTATGCGGCGCCGTTTAGTTGTCAAGTGGGATTTTTGTCTTTATCGTGGGACCCACACGAATCTTAGTAGGCTAGGTGTGGAACATGAATGATAGGACATTGTAGAATTCGTCGCACCTTTTTGACTCCCCCACTTTCAGATGTGGCAACTCCTAATCCTTCCTTTTTGCCCCAACTTTTTTTCCTTTTAAATTGAACATCAAATTTGTGACTATAATTAAAATATTATATTTTATTTTTTAATTAAATTTTAATTAAATTATATTTTTTTATCTTACTTTTTTATTTTTCTAAAAAATTAATAATAATTATAATTAAATTTTAAAAAGTTAATCAATTTTAATTTAAGAATTTCATCCCCAATTAGTAAACTAAACGTAAGCTTAGAAAGAATTCTTAAAAAAAAAAAAAAAGAATATTAAAAAGAAAGGGAAATTTATTTGGAAAGAAAGATTTTGTGGTCTCTTTTTAATTTTATCTAGTGGGCTTGAATTTTGTTCTTCACAAACCACTTTAGTCCTATCTCACTAGTTTGGAATCTTAATTTTGTTGACTTCCATTTTTTGGTATCTTTATTTGTTTATATGGTTTGGAACAATCTGAGAGATTCCTAATCCAAAATATGTGAATTAGGTTGGCCTTGTTTGTACTTTTCTAACCTCCCAAAAAAAAAAAAAAAAAAAGAATCATTTTTGTTTTTCTCCTCTCTTTTTTAGAGTCATTTTACACTATTGTTTATATTAATATATATCCAAAGAATCTGAAAATGCTAAGAAGAATTAAGCCCCGTTTGTATCATACATTAAACCTACAATCTAATGGTAAGTTCGAAATTTTATAAAAATAAAACACACTATAGAGAAATTTTGAAAAGTTGATAAAAAACGAGGTGTCAAATGAACTATAATCAGTAAAATTAAGTTCAAAAAATTAGCAGAATATTTACTAAAATTATTGAGAATTTAAGGTACCATAAAATTAAATCCTCATTATTTGTTTACGTGTTGGAATAGATTTCATTCTATATATTAAGAGATGTGTTTATGGTGTAGATACATACAAAAATTTGTTCTTATCATGATCTCTAATATAATAAGAGATAAAATACAAAATTAAAAAAAAAATTAACTCTCTTTTCTAAATTAGAATGATCGTAACTAATTAAACACGCCTTAAATAGAAAAATATTAACTACCATACAAAATTTTAACTGAAAGGATTATGTTAATGACTCTAGAATGTTAATTAAATGGAGTTTAATGCTTACCCCTCTCTTTTTTTCTTTTTCTTTTTTTTTTTCCTTTGCTATGAAAATGTAACCACTATATAGAATGTTAATTGGATGGGATTTAGTGCTTATCCCTTACCTTTTGCACATGTAGAATTGTTGTAATTATTTGCCTAAGTAACAATAATCGTGCTTGGACTAGTGTCAAGGATGAGAACGAGGTTCATAGTTTTAGATTTTTAATTTAAAAAATCAATTAATAAAATGAGTGTTTATGAACCCGTTAAAAAATAAAAGGTTTAAATAAGAGTTTGATTTCTAGTAGTCTAAGGCTCCATTTGCCTGGAGGGATGTAGAAAATGAAGGATGCAGATGATAGTAACTCTCCTTCGTGTTGTTTGGTAAGATAAGATGGAGAGAAAACAAGACTCCATTCCTTTATTTGATATCAAAAAAGTGAAATGAGAGGATGAATGGATTTTTAATTATAAATTACTATATTGCCCTTATTGACTATTTGTAAAAAAGAGAGGCAATCCAGTGGAAGTGTTTAACTTGAGTTAGTTGAGAATTACTATAATTTATTTATTTTTAATTTAAGGGTGAGGGATTCGAACTTTACATTTTAATATAAAATCAAGTGTATAATTAGTATTAGATTATACATGTAACTACGATTATTACAAATTAGAGCTAGGGAGTTTTCTTTTATTTTCTTTATTTTATTTATTTATTTTTTTTTTTGGGAGAAATGAACTAAAAGTGCTAAGGATTCGCACAACAGACTAAAAAGAAAAATAAAAACAATGTGATAAATATGATGCACATGCATGCGTATTCAAGTAAGATTGGAACTCTTATCGTCAAAGATGACTACTAATCCTCAAAACATCAAAATATTAGAACTCCTTTTTGGTTAGTTTATTAAAAAGAAAAATACTTTTTGGGTCAGGATTACCATTGAATCCCCTTGCTGACCCTTTATTATTATTATTTTTGTTTCTCTTTTTTTTTTTTTTTTTTTTCTTTTGTGTTTCTTGTTCTAATAATCTCTGACAGATATCAAGTGTTCGAGATCTAGCTACGTGTGAGAAATAACTCCAATAGAACCTCTAACAGTTATGATTGTTTTATTTTTTATCACTCCCACATCAGATCCTCTAATAAAATTGTAATAATTATCAAGAATCACATATCGTACGTTTTATAATTATTCACATAATTACAATAATAATTGATAATAATGATGAAAATTTAAAGAAAATAAAAATTAGTGTCGTCTTTGAAATACTAGTTTTTATTAAGGTTAGGACGTAGCCACTTTCATTCCATAGGTTTTTTTTTTTTTAATCAATAATTTCATTCCATATTTATCTCCATATTTTAGATTTCTATTTTCCATCACTTCACTCGTTCTTTAAAAGAAAATTCGTGATTGTAATAGCCTAACAGTAATCTTATATCTGGGAACAAAAATTTATCCGAACAAATGTTATGTCCATTTTAGATGCTTATGTAGAACTTACAAGTTAATTGAGATATTGATGAGCTGATAATACTTTTTTTTTTTTTTTATGTGAAGCATTTTTATACAGACATGAAATTATAGTTAGATTATGTCTATAATAATTAACTTGAACTAATTATCTAATTTGCACTATCATAACTCATTTAAATTCTTTTTGTGTAATTAATTATTGTACTTTTAGAGACTTATTTAGAGTCCGTTTGACAAATGGATTCGATTCCAAAAGTTTTGGCTCAAATAATTTTATTATAGTGCTGTTTTCTTTTACAATTTTTTTAAAAATTGAATTTAAACCAATTGTTTTACGACAAACCCAATTGTCAAACAAGCTATTAATTAACGGTTAATTTAAGTTCATGAAGGTCAAAACGACATATTAAGATAGCTCTTCTTTGAAATACAAGGATTATCAAATCTATTTTACCTTCTATATTTAAAAATATTTAAAATATATAGCTATCAAATATTTAAGATATTAAGAAGGTAAAATATATATTTATATATATATATTGAGTAATAATACTTTATTCTTATGTTCTATTCAATGTGAATTGCTTTTTATTAAGTCATAGAATTATCGCTAGTTAATTTATGCAATCATCAACACGAACTAGTCTAATTTGCAATATTATGAGTAATTTAAAATAATTTATTTTATTGATTCTTGCAAAACATTAGAGACTTATTTAGAGTGTTTTTGACAAATGGATTCGAATCCAAAAGTTTTAGCTACAATATTTTTAAAATAGTACTGTTTTCTCTTATAAAATTGTTTCTTTTTAAAAAATTGAATTTAAACTAAATCGTTTAGTACAAACCCATTTGTCAAACAGGCTACTAATTAACAGTTAATTTAAGTTCATAAAGGTCAAAACTAGATACTAAGATAGCTCTTCTTTGGTTTATGTCATTGTAAGTGACCCGAACCCCTGGTTTAGGAAGCATGTGTTTGCCTCTCAGATTCAAACATAAGTTTTTCATATCAATTTTTGTCTTTTTCAAAAAAGTCAACAAAAATTATAACTAGTTTTTGAAAAATAAATCAATTTCAACCTAAAAATTTCATCTCACAACTTGTGTTCCAAACGGAGCTTCAGATGTCTCAGATTGAAGTTTATCCCTTCTACCTGTTATATTTATTAGTATGATTCCAACACCGTTAACAACATAGACTGCGTAACACTGTTAACACTGTTAAAATACCTCGAGTCGCCAAGAATCATGTTGGCGGGGGAACTCTTTGTTAATGCTAGAAGCACCAACTGTTAGGACCCAAGGAGAGAGATAGTTTCTATTAGGACCTAAGGATTTGTGTCTCTCGGAGATTTTGTTTCCACCGATAGATCCTGTGTCTGAGAAACTCCGGTGTTCTGGCCAAATTCCGCTGTCGACAACTCCGAGTAAAACAAGTTGTACAAGGAAAATTTTTCAATTTCCCAAAAAAAAAAAAAAAACGTAATTATTAACAAATTTTGATAAGTATAATGCGAAATTTTTTATCCAAATCAAATGACACAATATATCCATAATTTTCTACCAAATTACTCAATATCATATTTTCTATTTTAAAATCTCTTCGTTAATTTCTTTACTCCCACTTTGTTTTAGCACATTTACTCCCATTTTTCCACTTCGTCAAACATAATGTAGGGTATAGCATTACGTTAGAGAATAGTTGTTATACGAATACCAAACTTAGGATTAGCATTAAAATTTGCCATTTTATTAGATCATACTATGACTTTTTTATTTAGCATCTCAAACTAAATTTCATACCTTTCAAAATCGAAACTACAACAATTTATGAAGTTTACAAAATATCACAATGAAATACAGAAAATTGATAATAGAAAATAGACATAGTATTCAAAGTAGTATTGTCTGTCGGAGGATATACAAAATAATATATCATATTAAATTTCTGTTCTTTAAATAATAAAATTATTTATATTCTCTAGTTTTTAGACTCTATATAGTGAAATGATTTTTCTTTTTTTTTTTGAAAAAAATGTTGTATGATAGAAAAGGCCAAATACAGAGATTTTATGGACTGCATTAGAACTTTGGAAGCAGTATACAATCTTTATTAGTTGGGAATATTGTCGTTATCTTTACCTAGTGAGTCAGATGAATCGAATCGGCTTTATCTTCTTCTTCTTCTTCTTCTTTTAGTTTTTATTTTTATTTTTTAAGGAAAAGCCTTATCTCTATTTTGCTTATCATTCTGGAAAAAAGTTCAAATATATTTGCTTTAATACTTATATCTAGTGTTCCCCATCAATTTAAACTTGAAAACTATTTAAAAGAATTTTTTTTAATTTTCTTAATAAACTAAAAATAATAATGTTCTAAATGCATTTATTAAGTTAAAAAGCCAATATAATAGTCAAATGTCAAAATTTACAATGTATAATAAAATTGATACCAGATATAGCATTAGAATTTAGAAATGAATATCTTACTCAAATACTAAACTTACTACTTAAAAGTGCGTTTACCATATGAAATTTTTAGGTTAGAGTTAGTTGACTTTACAAAAATTAGTTATAATTTTTTGAATTTTTAGAAAAAAGATAAAAAATGAGATGAAAAAATACAGTTTAATTTAGTAAAGTTGAAATGGCAAACTAAACAAACTGTTCTTTCTAATTGTCGTTTTCTGTAGACCATGATTATAGACATTAACTTTTGTGATGAACTTTATATAAAATGTCACGCTGCCACATGCGTGGTGATCTTATCAATATCGGCAATGAGTTCTAGCTTGGCTTTCCCACAATTTGCTGCTGACTCAAATATTTTGAATTTTATACATTTTTTACCCATGATCCGAATCTGTGCTTCATGTGCCAGAATATATATAAATATATATAGATTCATATATTATCGCAAATGGGCTTCGAATTATATATGCAATCTCATATTGGCTCATAACTTTTTTGTTTTAAACATCAAACTACACTAAATTTCTATGTTATTAGGTAAATGACTCATATTTAATAATATGTTTAAAAAAAATGGACAAAAAAGTGTCACATGATGGTGGTGGTGGTTTTGAAATCATTCTTTATTTATTTTAGAAACCCTCACCACCAGTAGTAGGACTTGGTGGGAGTGATGAACCACCAGAGGAGGGTGATGAGGAATGAGAGGTGTCAAAAATGATTGCTTTTTTCAAATAACCTTAAAATAAGAATAATTTCAAAGTCACCCTTATGTGACGTTTTTCCATCCAGTTTTGACGTATTATTGGTGGAAGAGTCATTTGTGCAACAACATAAAAGTTCGGGGATAATGTGATGGAATTGAGTCTTTAATTCAAGGGCCATCTAAAAAAGTTTTCACTGGTCTGGATGTACTGATTTTTCGTCCTCTCTTTTGGTCACCAAAAATGAATAAAATGGAATATCATTTTGGGGTGCACTAGACAGTCTACGTACATTAAGATGACAGATAGAGATAACTTAAATCTGGCCATATATATGAGAAGCCAACCTTTCTCCATTGCTTACGAATATACTCCCATGACGATGGTTACAGAACCATCAAACTCGGATCAGATCATCGGAGAGTGAGTGGATTATCCCTGTTTAGAAGGTTCATTTGTCTGCAAATTTTCCTGAAAGGAGGACAAATATGGTGTCAAAATAGATGTAATAGTGCTAAGGTCTCTGAATTGTTCGCTGTATTTTCGATAACAAATGATGTGGCAATCAACTTGCAAGGATTCTTATTTGACCAATTAAACAAGACAAGTGTACTGCTACATCAATTGGAATCCAAAATTGATAAACATGTTGGTACTCGCGGAATAAACTCTCCATCGCCGCACCACAGTGAGGAAGAAGTTCTCAATTTGATGTGAAGAAAATATAATGTTTTCAATGAAAATGGAAGTTAAAAGTTCCACAACAAAAGCATAGAAACAGAAATGAAACATAACCTCAGTGGGGCGATGAGGTTGAGCCAGGGAACTAAGCTGGCTGCTTTCCATGTTGGCGAGTAATTGGATCACAGTTTGCAGATGAGGTACACTGCAAATTTTTGTGTAGATTAAGTAAGACAATAGAGCCAGAAGGAAAGAATTTCATAGCAAATTGCAAAATTCAATAGAGATATCGTCGAGGAAAAGCTAAAACTCATCAACATAAGCTTTTAGTAACATGTTTAAATCACTACAGCCTAGATAAGAGTAAAGGTAAATCACAACCTTTGCAGCCCACTTTCCATGTGTGCATCCAGGGACGAAATCACGTGAGGCATCTGCTCTAACAACTTCATGAATGGAGAGGAAATGTGGGATTAGAGACCTAAATTTAGTTTGAAAAGTCAGTTTCAGAAATAGTTGTGAATGTGCAATCATACCTGCCCGGTATTCTTAATGATAGGTGTTTTTGCCAAGATGTTCTTCGGAAGCTTTGTCAATTTGACCTGTGTAATAGATGAAATTTTGGAGAGTCAATTACGCGAAAAATGTGGCCAGATGGTGTTCCCAAACTTAACTATGTCATGTCTCACATACAAAGATTAGATGAAAGATTGCGACAAGTATGAATGCTATATCAGGTAACAGTGTCACAAGAGTAATGATTTGACGCCTTCTAAATAAATTTGATAAGTTAAGTATCTAGCAAAAGATAGAAAGGATGTTGGAGTAGTTGCAGACACAGCCTAGCGGAAATTCCACACCTGACTCCACAAAAAGGTTTAGAGTTCAAATCCATACCTAATTCATGTGACCAGAAAAGTTCTATTATGCAGCCTTATAAGAAGTTATGATACTTCCAAGTACATGGACTGAACTGAGTAATTTACCTTTCAGTTTTCTGATCATACAGTCCATGAGAACTTCAATGGAGTCAAAATTATATTACCAAAAAAAAAAAAAAAAAAAAAAAAAAAAAAAAATCCCTTTCATGATTTCTATTTTCCATATTGTAGAAAAGACTGTGACCTGCTGTATCTATATATACACAGACATTCCGTATCAACTACATACTTTTTTTGTTTTTCTTATTTTAAATTTGTGATTTCTATCTCTGAATTGTTCTCGAACCCAAATCAAATATATTGTTTCCAATCACCTCAAAATCCAAACACAGAACAACCCAGAAAATTCTGCAAAATTCAATCACAGTCCAACTGAAACAAATGAATTCTTTACCACAAATTAAGCAAACCCATTTGAGTACAGTTCCTAAAGAATTATTATCCATCACTTACAAATCAAATTGTAACTGATACTAAAAACAAGCATACACACACACACACAAATATATATATATATATATAGAGAGAGAGAGAGAGAGAGAGAGGAGAGAGAGAGGAGAGAGAAAGTGCCTGGGAAGGAGAGGATTGTTGCATGAGATGGAGGAGATTGGAGGTGGATTGGATGGCCTGAGAGATCTGATCGGTCACCGTGGTTTTGGCCGTGTTTTCTCTGCCGCTCCTTCCTGTGCTTGCCATTCTTTTCTCCTAGTTTTCCCCTTTTCCGATGGGAAGAGCAAGGCCAGGTAGGCGAATTTGTTTGTTTGGAACCAACGACATTGATTTTCATGTGGTTTTTCAGGAGTTCTTGTCGTTTCCATTTAAAACATTAAATGAGAGAATTATGATAAATAAATAGTTTTTAACTCAGATTTTTTTTTTTATTTAAGAAATAACGGTCAATTGGTTTTTTTTTTTTTTTTTTTTTTTTTTTTAAGATCAATTTACTAATTTTGTAACTTCAAATTTTGTTAACTATTTTAGAGGTCATTTATCCACATTTATATTTTTGGTGTTCATTACTGGGTATCTTAAACAAATTTTGTATAAAAATAGGAATATTTGTGCGTACATGACTAATGTTAGTAAAAATTTTATGTTCGTTATTAATTGAACCAGCAATTCACATAAATCAAGAATTCGAGAACAAATTAGTTAAAAATTAAAAACATTAAGATAAATATATTGTAAATCATATAATATAATGACCATCCATACCAATTGCCTAAATTTATAGAACAATGATATCTTAAAAGTTAATTATAATATTACTTTAACCTGAAAAAAAATAACAATATTACTTGTTTTCTCTAACCTTAGAAAACACCCAAAGAAAATAATAACAACAAGGTGATTACAGACACACACTTATACTTCGTTTGGAATTTTAACTCAACTCTAATTAAATTGTATTTTCTCATATCAGATTTTATTTTTTTCTGAAAAGTCAATAAAAATTAGAATTAATTTTTATAAAGTCAACTAATTCTAACTTAAAAATTTTATAAACCAAATGCAAGTTTATTATAACATAATGACCATTGCCTAAATTTCTCGTACAGTTCCCAATTATACATCGAAATAACAAACTTAGATTGATACTGTCTTTTGATTTTCAACCGAAGGACATTTGAAATGATAAATTAATCAATTGTTCCAAAAAAAAAAAATGTAAGCAAAAGGTTTAAAAATTAATATTGAAAAACTTATTCTGATAATAAGCATGATAAGAAAAAATTTTGAAGTAGAAACAGTTTGAATTGATATCAACAAACAATCAAGTTCTTGCCTTTAGGATGAGTTGGTGTGGGATTTAACTTTTAGGATCTTATCATATGAGAGGTTAGAGGTTCGAATTTTATGTTAAATCAGAGGAGTTGTATTTATCTGTGTGGAGTCTCGAAAAGAGAAATGACAGGATTATTATCAGATCCTTTTATTCTAGAAAAAAAAAAAAAAAAAAAGTCAATTTCTTGCATTGCATTCATGTTTAGCTGAGAATTTCATGTTTTTTTCCTTTTTTATTTATTTAATTAGTCTTTTATTTATTTTGTGTGGTGAGTAACTGGACTCATAAAACAAGAATCAATATTAAAAAAATGAGTTTTTTTTATTTAAATAGTCCCTGAACTCTTTTAAAAGTGACAGTTTGATCACTATTTTTTTTTCAACCGAGTTAATCCTAAACTCTTAGTTTTTTGTCATTCCAGTCTTTCCTATCTAAAACTGTTAAGTTTTTAATGAAATGAGTCATATACAATACATATTATCTAATTTATAAGATATTTTAATAATTTAATAATAATTAATTTAATAAAATAAAATAATCATAAAAAAATAATTTTCTCTCTTTCCCCCCTCTCTTCATTTCTCAGCGCCCAGATCAGCTTCGATGACGACGGTGGTGGGGGAGGGGAAGGGACGACCCCAGGGAGGGAGGATCGGGGGGCAACCCGGCGAGGGAGGAGGGAGAATTGTTGGGGGGTGGGGGTGGGTGGGGCCAGACTCGGAGAAGAGAGAGAGAATTGGGGTTGGGGGGGGGGCGCGGACTTGGAGAAGAGAGAGAGAATCGGGTGGGGGACGACTCCGGGGAGGGAAGAGGGGGTGGAGGAGGGAGGGAGGGAGACGGCTGGCTCCGGCTCCGACGTCGGATTTGGGATGTGAGGTGTGGGGTGTGGGGGAGGGGAGGGGAGGGGAGAGAGAGGGTTTTTTTTTTTTTTTTTTTAAGTATGAATAACGGTATTTTCATATTTTTAGGTATATTTAAAATTAAAAAAAAACACAAAACATATTTATCACATTATTTCTGTGAGTTTTTTTAACTGAATCAAATGAAAAGAACTGAAACGCTTAAAAATAAAAATTTATGATTATATCGATCAAAAAAAAAAAAAACATAATAAATAGTATTTTTTGAAAGAGTCCAAGGACCAGATGCTATCACAAAGGCCAGAGTACAGCTGTTGTCTATAAACGACATCAATTAAGGTAAGACGGCAAGTATAGCTGAACCTTCACACACACACCCCCCCCCCCCCCCCCGGGAGGGTTGATGATCATAAACAAAACCAGAATCTCCAACACACAAATCGGAATCGAAAAGATGAAGCTCTCTCTGAAGCTCCAAGAAAACCAAACCCAAAACCAAAATCAAAATCAACACCATTATTTCAACCCCGTTGTAACAGCAAAAATCCCAATCTCCATATTCAACCACCCCTTCCTCACCTCCATCTCCTCCACCATCTCCGACTCCTCTCACCTCTCTCTTTCTCTCTCCTCCAACTTCGCTTCCGGCCCTTCTCTCAAACTCTCCTACTCTCCCACTTCCACCGCCGCTTCTCTCTCTCCTCCTTTCTCGCTCTCTCTAAAATCCGGCCTCGGCCTCTTCGGCTCCCCTCTCCTCTCCCCTCTCGTCTTCACCGCCCACTTCTCCTTCTCCTCCCCTAACCCCACTTTCTCTCTTCTCTTCAACCCCCAGCTCGGCAACTTCTCCCTCAAAAAAACCACCCTTTCGAACCCCAACGGCGGTCCGGTTTCCGATCTCCGGCCGGGAGTCTCGGGACAGGGATTTGAGGTGAATCCGGATTCTGGGTCGGCTTCGAATGGCGGAAATGGAAATGGGTTTGTCCCGGAAGGGCCGTCCGTTTGGCGGGAGCTGAAGTTGGAGCCTTTTGGTGCTAAAAATGGCGATTTTCAGGAGAATTTTGGGGTTTACTCCAGTGGTGGAACTGGAAAGGGGTGTGAGAGAGATGGGTTTTTGTCTGGGATTGCTGTGATGGCGAGGACTGTGTTTCCGGTGACGAAGAAGGTGAAGATGAACATGAGGTGGGGTGTGAATTTGCCGTCGGATTTGGGGTCGAAAATGCCGTATTTGAAGCTGAACAAGATTGGGATTGAGAGAGTTGAGGAGGGTAAGGAAGAGGAGGAGAAGGAGAAGGAGAAGAGGGAAAATAAGGAGAAGAGTGATGTGGTGGGTGGTGATTTGGAGTTGTTGAAGGGAATGTGTTTTTGGATGAGGAGGGATTTGGAGGTTTTGGAGAGAGAGAATAGGGAGATGAAGGGGAGCTTGGAGCAGATGAAGTTTGGAGTTTCCGCCTCCGGTGGCCGTAGCGGCGGGGCGAAACATTTACGGTCCAATTCGGCTGCGGCGGCAGCGAAAATGCCTTCGGGCGAGAGTTCTAGCGAGTTTGAGAGGTGGAGAAGCGGGAAGAACGTCAAGGAAGAGAGCGGAAAAGGAGAGCCGAAGAAGCCGGCGAATCAGGCGAGTGATCTCAAATCGGAATTGGAGAGAGCTATCAAGGCTGCTGCTACTGTTTCTTCTTCAACTTAGTAAGGTTTCGAGTAGTTGCTTGCAATGCTGAGTATTTTGTCTCTTTATGTTCAAGTGTACATATATTAAGAAAACAAAAAAAGAAAAAAAAGAAAAAAAATCGACCTTTGCTTCTAAGTAGGACAAGGCTATTTGAAGTCGTGAAGACTAAAGGTGATAATGGAAATGGGCAATGTAATTTGCAGAAGTTGTAGCAATTAATTCCACTCCCCACCCCACCCCCCCCCCCCCCCCCCCCCCCCCCCCTGCCTTTCCTAAATGCTACTGTGTATGAACAAATTTGTTTTGAAGATAATGTTTCCATTGCTCTTTGAGTTTGGCGCCCTTTATTTGGCTGTCCTGAAATACTTGTGAAGCCTACTTTGATTGAACTGTGTCCATTTGCTTGTTTATTGTAAGCTTTTTATGTTTGCAACAAGTAAGCCTTGTGTTCTTTGACTTTGTGCAAAACTCTTCAAAATTGCTTTTTGGAACCCGGTATGTCTTCTGGATTCACGCAAGAAAACTCTCAACTCTATAAGCAATTTAAAAGTCCCAAGGAAAATTGCTCCATCTGGATATTTGATCTCATATTTTTCTTGCATATATATATGTACGTATATATCTTGAACAGGTGTAATGTGCATTTAGACGTGTTGAACACTTGAATCAGTAACATGTTTTTTTGGATCTCGATCAACTTTATCTATCAATTTAGTGTTTTTATTTATTTTTTTTCAAAGAAAAAGTAGCATAAATTAGCTGCATCAATTAGAAACAAATTAGTGTCTCCTATTGAATAAAACTTAAAGCTGGTTTGCTCAAACTTCTGGTTAATAAATCAGTTGTATTTAGTTAGTACGTTAAACAAATTAGACTTATTTTCCTATTTGAGGGAAAACAGGTTGCTCGAACAAAAACGCTTTGATATGAGTAGGAAACTGATAACTAGAATTGCCTATCATGGCAATACTTATTATATTAAAAGGTGGATAGATAGAATATGGATGAAGATAATGTCAGAGGAAAGTCAAATACTCGCAATTACAATATATTGGCCGATGGCGTCTTTTGTTGCATGAAAGGAATTGGAGCAGATTTACACTTCCATGTTATGTAAACGACAAGCTATGAACTAACAAAAGTGGGGGTGTACTGCAGGATTTAAAACTTGTATACAGAGTCAAATAAAAAACCAAACAAAGTGTTTAATGATCATATTCATGTTGCACCGTTTAGTAGCCTTGGAATATTGGTGGAGGTGGCGATGAGTATTGGAATCCAAAGACTGGTGGGAGGATTATGTCATCCACGGAAGGTGGCGGTGGCGAGAATGCAGGAGGAGGAGGTGAGGGAGACGGTGAAGGTGGTGGTGGAGAGTGGACTGGTGGAGGTGGAGAGTTAACAGGTGGTGGAGGTGAGAAGACAGGTGGTGGTGGAGGCGAGAAAACAGGTGGTGGAGGAGAGTTAACTGGTGGTGGTGGAGATTGGACTGGCGGAGGTGGTGAGTAGACAGGGGGTGGAGGAGAGTTGATTGGTGGTGGTGGGGGTGAGAAAATGGGTGGTGGAGGTGAGAAAACAGGTGGTGGAGGAGAGTTTACTGGTGGTGGTGGAGGTGAGAAAACGGGTGGTGGTGGAGATAGGACTGGCGGAGGTGGTGAGTAGACAGGTGGAGGAGAGTTAACCGGTGGTGGTGGAGATTGGACTGGCGGAGGTGGTGAGTGGACAGGGGGTGGAGGAGAGTTGACTGGTGGAGGTGGTGGAGGAGAGTTGACTGGTGGAGGTGGAGAGTTAACTGGTGGTGGAGGTGGGAAGATAGGTGGTGGAGGAGAGTTAACTGGTGGTGGTGGTGGTGGTGGAGATTGGACTGGCGGAAGTGGAGAGTTTACAGGTGGCGGAGGTGAGAAGAAAGGCGGTGGGGGAGAGTTAGTTGGTGGTGGTGGTGGAGAGCGAATAGGGGGTGAAGGAGGGTGAATTGTTGATGGTGGCGGTGGTCGGACAGGTCCATGGATTGGAGATCTGTTAGAGGGGTCAGGAGTTTGTGGGAAGGGATGATGAGCATTTGGTGGAGGAGAATAAACCGAGGGTGGTGGTGAGGACTGAACCGGAAGTGGAGGAGAATGAACCGAGGGAGGTGGTGAAGATCGAACATGGGGTGGAGGAGAGTGGACTATTGTTGTTGGTGGTGGATGGGCTGGGCTGTGGACAGGAGATCTATCGGAAGGATCAGGTGTAGGTGGTGGCGGAGAGTGCTTTACATGGGGTGGAGGAGAGTGGACTATTGTTGTTGGTGGTGGACGGGCTGGGCTGTGGACAGGAGATCTATTGGAAGGATCAGGTGTAGGTGGTGGCGGGGAGTGCTTTGGCGGTGGTGGTGCATGAACAGTTGATGGTCTTGGGTGCACCGGTTTGGGCACTGGAGATCCATCAGTGGGATCTGGTGGTGAAATAGGTGTTAGTGGAGTGCTAGGAACTGGTTTTGGAGATGGTTTGGGTGGTGTTGAATTTGTTTTTGGGAATGGCTTTGGTTGGGAAGGTTCTTGTGGGGGTAGTTGCGGCTTTTGTTTGGGAGGACTTGGAGTAGTTTTCGGTGGGTGTGGCTTTGGCTTCTCAGGTGTTTCTGGTTTTGGCTGAGGCTTTGGAGGAGTTGAAACTGGCTCTGGTGTCAATGGTCTCGGCTTCTCAGGTGTTTGTGGTTTCGGCTGCGGTTTTGGAGGAGCTGATACTAGTTCTGGGGATGGATTTGGCTTTGGTGGTGCGTGTTTTGGTGGGTTTGATGGTTGTGGATGTGGCTTTGGAGACTTGGGAGTTGGCGCAGGTGATGGGTTTGGCTTCTTGAATGGTTTTGGGCTGGAAGGCGACGATGGCCATCCACACCTCGCCTTGCTGCAATCAATTGGCTTGCTTACAACAGCTTGACATTGTTTTGCAGTCTTCTGTTTTGGCCTATCCGGTAAGCAATTGCTCCTATTATCCAATACAATGTTCTTTTTCTTCGATGGCTCGCATTCTTTGGCCTCACCGTTGAAGTAGTTGTAGGAGAACGTCAAGTTCACCAAGCTAGGCAATTCACAAATGCTCTCTTGGACGAACCCGGTTAGTACATTGTGTGCAAGAACCAACTGTTCAACCTTGTGCAGGGATTTGAAAGTCTTGGGCAAAATCCCACTGAATGAGTTGGAGCTAGTATCCAAAACCGTCAAATTTCCGAGGTTGCCAATCTCCATTGGCAAACACCCAACAAGCTTATTGTTGGAAACGATAATCTCGTTCAAAGTGTTCCCCATCTTGCCAATGCTGTTGGGTAGGCAGCCATGGAAATGGTTATTGGCAATGACCAAAACCGAGACCGGAGAGTCACCCAAAGTTTGCGGAATGGTAGATGTGAAGCGGTTGTTGTTCAAGAACAAAGCATCCAATTCCTTGTTGAAGAGCTCCGGCGGGAGTTGGCCCTCGAAGTCATTGTACCTAAGATCAAGATACTTGAGGTTTGGAATTGAAAGAACAACTGTAGGGAAAGAACCGACAAATCGGTTGTTGCTTACATCAAGCTCATGAAGAAGTGTAAGCCTGGAGAAACTCTCTGGAATGACCCCACAGAATCTGTTTGTGTTGATGTGGAACAACGCAATATCGGTCAGCAAGCCCAACTCGACTGGAAGATACCCAGCGATATCACCGTGGTTGATATCAATACCAGCAACAACTTCCAGTGTTGAGTCATCAAGAGCAGGAGCACAGAAAACTCCATTGTAGGAACAAACATCGGCACCGACCCAATCTCCCGTTATGTTAAGCGGGTCAGAGTAGATAGCGATCTTCCACGCTTGAAGTGCAATGTATGCGCGTTTAAGCCTGGAATTCGGAAACGTGAAGCTCCCCAAGCCAACTTTAAACTCGTAGTCGTCAGGCAAATCTCCATGACCATGGAGAGTCAGCAACTGGCGACGGGCAATGAAGGATGCCTCAGCATCGGTAAGAGCTGCGGAGAAGGAAGAGAAAAGGGAAAGAGATGAGATAAGAACCAAGAGGAAGCAGCCTGAGGCCTGCATTTTTCGGAAGCCGCCACCTTGGATTGGCCCAAGGCTGCCTATAGGGGAGTCAAGGAGGAGAAGTTGAATGATGAGGGTGTTATATTGATGGGAAAGAGAGCCAAACGGGTTGAAAAACTCTTTTTAGAGGTAATGCAACATTTTCTCTGCACTTCTAATCTATTATGAGGAACTTTTTTATTTTTTTTTTCCTTTCATTTTTGCCCCTATAGCCAAAGCCGGCTCAACGGTAAAAGATCGCTAAGGTAACTCCCTAAGGCCCTCCTTAATTCAAGGGTCTCTTGTTAATTAGAACCAATAAATTAAAATAACCTTTTACACCTCAAGATTTGTTAGAATCCCTTAACTAATCACTTTTTACACCTCAAAATATCGAAACATTGTAATTAGATTTTGTTTCCTAAAAAAACTAAACAAATCCTATTATTTAGGTCTTGGTTTCAATCTCGTGAGAATGAAGCTGCATATTTAGAAAACTGTTGTTTCTTTTATGAAGAGTACTATTATATTTTCGTATGATTAATTTTAATTAGTTTTTGTACTAAGAATGATTTTTGTGTAATTAGAAAAAAAAAATCTTAATTATTAAAAATACAGAGTGAATTTTCACATTTGCTTTAAACATAACGGAAAGTTTTGTTATTATCCACTGTCTGCTTCGAGAAAAACATACTCCACACCATAATTTCTAGCTTTAGCAACATTTAAGGTATAAACCATTGGCAATGCACAAGTTAAACAGGTTAAACTATTAGCGTTGTCATTATTCAATCTCTAATCTTTTTTAGACAGACGCACCATTCTGTGCTGCCAAACTTTTTTTTTTTTTTTTTGGTCGGTAAATTGTACTCATCCATACCATCGTGTTTGTTTTTGGACTTTGCCCCGGACATTTTTTTTTTCCGATTTTTCTTCGGTGTCTATCGCACCTTGTGGTTGCATTTGCCTGGCCAACTGTAAGAGTAGTGTCTCTTCAATGGCTCCCGCCTCTACCCTCTTGGACTAAAATCAATGCCGATGCAGCTTTTGTTTTGTCTTGACCCTCTGTGGCAGTTGTAGCTCGTGATAGTGCAGGTGATTTAAACAGAGAGCATCTGTTGACAGATTGTGTGGATTCGTTAATGGCGGAAGCTCAGACAGTTCTCCTAGCTATGAAGATGGCTCTTTTTTAGTCTTTTTGCTTGGTACCTTTTTGATGAAGTCTCTTTTCAGCAAAGTTTGAAATGATCAAAATCAGGCGTCTACGCAGTATGGCTACGTCTTGGCCTTTTTGTGTGTGTGTGTGTGTGTTTGTGTGTGTATATATATATATATATATATTTTAATATAGAGAGAGAGAGAGAGAGAGAAATTTCTTAATTTAACTCATCTATTATAGCATTTCTTGTACGACCATTTAGAGTCTAAAATTCTACATATCAAAGCAATCTGATTGGAGTTCTTTACTTCATCTTGTCCAGTGCAATAGAAGCAGCAACCAACTCTTCAGCTTCTACAGGCAGATACATCTGCAGCCATAAAAAAACAACTCAGAGTGAGTGCGAGTAAAATGTAGTCACCCTTGAAAACCTACGAAAAACAAATGAAGAAAAGACAATGCAAATTTCATTTCAACGTATAGAATTTCGGTTTGTTTTTTTTGTTTTTTTTTAACATATGGCGCAACGAATAATATGCTATGCAAACACATCGGATTACTTGAAAAATGTGGAATTAAGAACAGGAACTAACAGCTTTTGCCACAGCAAGCCAGTGAAACGAGCGCAGGAAAGTGTCGTGTTGTGACGGAAGGCTGTCGTGTTTCCAATATGTAATGTTCCGAAACTTTGCATTCGTCTCCCAGCAGTTTTCACTCCCTTCGAACATATCGGAAGCTTTTCTCTTGCCAAGACCCTTCTTTTGCAGGACAAATCCTGCGGAACATGGCCAAAGAATTTATCATCATTTCCTTTTAGAACAGAAAAATACAAGTAAAAATTGAATGAAAAGAATGACACGAGGACAGAGAACAAGCTGTCATATAACGCTTGATAGAAAAACAAGATTAAAAAAATAATAATAAAACAAAGATTACAATCACATGTTCGAATAAGTTCCACCACAATTGGTCAGTGTTGGGTGGTAAGGCTGCTCACACTTCTCAACAAGGTCTTCCCTTTGAGTTAATCCCAACACGATGGACAAAGGACAATCACTTCGTGAGAGAGCCATATAACACGTGGGGGAAGCATTACCTCTTCGGTGTTTTACCAAATATTATGTTAACCAAATCTTAAACTACTTCCTTCTCTTCTGCTTCCCAATTGTAAACCATCAAAATCTCAAATCACATATCGTAATCGTAACTTCTGGTTCCGCCGTCAAATAAATCGCAAAGTGTCAATTTTCTTCCTGTTTCATTGTGAACAAACTAATGTCGTCCTTCTTTAGGTCCACAATTTTCTCTATCAAATTTACACCAAAAAGCAGATACAAAGAGCCGTCCCTAACTTTAAAGGCTTTCTTACGCTAACCAAATATTATTCCAATGAGGTAACCCAATAGAGAATATGTTAGATACCAAATGTCTCACATGAAATAAATATAAGATGATAAGTAGGCATAAAAGCCCTTGAGTTCCCTCCTCTTCCAAGCCGCTTTTGTAAGGGTGAGTCCTACTGAATGGGTTCCTAACAGAATACAATGTTAAACTATTTGCATGGTTTCTCTCAAAAATTGCGTTCAAGTTCACAGTTCATTATAAGTAGAAATCAAGGACACAATGCTCTGCTTCAACCAAGAAGAGAAAAACTGTAAAAGAAGCAAAATTCTTGGTTTCTGCCTAGGCACAATTTCAATTTGTATTGGAGTTCAAACTTAATGCGCCAAAATTGTCGATAACAACTGCTCAAGACTAAGGTAGCATGGCAATCCAGAACTACTGGATGCTTTTACAAAAGTTAAAAGATCAAGTTGTTTCACCATAATGATCTAAGTATATGTCATTCCAATATGTCGAACTTACACCATACCGATCGATTCCTGATTCTCTGTCCCAGTAATCAAATAATGAAATAGTGTGTTTGACGGACATGTACTTTTGAAATTATTGACAAGAACTTGGATTGATCCCCTTTTATTCAGTGTTGAAGCCACCTTCGTATAAGTGGTGACACGTATCTCCGCTCACATTTAAAATTTAGATTTTACGCCTAACTTTCTTTTTTTCAAAAACTTTTTTATTTTGATCCTATTATTTTTATATATGTCCTCACTATATAAGAGAAATTATAAATGTGTCTCACTCAACATTTGAAATATATAATTATGCTCTTATTCATAATAAAATATTTTTATTTTCTTTTCAAAAACTGACCAAAAAAAATTTCTACCTTTACCCTTAAAATTCTACGAACTCTAAAACGTGAAGACACTACTGATTTTCAATACCCAAAAAAAAAAAAAATAAAGGCATAGAAACTTCTCTTTCCAATTGGAAAACACCAAAATTTCCCAGTAAACAGCATGGATATTTGAATTCATAGATATTACGAAAAATTAATAAATAAACAAATAAATAAAAAGATTAGAACTAGAATGAGATACCAGAAAATCCTTGTGGGAGAGCAATGGAGGTGCCTTGCAGCTTCCTTCCTCGGAAATGAGCTTCGTCCACTCTTAGTCCTTCTACTTCCAACTCTTTTCACCAGCAAACCCCATTAACACATTAACCGATCTGACTCAAAATACAAGCAATTTCAGAGGAAAAAATGGTGGGTTTTTGGTTTTAGATTTAGATTTACCGGTGGGTTTGGGTCTGAAATACTGTGAAACAGAGCAAGCGCCGTCGAACTTGACGGAGCAAGGCAGAAGGTGGACCTTGCCGCTCATATGCGCCGCCTCGCCGCCGCCGAGGTTTATGCTCCCATGGCTTCCGTTCTCCATTTCGCGCCCTTCTACCAAAACAACAAAACGGCGCCCTTTAAAAGTCCTCAAGAGTGCGAAAAATATTCCAATTTAATATATTTTTATTTTGATAAAATATTTCATTTTAATCTTTCAAAAATGAAAAAAATTCGGTAAATATGTAGTTTAAAAACACTTAATTAAAATTATTTCAAAAAAAACTTAATTAAAAAGTATATTTTTTATTTAGAAAAATAATCATTAATCAGTGATTAATTCTATTAATCAATTAGTTAAAAATATTCTGATTAATATTAATAAATCATTGATGGATTCAATCAGTTAATCGTTAATTGATAAGAATAAAAAAAAAGATGGTTTCTCAAATGTTATAAAATCTCGATCATTTATCAAAAATTTCTTAAAAAGATCTTTTATCCACATATGACATATCCATTTAAAAATTACCAAATGACTAGCATGAAAAATAAAAAATGATTGTTAATTTACACCAGATTCATTATAAAAAAGTGGAATTTAAATCTTTTATTTTAATTTTAAAAAATAAAATAAAAATTCACTACTTTGTTAATTTATAAAACCTATTATTTTATAGGAAGAAACTCAAATATGAATTGTATTTTTGTTCTATCGGTACGTATTTCTATTTTAACTATGTAACTAATTTTTTTATAATTTGATTTATGATTGAAAGTAGTTATGCATGTCACACTATAAATTTTTTAACGTGAACATTCACAAATAAAACGGCTAAAAATTTAGTTTAAAATAATAGTACCTACTGATACAATAACAGTATAATTCCTACTTTAAGTTTTTCACTTTATTGTTGTAAATGTGAAGACATTTTTTTTTAATCAAAAAGAAAAAACTTATCATATAAACTGCATTTTTGCCATACCGATGTATACTATTATTTTAAATATTGTATTAACTTTTTAACAGTTTGATCCGTTAGTGTTCATATTAAAAGTTTATAGCACAACACATATAATTACTTCTAATCATAAATCAGATCATTGAAAAGTTGATCAAATGATTAAATAGTAGTACCTAGTGATAGAGTAAAACTATAGTTCGTACCATAAACTTTTATATTAATTGCAAAAATTTGCCCAAATTACGATCCTATGACACTTGTCCATTGAGTTTCATAACATAAAATCCGTTCCTCCAAATATGAAACGTTAACAAAATTGATCCTAAAATTTTCCTCATTTTTTTTTTCTTTTTTGTTATGCTCGTCAAATAAAGGTGATCAATCCTCTATTCGATACCTCGTTAGAATTTTACGGGATCAATCAACTCTTTTTAGTATTCCCCAAAAAAATCCATGCACAAAAAATTACCCATCATTAATCAATAAGAAGAGCTACTCACCCAAAACTTACCCATGATTAATCACTCACGTCTTTGTAGTATAACTTATTGTATTAAAAAAATAATAATAAAGAACACAAAAAATTTATAAAGATTATATTCATTCTTAACAGGAGAGTTACCTTTGTGGAATTTTTGAGGGAGAAATTCACTATTTTCAAATGGTATAATAAATGCCTATAGCCTCCAAACGTGAAAGTTCACTTCGGGCTCGTCTCTAGGTGTTAATGCCTATTTATATTCCTTTATTGGATAAATGCAAGTGCTTTTATAGATAGGTAGATAAAACATTATTTCATAAAATGTACAGATTATCCCATATTCCAACGCTAATTCATGTCTTCTTGTTTGAATTTTATATCCTGACAGTGGTGGAGCTAGACATATATCAGTTGGGTGAATAGCAAATTTTTTTTTTGAAGAAAAAATAAATAACATCAAAGTATATAAGCGGTAAAATTTTAAGAAATTTTAATTTTTAGTGAGATAAAGCTAAAAAACCATAAATTTTTTGGAGTATAATTAATTTTAGTGGGATTTATATGAGAATTTTTAATTTT
Organism: Ficus carica; assembly: GCA_009761775.1. Lineage (NCBI taxonomy): Eukaryota > Viridiplantae > Streptophyta > Magnoliopsida > Rosales > Moraceae > Ficus > Ficus carica. The sequence goes on along the minus strand of CM019750.1, from coordinate 14,567,894 downwards.
AATCAGATAAAAATTAAAAATATAAAATTTTTGAGATAAAAAATAAAAGCAAAAATTTTTAGCAGGAGCTGTATCCCCCACCGTGCATAACATGCCTCCGCCATTGATCCGTGAGATTTGAGAAAAAATTAACACGTAATTCCAGGACTTTGGTTACGCTTTCCAAATCTTTTATATCCTCGTATCTTTTGTCTTGTATTCATTTTGTCTCGCCATACCCACCGTGATAAGACTTATCTCAGCGGTGATGCAACACATGCTATTTTAGATAACTAGTTATAGCTGTAAAAAATCGAACCTCAATCACATAGGAGAAAGTTAATAAACAATTGCCACGGATAATATATTTATTTGAACACCATGAGAGACATTATTTTCAAATATCTACTCAAGCTACAATTATAGAACAAGAAAACATGACCAAAAGTCAATGAGGTTTAATCCTTGGGTTTGAGCAATCATACATACAATCAAGATAGCACTTGCGTTGTTGCCTATTCAATTGAAATCCAAATTTCTCGCATTTCAAACGATATCTTTTCGCACAACATTTCAATGTGTCATCTTCATGTGGATAAAGAGGCAAAACCCCACTTTTAGGTAGAAAGGCAGAGAGGATTCTTGAGTTTAACGTAGATATTGGAGAGAGAGAGGCATTGGCTATGGAGTTTTTTGGCTTGTGACAAAATTATCACAATAAATATAATTCCAAATTTCATTTCACCAAAGAGGTCTCTTGCTAGCTTTTACTTCAAGCTTTCCTCCTTGATCTTTCTATTCTTCTTTTTTGCCTTGTGTTGAGAAGCTATATATAGATGATTAAAAGTAATTCTTATCCATATATAATTTCTTTAGCCAAAAAAAAAAAAAAAAAAAAGAAAGAAAAGAGAAAACCAAAGAGAAAAATCTATAAAAGTTCTATTTATACGTACCTTCTTTTATGTTTATCAAACGCCAAGTATCAATCCAATTTCTCTTTCTCTCCCTCTCTCTTTGCATAATAAAGTAGGAGGTCACTTGCTCTTTCATTTCCTACAATCCCAATGTGTGTGTGTGTATATATATATAGACACATACGTACTTATACATACATTATTAATCAATTGCGGTCGTTAAGAACTTTTTATGGTAGGGATTTATGTGGAAAGGAAATGAAGATTATTTTTTCTTCTTTCTTTTATTGTAACTGTAAGAGTTTGGCTGTAAAAAAATTAACCTTAATGAGATGGAAAGGCAATGAGGATTATTTGTTTTTTGCTTTTGCCGCCAACAAAACACTAGAAAGATTAGACATATATTTTTTTGTTATAAAAAAGAGAGAAATGTTTATACAACTTTTCGTAGCCTATAATACTTTTTTCCCCCCTAGTTTTTAATCAGCATAAGTGTATTAAGCTACTCTAACGTTCAAACCCTAGAAATAACAAAGATAAACATATACCAATTGAACAATAAAATTCTTTAGCAAAATATATTCAATAATAAAAATTAAAATAAAAATGAAAATAACAAGCCTCTCTAATCACGATCCTACAAGAAGGCAAGGGCTCATAGACTAAAAAGTTTTAGATTGCCCGTCTCCGTATAGGTGTCTAGAGGAACGGGTGCATCTAATGTAATGATTGGTTTCTTAGTTAGAGCCTGTTTGGGGGTGAGTCTTCAAACGGTGAAACACCGTCTGAACTCTAAAACTCACAATTATTTTTTATTTTTTATCTCTTTTATTTTTAAAAAACTCAAATTTTAAAAGTCCATAAATTTCTACTTTCAAATTGAAACGCGATGATTTTTGTGTCAAAATATTCACAAAGATGAGACAAACAAAATAATATCTATTTTGCATAATTTTATATATTTTTTTTAAGAATATAATTCAAATTTTTGAACCATTTTCTATATTATAGTGCATTTCCAAAACTCCTCTCTCCAAACATATATTTCCAACATAACCTTTAAAATTCAATCTTCAAAAGTCCTCCCAAAACGGCCCTTAGTTTTAATATTTGACTTTTGATTGAAATTTTCAAAACCATCAAATGACAATCTTAGTTGAAAAATCTTTGAATTGCATCGCCTTCACCTCTTATAAGATTTAACAACAAATTGTGGTCAAACCCATTTGAAGATTTGGATTCACTTTGAAAATGACAAATTTTAAACCAGATGTCAGTATAATCCCCAAAGGGCCTTAAATTACGATTTGACTAGGCATTCGAATAAATAATTCTCAACAAGAAATAAAATCTGAACATGCATTTAGATATAGTTATTAAAGACAACGGGATAAAGAGGGAGGGAAAAAACATAACTATGTGTATTTGTGAGCTAGTTCATCCAATTTTCTCTAAAAAAAATTTAAATTATGAAAACTTTTCTTTGCACTAATACTCCTAAATGTATTGTACAATTATAATTTATCTCATGAACATTTGATTTTGATAGGTTACACCATAAAATTAAAAAAAAATATATTTCAAACTAATCCTTAATTAATAATGATGTTAGTATTATTATTATTTTTATGATAATTGACATATAACATATACATATAATGAGACTTTCAGACAATGTTTGATAGGAAGGATGGAGAGGAAGAATGATTAGGGATGACAACGGGAAGGGACGAGGCGGGGCGGGGCCGGGGAATGCTTTCCCATCCCCATCCCCGCCACCAAAATCATCCCCATCCCCACTTAAATAGAAGCGGGGCTGGGAATTCCCCATCAGAGGGGCTTCCCTCATACCCGGCCCGTTACTCGTTTATTATAAATATAAGTTTGAAAATATAATAAAGTAAAATCAAATAATAGAGTATAAATGCACCATAAATTTAGTTCAAAACCAAAAATTTCATAAACAAACAAACTTCTAAATATATACAAATAAAATCTTAAAGAATAAAACTATTAAAAGTCTCATCAAAACATTACAAACTCTTAAAACTAAACCTTTATAAAACACTTAAGCTATAAAAAAAAAAATTTTTGAAACCATAAAAGAAAAATATAAAATTATCCTTTTTTGTCTATTTCTCATAGTTTCAATATTCATTTCATAGACGCACATACTTTAAAAAATAATTTTTATAATATATTACATATTTATAAATATATATAAAATCACACATATATGTACATATATATATATATATAAGGACGAGGGCGGAGCGGGGAGTGCTTTTCATGTCTCCGCCTTGCTAAGTTTCTGGGACAAGATTTCATACCCGAACTTTGTCCCCCATTCTCACCCCGTTTGGGATGGATCCCCGTGGGGAATATTACCATCTCTAGGAATAATGGAGATAGTTGGAAGGATGGAGAGAGTGAAAGATGAAAATGATTCTATAAATCCTTTATGCTATTTGATAAGAGGGAATGAGAGTTGAAATGATAGATGATTATTATTTGACTAATTACTTTATTGTTTATCTCACTAATTTTTAACAATTATTTTTAAAGGGCAAAATAGTCTTTTATATTTTATTTTTGATGGATTTAATAGATCATTCCATCATTGGGAGGAGTAGTTTTTGTGGACCCAGATGGAGAGCTTATCCCTCCACTTCTCCTCTCCCTCTTTTCTTCCCTTCAACCGAACAAGGGATAAAGCATGTCCCTCCACATCTGTCTCTCTAATCAAACGGACCCTCACAATAATGTTGTAGTCTATGTTTGGTGAATCATCTCAACTTAAATTTAACTCAAATTTTTCATCTCAATTTTTATTTTTTTCTGAAAAGTCAATAAAATTTATAACTACTTTTTAAAAAGTCAACTCAACTCAAACTTAAAAATTTAATCTCATCTTAAACTCAACTCATTCACCAAACAGATCCGTAGTTTCAGTAACATTATGAGAAGACAAGTATAACGTATTCTCTTAAAAATAAAAAAATAAAAAAGACGAGCATCACGTGTTTTATTCCAAGCGAAATGCTCCAACCAATAGCATATTCTACAGATTTTTTCTTTTCCTTCTTCTTTTTATTTAAATGGAATAAAAATAAAAATAAATATTTAAATTAAATGAGTAAAAAAGTATAATATTCCCAAGCTTAGTTACCGGATTTAAAAAAAAAAAAAAAAAGAGTTGGCCACTAGGTTTATTAGGACTTGGGACGATGAAATCGAGGTTCAAAAAACGACATGTCGTCACATCAGACTAAACCGTTCGGAGATACTGCAACAATGGAGATTGGCTCAGTGACGAAAGTACAGAACGGCAGTACCTGAGTACAGTTCTGTTTTCAGATCTGGGACCCACTTTTGGTTTTTGACATTTTGAGAACGTGGCAAAATTTTTGACGCAATGTCCCAAGTAGTTAAAACATTTTTTTGGGTGTCGTGCAAGATTTTTCCACTTACTCACCCAAAAAAAAAAAAAAAAAAAAGAAATTATGAGAGATTCTTTTAATAAATTTTTTTTTAAATAATGCAAAAGACAATAATTCCGAAAATGGTTGTAGATGTAATCGGTGACGGACCCACATCGAATGACACGAGTGGGATATGCTTTATAATCCTAAAACTGAATTTTTTAATAGATATTTTTAAAATTTGAATTTTAGCCCTAAAACTTTTATAAAAATTTCTATTATACTCATTTGCAAGCCAAATTACAATTATGCCCCCACTCAAATATTGAGATTTTAATTTTTACTTCTAAAATATATGTAGAATTTAGCTATGAACCCATTTTATAAAAAAGCTTTTTATTGTGCCCACTTTCAACTGTTATATTATATAATAAATCATTCTTTTAGGAAAAAATTTATCTCTAATTTTTTATAGCGCCCCCACTGAAACTATTTTCTGGCTCTGCCCCTGGATGTAAACTAGTAATACACTTGATTTTGTCAAAAGATGCTTGAGTTTTATTATGTGAGAATTATGAGTTATCATGAAAGATCACCGGTCAAATTCATAAGAAGGAGAGAATCATATATTGAAACTAACCAAAGAGCATTAACTTCAATAGCAAAAAATAATCCATATATAATATTGTTTGAGAATGAATAATTTAATTAGGTAATAAGACATTACTCTATGTTATTCTTTGCGAATAAAATAAATATAAATATATATATTTTTTGAAAAGATTTTCTTCTAAAAAAATAATTCATAATTCCATCATATTTGTTTATGATTGAATTTTATTTAAAATTTGGCGAGTATCACTTTGAAATGTGAATAAAATGTATTTTGTTTTACAGAAAATAAAAGAGTTAAACACAATTAAACATCCATATAATATTATAACTAGAATCTAATATTATATATATATATATATATATATATATATAAAGAAGGTTATAGGAGTGGAGATTAGCCAACATCCCTTAGATAGGTTGGTAGGGTGCTCGTTCTTTCTCGCTGAATGTTTGGGTTCGAGTCGTTATCACCGTGTTGGTCGGGATATATGGATAATCCGCTTCGTAAGATATCCATGTATCTAGCGGGGTGACATTCATCTCTTTAGGGTTATCTAGGTATTCCAACTTCTATCACTGCGACCCATTTCTTAAAAAAAAAGGAGTAGAGGTTGGCATATCAAGATAATCTCGGGAGTGGATGCCTTCCTGCATGAGATATGGATTACTCATGAAGTTGATTGTCTATATATCTCGACTAACGTGATGGGGACAATTTGAGCCCAAATATTTTGCAAGAAAAACGAGCGTTCTATCAATATATCTAAAAAAGTTGGCAGAATTTAAATTATTTATACCTTAAAAAAATCTAAATATTTATGTTAGTCACTCGAGACTGTTTAGTCTAATATATCGAAAGTTTAGATGAGGTGAGGTTTCGAAGATGATTATGAATTTAATCCCATCTTGTTTCAAAAAACTTTTGTACTGTTACATTTTAAAATCTATTTAATAACCATGAGGATGATTATGAGTTTGTTTTTGTTTTTTGTTTTTCGTTTTTTGTTTTTAAAGAAATCCTGAAATTTTCATTTCCTAACGGTGGTAATAATTTAATAAAAAAATTTAAAGGTTAAAGTTTTCTTGTTAGTGGCAGTGACAAGACCGACTTTTGAGGCAACAATGGAGCTACTAATCACATATGTCATAATTAAAAAAAAAATTCGCATATGTCATATATGCATACAACATTAATAAATCTACACAATATTATTAAAAAAAAATCTACAATATTGAGTGAGAACGAAACACGTGGTTAAACTTAAATTGAATATTTTATTATGTCCCCTAAAAAAAAGGAAAACTTCATATTCATTTTCTTAAAAAGAAAAACGTTTTCTAAAAAAACTAAGGGTGCTCACGGATCGATTTTTACGGATCAGGCCTCAATTCATAAATCAATCTGTGACATTGAATTGTGATTTTTTTTAATTCATAACCAATCCGTGAAGCTTCCAATTCAATCCAATCAAATCTAATTCGTAAACCTCAGTTTATACGGAATAGATTCACGAATTCAATCCGAAAAATCTAAGAATTAAAAAATTAAAATATAATGCTTAAATATGAAATAGCTCAATAAAATTATAATACAATTAATTTTAAGTCTTCAATCATTATTTAAATTGTAACTTACAGTACATAACAACAACCAAACTTGTATTAAACTCAAAATAAAATGTCCATACTAATCAACTTAACCAATATTACATTAAAGTAATTCAACGGATTGACGGATTAATAGATTATGCGGATTGAGAAATCCTCAATCCGTATCAAATCCATAACATTTGATTTGGAAAAATATCAATCCGTAACCAATCCGTTAGTCTCTCAACCTAATCTAATCCAACGGATTGGACTGGATTTAACAGTTTGATAAATTCCGTGAATACCCCTAAAAAAAAAAACAATAAATTGAAACAATAAATGAACTATAACTTTAAAACATATTCTTATAAAATTTTATTAAATTAATCTTTATACTTTATTAAATCAAACAAATCTTTCTACAAATTGGACTATAATAATTCTCAATTATTGATTATGATTCAAATTAAAATAAAAAAGATTACTAATGACGATGACACGATGATGATGATGATAAAAAATTAAAAAAAAAATAAAAAAAATAAAAAAAACCCTTCATTTTTATAAGTTTGTTGAATATCGGCCTGTTTTTTTTTTTTAACAATAATAATTGACCCTAAATACCTATGTTTATATATAGAATCAGGGTCTTAAGGAGAAGAGTAGAGAGAGAAACAAACTGCTTTAAAAAGGAGGAGAGAGAAACACAAAAACAAAAGTAGCCCAACAGTTGTCTCTCTCTCTCCTCACAAACACAACACAACATAACACAACACGAACAGATTCGTCTCATTGTCTGTTTCTGTGAGTTCCAAAGCTCTCTGTTTTTCCTCTGTTTCATTTCCTCTCTCTCTGTGTTGGACTTGTTCTTTTCTTCTCCCATGGCGGCGGCGGCGGCGGCTTTAAATATTCCGGCGAGAATTTTCGCCCTGAAATCCGACAGGACCACCTCGGATTCTCTCGCCTCCTCAAAGAGCCTGACTAATTTACTCGCCTTCCAAACAAGACCCACCAGAAGTAAATCCTCCCAGAAACACGGTTTCTGCATCAGATCGATGGCGATCGCCGAGGAGCGACAGAAGGGCCAGCTCAACTCCTCCAATGGCCTTCTCGGTAGCACTGTAAGTTTTTATTTATTTATTTATTTGTTTATTTATCTTGGTTTATGGGATTTTTCTGTTGTTTGATTTGATGGGTTTTAACTGTTTGGTTGCTGGGATTTTGGGAGGCCTAGAAATTATCGAAACTTGGAAAATCCATTTCTATAGCTTAAACCATACAGATTGTTAAAACCCAGCGTTGAATTTAGCAATTTTTTTTTTTTTTTTTTAACTTTTGTTACTAGTTTATAAAGTTTCAATCTTTGGTTTGCTTCTTAGAGTTTTGACCATTTCGTTTCACGTTTGGAGATATATATGAATATATATATATATATATTTTTATGTGTACCTATGTTTTTTCTGGAACTAAGCACTGCCGTCCCTTTTCCTTATCGTTATTATTATTATTATTATTATTTCCCTTGCCATACAAGCATTTATCAGGCATTGGACGATGAAAAACTTAAATTTGAGCTGTTTTTGTCTGATGGGACCAACAATAAATCTACTCTTACAGTCCATATATATATATATATATATATATCATCCGAAAAAGCATTGCACGGTACAACCAGTCAGTACGACCGGATTTGGCTGGTCCTGCTGTAGGGGCCTCCTGAATTTTTCGGGTTTTCTATGAGTTGACATTTTTTGGTTTATGGTGTTTGGAACACTTTTCTTTGTATGGTCATTGAAAAATTCAAGGAGATTTTTTTAATGTGCTTACTTATCAACTAAGCGTCAACTGGCAGAGTATTCAGAAGGATATGCATTGTATGCCTCTCTCTCTCTCTCTCTGGAATTTTTATGGTGTTACTTGATAGAGGGATGTTTTTGGAAGAAAATAATTGTTCGAGGTTGGACTTCGAATTGCAGTAAACTTGCAAATTGTATCAGATATTGAACTGATATTGAAATGCCTCTTTGCCATAGAGATTATAGTGGCCTGATTATTCAGTCGTGGAGATTCGCTTTTGAGTGAGGCAATGATTATATCCACGAATGTTTTCAGTTAAAAAGGATCTTGAATGTATTTTACATTTTTTTCAGGAGAAGCTAAACTCTTCATTCGAGCGCCAGTCTAGTGATTATGCTCCCGGCCAGCCAAGGGTGACTTCGAACAGTCGGAGAAAAACTAAGATAGTATGCACAATCGGTCCTCCCACGAGCACGCGCGAAATGATATGGAAGTTGGCAGAAGCTGGTATGAATGTGGCACGTTTGAATATGTCACATGGAGACCACTCGTCGCACCAGAAAACCATTGATCTTGTTAAAGAATACAATGCTCAGTTTGACGACAAGGTCGTGGCCATAATGTTGGACACCAAGGTTTGCCTTTATCTCCGTGATTTTTGTTTAAAAGCATACTCTAGCAAACTGTTTCTCATGAGTACCCATCAAGTCTCTCATCCTATTTTCTCTCTATCAACATTTTTTTTCATGCATTCTTGTCTAGTCAGAGCCAATACATGAGTTCTTCAATTTCTTCATGCAGGGTCCTGAGGTTAGAAGTGGAGATGTACCTCAACCGATACTGCTTACGGAGGGCCAAGAATTCAATTTCACAATCAAAAGGGGAGTCAGCATGGAAGACACTGTTAGTGTAAATTATGATGACTTTGTGAATGACGTGGAGGTTGGAGACATACTCCTGGTTGATGGTAAACAATTGGTTTCATTTCATGATTTTCCATCTTATATGATTCGGGATTTTTTTGGTGGATCTATACTTCAAAATAATTCATAGAATGACGATTTTTTTTTTCAAGTAAATCGTAGATGATTTCAACTGGGATTCCTTAATTTGTGCATTCTTCTTTGTTAGACCATCACGTTCTTTGGTTCTATATTATCCGTTGAACTTAAATAGGAAGAAACTGTATAAGAGAACTAGTTTTCATAATGAGCTTGCATATGGATACCATTAGCTCAAGTTGTTTGGCACAAGGGATTAGTTAGGTAAGGACCAAACTACAATATTATCATTGAGTTTTTTATAAATATCACATACGTAAGTAACTATTTCACTTCTCAAGCAAGAGAGGAAAGAAGTAATATTTTAAATGCTACTACTATACTTTCTTTCAGAATAATTTACTTGAAAACAAAAATTTGTTGATTTGTAAATGTCTACATACACACATTATACATTTGACATTATAAATTTGATCGAGTTGCTGCAACCTTAAGAAAACATAGTATTTTTACCCTTTAATGTCTGAAATTTAATTTTATATAGACAAAAAGGCAGGATTGTTTTTGATTGTTTCACAAACTTGATGACTTTTTTATTCTCTTTACGTGCTAGGTGGAATGATGTCGTTAGCAGTAAAGTCAAAGACACATGATACGGTCAAATGTGTGGTAGTTGACGGTGGAGAACTAAAATCGAGGCGCCATTTAAATGTGCGCGGCAAGAGTGCTACTCTACCTTCAATAACAGGTAACGCAGAATGCTGATGCTGCTATGGCGTTTTTGTATTTCATCTACTTTATTTTGGTGTTTCGAAAGAGGTTTATAAACTCGGTACATGATCTTTTACATTTGTCTTATGTACAGATAAAGACTGGGAGGACATCAAGTTTGGAGTGGACAACCAAGTTGACTTTTATGCCGTCTCTTTTGTGAAAGATGCTAGAGTGGTTCATGAGCTGAAAGATTATCTTAAAAGTGAGTTTTTGATTTATGTATTTATTTATTAATTTATTTTAAATTGATGATCAGTTTATTCAGTGATAGTCAGTTTACTTTGTTTACTTGTTCAAAGCTGAATTATTGCAAACCTTTTTTGCAGGTTGCAATGCGGATATTCATGTAATTGTGAAAATTGAAAGTGCAGATTCTATACCGAATCTTCAGTCAATAATTTCGGCATCTGATGGGGTTAGTTTTTAGTGTTTCTTTAAGAGGCACTGAATTAGTTGTTTAATACGTCTATTATCTTTTGTCATGGAGGTTAATAAGGAGAGATGAACCATTAGGAAGTGAAAAGAATTAACCAGAGGTTCAGTTCTCCAGAGAATAAAAGGAAAATTCGTGCCTTTTATTTGTTACGTTAACAGTAACCTCAGTATCTATACTCTCTCTCTCTCTTGTTTGCAAAATGAATAAATTTCTTGTCTTTGTAGGCAATGGTGGCTCGTGGGGACCTTGGAGCTGAACTTCCAATCGAGGATGTTCCTCTATTGCAGGTATTATGGTGAATATGGTGTTTTTTTTTTTGTTAATTTTATTTTTAATCTTGTCCAATGTCTACTTAATTTACTACGCAAGACACAGCTCTAGATAAACTTCTTGATTTGTATAACTAGAGAATTTAATTATCTTAAACAGCAAGAGCTATTGTGGTTTTGATAAAAATGGTTGTCCAGTGGTCTCTGTATCATAGCAATGAAAGTTGGATTTTGAATTGATCACATAATCATGTCATTAACGACAATATAGATGATAAATCCATGTTTTCTCACCTTAAATCTTCTTAAAATGCTGAAGTTAGAATTTGAATTTATCTTATATTATATGTCATTAACGTAATTCTATTAATGTATTTATACAGGAGGAAATCATCAGAAGATGTCAGAGTATGGAGAAACCAGTCATTGTGGCTACAAACATGCTGGAGAGCATGATCAACCATCCTACACCGACAAGGGCAGAAGTATCTGACATCGCAATTGCTGTACGAGAAGGCGCTGATGCAGTCATGCTTTCCGGAGAAACTGCCCATGGAAAGTAAGTTCAACGTTGGCCTGTAGGACCTCTGCATTCATATTTCACTAGCAGTCCTATTTACGTTTTCATTTTTCAAGTAATGTGGTTATTTTTCAATCTGTTATGATTGTCATTTATTTATTTGAATTCTTTTTTTTTTTTTCTTTGATATATTCTATAACGAAGGTATCCATTGAAAGCTGTCAAAGTAATGCATACTGTGGCGTTGAGGACCGAGTTAAGTCTACCAATTAGCACTGCACCTCCAGATCAGTTGAACACATACAAGGTATGCACTGATTGATCTGCAAATCAATTCCATATATTTTATTTATACAAAAATGTAAAATACCACTACTGGTATCCGGCATCGTTGCATGACATGCCTTTGGGCCACTTGCATCATGCTCCCACATGGTATGGTGGGCATCCACGCAATACCATGTGTGTGGCAACATATGTTTCTGAACGTATATGGTGCTGGGAAAATTTGCTCAGAGAGCGTTCTAGTCCATGTTTAAGCATTCTGATTATTTTGTTTTTGATCTTCCACAGAGTAACCATATGGGAGAGATGTTTGCATTCCACGCGACAACAATGGCAAACACGTTAAATACTCCAATTATTGTTTTCACGAGAACAGGATCCATGGCTGTACTTTTAAGCCATTACCGGCCTTCCTCAACAATCTTTGCCTTCACAAATGAGTAAGTCTACTATGATGACCTGAAATGGTATTCATTTAAACACATCAACTTGTCTTCAACTTGATAAGGTATTCCACAAAAAAAAAAAAGTCTTCGACTTGGACTATGTCATTGATCCTTGTGGATGTAGTGGTGCAGAATTGTACTTTCCAATCGTTGACAAACTAACATCTCGCTGCATTACTTCTTTGCTAATTTACCGTGATTATTTTTTTACTGGATGCTTACGGTGAGCACTTGCTTCTAGTCCCTATCCGTTGACTACAGTGTTCTAACATGCTTGTTTACATTGATTTATAGATCTTGTCACATGAAGTTCTCTTTTTTCTCGACAATTCTAGAGCCTTTGCCTCCGAAAATATGAAACCTATTTTTTAGCACTTTACTAAACTGGAACTGTGATTTTAGTCCTCTTTAGTCTTTTTTGTTCTTGTGAATAAAAGTCCGTTTAAGTTTTATCTAAATTCTATAGTGGTGTTTGCTTCCCAAGCTGATTGGACAAACAGAATCAACACTCATGATTCTCATTGTTGCTTATTTGATTTCATTGTTCTCCGAGTGCAAGATTATTTTTGACTGACAAGATTGTTTTATGGTTACCAGAGAAAGGATTAAGCAGAGGCTGGTGCTTTACCACGGCGTCCTTCCAATATTTATGGAGTTCTCAAATGATGCAGAGGAGACTTTCTCAAGAGCACTTAAGCTATTGCTGGTTAGTGGTTTTCAAAACTAGAAGCACTTGTTATTTATTTATTATTTTCAATTTCATTTATTTGGATCAGCAGCTTATTTTGTAAAATATTTGTGCATTCTAGGAGAGGGGTCATCTGAAAGAGGGAGAGCACGTCACCCTTGTCCAAAGCGGTGCACAACCGATTTGGCGTCAAGAATCTACTCATCATATTCAAGTGCGTAAGGTCCAGAGTTGATTTTTGCACTTAGTGAAGTGTTTTCCTTTCTTTTCCTTCCAAGAATTTACTTCTTTATTAGTAGCTAGCTAGTTTCAAATTTTGGATTTTGAGGATCTTTGTGATTTTTGTCCAAGTTTGACCTACAAGATCAATCTGATGATGTTCAAAACCTCTTGATGTTTCGAATATTTAGTGGAAGCTTTCTAATTTATAGACAGATTATTTTTTCCATTAAGATATCTCAAGTTCTCGACGTTTCTTTTTTCCTTCTTGTTGTATTTCTAATACGAGTATTCCCCACAATTTTTCACACGTATTTCCAAACCCTCTTTGAATATCGAGATGACTTCTAGTCAACATAACGCTGTGTTTAAAATGGCATGCCATGACTTATACTTAGAAGGCATGGCATGTCGCGCAACCTTCTATATTGTGTAAGTTATAGCAGGCAAACGCAAGGAGCCATACTTGCCAAGGTTGCGGCTTGTGTGGTGTCGAAGCATGACAATTCAGAGGTGAAATCAATCGACCTGTAGAAAGTTTCCATTAAACGTGGGAGTTCCTTATCTCACAGGTTGTCAGAATTTTCCCTATTTGATGTTAGATTCTTTGGCCATTATATTTTACATCCGGCAATAGTTTCCGTGGGTGTGCAGAATTTGGCCCGTCTGTGGATGGAGACGGTGAAATGATGTGGTCATTTAATTATTTATTTTTTGAACTTGGGGACGTGGGATACAAACTTTGCACTTATGATGGAGTCAACTGTGAAATTACCGCTAGGTTATGCCTGTAACAACCACATACTCATTTTATGTACATAGTTTATTATGATTCTAGAGAGAGAGAGAGAGAGAGGAAAGGGAAAGGGTTACTCTGTATTAACGTTGGACAAAGTAATTCAGTTACACAAATATGTGCAATAGAAGCACATGTTAATCCTATGGCAAAGCAGGAGCAACAAATGAGAATGGGGGTGGCAAAGATGAAGACCTAAACCAAAGTCTATCCATCTCTTCAAACACACTGTAACAAACTCAACCCAGCTCACTTTGAACAAAAACTGTGATTTTGTGTCGGGTGATCTCGAAACCGAGAAATGGGTGCAAAGAGATTGTTGAGTGCAAAAGCAGGGGGTGTTTCTCTAGCTCCTTTTTCCCACTCTTTTCTTCAAACACCAAACTCTCTCCCATGCGTTTGTGCCTACCCCGTTTCTCTTATTTAAATAGTAGGTTATTGTGCTAGCATAGGCCTTAACATGTCCGTTCCGGTTTAGTTTACCTTGGCATCAGGGTTTGCTGTTCTCAGGCTCACTCTCGCCGTCTTCGTTATTGTCGTTCTCTCCACTTTTTCCTTCCAACTTGATGCACTTGTACCACTTGGCGCAGGCGATATAGACAACCAAATCTATTGATGTCAAGGCCGCTAGGAGGAAGAAGAACCTGTCTAGGTGACCTTTGTTCAGATTTCCGGGGATCCATCCCGGCATGTGATCCTCTGTTGAGATCTTCATGACCATGCTCACTAGCAAACTGCTGACGTAGTTTCCTAGGGAAATCGATGTCATGCAGAGGGCGCTTCCGAAACTTTTCAGTCCATCTGGCGTCTGTGCGTTGAAGAACTCTAGCTGGCCTACATACATGAACACTTCCGAAGCTCCTATGAGTGCATACTGAGGGACTTGCCAAAAGATGCTCAAGGAGCTAGACCCTTCACAACGAGTGCAGTCCTTTCTGGCGTACTTGAGTCTGTAGCACTCAACAATCCCGGCCGAAACCATCGCCATTATTGCTATGACAAGGCCGACTCCCATTCTTTGCAGTTCCGTAAGACCTTTAGGACTCGATTTCCTTAGCCTTCCCACAAGTGGGTTGAGAATTCGCCGGTTGATGAAGATGAACACTGCCACACTGAGGATGTCGAAGCTGGACATGCTTGCTGGCGGGATTCGGAAGTTGGAAATAGTAGTTTTCATGGCGGCACCTTGTTCCACAAAGAGAGAAGCCATTTGGGTGAAGACCACGGAGTAGAGAATGGTGCAGAGCCAAATTGGGAGTAGTCTTAGAATGCATTTAACCTCTTCAACTTGCGTAACGGGGCAGAGACGCCACGGATTGCAGCAGCCCTGCTTCTGGTCTTCTATTTCCCTGGATGAGATATTGGCTGCCTTGTCCAAGAACCTAAAAATTGCAGACGAATATAAATTAGGGAGTGTTTTGATAGTTAGAAACAGTGGATTTTACTCGGTTTTTATGAGCTCTATAGCCTGCGAGTTTCGATGAGTTCTATGCTTACTTGAAGCCGTGAGTGTGGAGAATCTTTCTGCTTCCATTCGCAGCCGACACCTTCCCAACATCCTCGTATAAGTCATCTGCACTTGATGGCATCTCCAATCTCCACTTCTTCGTCGCTGCAACGATGACTTGGCAAAACCTCGAGAGGGGGTTGCCTCCTGGCTTGAAGTGCCGGTACCTAAGCGTTCCAACAAGGAACAGGACTAGTGCTAGAAATGCACAAACTGCTGACGCCCAGAACCCGAGTGCCCACATCCCTTCATCTTCAAAGTAGCCCAAAATGGTGTTGGAGAAGAGCGAACCGAGGTTCAAAGCCAGGTAGAAGTAGCTAAAAAACGCTACCTTGGACTGCCCTTCCTTGAGATCCTCTTCGTCGTACTGATCGGCTCCAAATGTACAGATGTTAGGCTGATACCCTCCATATCCTAGGGCAACCAGATAGATTGCTAGGTAAAACAGTGCCATATTCAAGTTTGAATGTTTCCCGCATTTGGTTTCTTGGTCTCCGCAGCCTTTCGGTTTTAGCAAGAAGAGGTTGGTTGACAGTGACAGTATTACAAGGCCCTGCCAAAGGAATAGGTATGATTATAATGCTAGTGAGGTCAATCTTGTAATACATATGTACATATTTATACACAAGTATTTATACTTACCACAACAAATATCGCTTGAAAGACTGCACAACTTTTGAATCTTCCCCAGTAGGAGTCGCTGAGGAAGGCACCGAACAGAGAGAAAATGTAGACGGTTCCTGTCCATTTGCTCACGTTGTTAGCGGCACTGGCGTTGTTTTGCTGCATCACCCTTGTTAGGAACAACACCAGATTCACTCCGACACCAAAGAATGCCAGCGTAACCAGGCCTTGGTTCACTGTGTTATTTGTTCATCAAAAGAGAATGTGAGATTGTTTGCTTTAGCAGGCAGATTTCGAGCAAGTACTGTAGTGAATGCTAGCTAGAAATGTTGACAAGCGAACAATGTTTTTTTTTTTTTTTTTCCCCCTCAAAAATTTCAAGTCAAAGTAGATCTTAAGGGCATGTTTGTTATAGTTCAATTCCATTTCTCGGAAAATTGAGGGGGAAAAAAAGGATCGTAGTAAGTGTAATATGCAAAATTGACAGTTTCTGATACAGATATGACGGTTCAAATACATACGAGAGAAGTGATGTTACGTAGTGGAAAAAGAGCACCAAAACACTATGCAGCTTTTGTGATAACACCACTACAACTTGTAACATTATATATAATTGTGACCTATAAACCAATTTGGGCCACGTAAGGACCTTTAACTAATTCTTTCATTATCAAAGTGAAAAAGGTTGTCTTTTGTTTTTATATCTTACTTTTAAGATATCACGTTTAATGGGCGTGACTCCGAAGAGAGAAAAAGTTTTTGCCCTTATCTTTGTTCCATTAATTTAATTTCTTAATTAATTAGTTAATTAATTTATTCTCTTTCTTTTAGAAAAGGTCGTCATTTTTTGCCCTTCTAGAGAGACAAGGACCAATGTTCTTGCCTATAACCATGGCTAGTTTGTCTTTTCTTCCCCCTTGGACGACATAGAAAAACATTTGGCGAGTTGTGACAAAGTTATTTGAATTTTTAGGTCAGGTTTAATAATATTATTATTATATTGATCCAATGGCCAACTTAATTCTATCATGACATTAAATTCTGGACACCATAATCTTTTCTAGAACACAAATCAATATATATATATATATATATGTATGTGTACATATTAATAAAGCAAACCTATCACACTGAAAGAAACAACTTTTTATATTCACGAAAAGAAAAAGAAACTTTTTTTTTTTTTTTTTGGGTGTTCTAACATACTTTTTTGTTTAATCACCAAAAACATACTTCTATTGTTTTTCTAATAATGTTTTTGTTTTCTTCTCTTTTTGATATTTAGGTGAAAGAGATAATGAATATAAACAAGTAATGAATTTAATTTCATGTCTCAGGTAAATATTTTCCAAATTCTAATTTTTTTTAGGGGAAAATCATTATTTACACAATGATTTTCATATATCATGGGACATTATGGTCCACATAGATATATTTCTGGTTCCTTATTTATATTGATATCGTTCAAAGATATATATCCAAAAAGAAAGTACCATTTATGTAGTTTTCAACACATTAATTGGCCTCAAATATAATAATAACAGTTATCTTAATCTAATAACATCTACCACAAATATATAAATTACCTAATATTTTGTTAAAAATAAATGAATGATTGGACAAAAACCTTGAAAAACAGTAGACTCCACTGATACACATTATAAACATACATATATTTGCTTCGAAAAAGACTCTACTTAGAATGAATTTATGAGCAGTAGTTCTACTAAAACTGATTCAGGCTTTATTTAATATTTGAGTTTAACTTCAACTAAATTATAATTTTTTATTTTAATTTTATCTTTTTTTAAAAAATTAATTAAATTTATAATTAATTTTAAAAATTTAATCAATTTCAACTTAAAAATTTTATCTCTAACTCTAACCGATGAATTAAATGAAAGCTTATTATGCATAACACATTGAAGAAGCCCACGTCATGCAAAATCAAGAAGTGGTGTTACGTGTCTTGCACGTATTACTTTCATTGCATGCTTTTCTACCCTCTCTCTCTCTCTTTCTCTCTCCTCTCTCTCAGTCTCTTCTCTCTCTACCTTATTAATTCTCTTCTCACGTCGTTTAGCTTAGCCAAGAGTCAAGCTGTGATAACCAAAAGCAGGCTTATATAAGATGGCTGTTACCTACCAAACAAGCCTTTCTTCTCTTTCCTTCTCACTCTCTCCCTTTCTCTCTCTAAAAAGTGATAGATATATTGGCTGGCAGTGAATGTTATACTCTATCGATAGACTTGCTAAAACCCTGAGTATTTATATGCGTATAAACAAACTCGTGTGTGTGTGTCTGTATATATATATATATGTAACAACAAACATGTATAAACTCTTGGTTTTGTTTTCACAGCCAGACGTTGGAATTATCACAGTTATATTGTCCTTTTTGCCTATTTGTCGGCTTGAAAACCAGGAGTTCTTTACACTGCTCAACTTCTAACTACTTATCTCAAACTAAAGCTGAAATAAAATAAAATAAAATAAAAACCCCATCTGGATAAACTCTCTCTCTCTCTCTCTGCCCATATATTTGTATATGCATTTATGTGTATAAGTGTAAAGTTCATGAACATTCCAAGGAGGAGGAGGAGAGAACACAAAATAAGGGAAACATTGAAAAGGTGTTTGAAAAAAAAAAAAAAAAAAAAAAAAAAAAAAAGGAGGAGATATTTATCTTGAGGCCCTGCATTTCTTTTTTTTTTTTTTTTAATTAACCTTTTTTTCCCTCTTTCTATCTCAGAGACACATAAGAGAAAACAGAGGAAATTTTCTGCTTTTGAAAGTGGCTTTTCGTTTGTCTTTACTATCACACAAAATAATGGAAACAGAAGTTGAACTTGAAACTGAAAACCGTTTCTAAAGTATATCAGTTTCAAACATATTTCAGATTCTTTTGTTGCTAGCACTACAATTTGCAGAAAAAAACCATATCTGAAAAACCAACACTTGATCATGATCATATATACATACATGAATATACCTACATACATATATATAATGAAAAAAAAAGGTGTGAATTTTTATGGAACTTACAGAGAATGATAGTCCCAGCAACCCATCCTCCGGATTTGGTTTTGATTGCAGGGCGGCCATGCCAATCAACTGTGCCATCAAGAGTGCATACTTCTCCTTGTTCATCTTTGAAGTTCACCTGAATTTTTTTTTTTTTTCATAAATTTCAATTTTTTGGCCCAAAAACAAATTAGCACAATGACAATCAATGATCAATACAAATACACCATTAAAAAATAATAATAATAAAAAAACACATATATGGAGCATTGCATATGTTTGTGTGTGTGTGTGTGTGTATTCTTGAATGGTACTAAATTGAAAGTAAAAAAAAAAAAAGGTACTATTAGCTTTGGCTTTGGTGACTTTTTACCTAGCATGATCATGTCATGAAAATGGTATGCTTTGGGAGAGAGAATATATATATATATATATATACATATACATATATATCGATCTATGTGTGTGCGTGTGTGTGTATAGAAAGAGAGGAAGGGGGAGAGTAGAGGGCAATTAGGAGATGAGAAGTTGGCTCACCTCTTTGGACATAATGTTTAAGCAAGCCATTGATTGAGAGAGCTTTTTTTGGAGAGGGAAATTTAAGAAATGGTTAATTGTTTTCCCCAAAGGAAAAAAGAGAACTTGGGTAAAGAAAGGGAAGAGAAGTGGTGTATATATAGAGGAAGGGAGGGTCGCATGGACGGCTGAGATTTAATTTGTGGGAAAAGTGGGGACACCCACATGGCTAAATCCTGACCCTACTTTGTGCTTTATATATTGTGCAATTTGTTTAAGACTTGGAGTGGGGGAGGTTGATTTTTTTTTTTTTTATAAATATATGTTTTTATGTACTAAGGAAGGGATCATATACAGTATCCTTCTCCAACCCAGGTAATTTTAATGTAATATTTTTTTAGTGATATTGATCATTTACATCAATAACTAAATCATAAATGTAACAGATTTTAAGTAAAAAATTAATTCTAACTTAACTGGTTTTTATAAATTTTCAAATAATTCATTACAATTGGCATGATATGCCGTACAATATAAGAGATATTATATATATATATATATATATATAAAAGAATTTAGTGAATCAGCATTGTGGAAACTTCCCAAATAAAGTGTGGTCCTGCTCTGATGTCTAAAGTATATTGTCACTCATCTCATAGAGGATAAATCTGTTTGATATGGACAGATTTGACAAAATCCCCTTATATACGGAATTTCCTAGAGCTTAATATCGAGTCTTTTTGGCACAAAAAAGGACTCCTAAGACTGGTTTGTTATAACAATTTGCCTTTAGTAATTTGTTTATAAATTAATTCCAAAATTAAGTATATAGTCCAGAAATGATAATAACAAATAGAAACTATAACAACCTAGCTCGTAGAATAGCAATACTTTTAATGTCTAAAAGATTTCTTATGGTTTACAATTTGCTGATCATTCAAAATATTGTAAATTGAAAAAAAAAAAAAAAAAAAAAAAAAAGACTCAACTTTTAAAATATTCTTGGACATTAGAAAAAAGAGAAACAACTTTTTTACTTAATTATTGCCAATTGTATTATCTAAGTAATCATATATATATATATATAATGATAATGTGTGGCTGATACTATTATGCAATAAAAAAATACACTTGCATACTTTTCTATATAGTCGGATTGATAAAAACCCAATTTAGATACGAAAATGCAGTTTATGCAATATAAATATATGTATATATATACATACATACACACATATATATGTTACACATGACATGCAATTTGCAAATCGAGAGTTGCATGTTGTGTAGGAGTACTGTTTGGATATGAAGGTGATGACTCCATAGTAGAACTAAAAGTTATTATCATATGGAATAATGTGTTTACTTGTCTACGTTATTTATTTATTTATTTAACAATAATATATCTTTGTATCTTTAACTTTGCAACTCAATTATTACAGAATAGATAGGATATTCCTCAATTATATATATGCTCCACTATTTTTGTTTTGATGCAGAAGAGCTAACCATGCAATCTTTCTACTCTGAATTGGGAAGCATATTATATGAAGATCTTCCTTTTAAGTGACTCGTAATTATTCTAACACATATATGATTCACATGCTCCATTAATTAACAATTAACATGTTTATATCTTTGATTCTATATTGTTTGGATGGCATTTTTTATATAGAAATGATAGTAACTGGAATCTGTAGGTGCATCAAGATATATTCTGATTAGGTCAACACTCTTGGTACCTTCATATTTATTTATCTCATTATAATTTAAGTAAATTTGGATAGTATCTATCTTATTGGAATGTCTGAAATAATTTCAAAGCTATCATTATATATATTATATATATATATATATATATATATATATAAAGAACATGAGCGCTTCTCTTTGTTTTGAGAAGGTTTTAATCTCATCCAAATGTATCGACATATTTTATAGGCTAAAATTATTAATTTAAAAAAATTACAGCAAAACTATCCACATGAAGTAATAAACTTAAGTTGAGTAGATTTTAAATGGGAACGGGTTGATATTATTTTCTTTGAAAAAAAAAAAAAAACTTTGCAGCTCAATTATTGCAGAAGGGATAGGACCGGATTCCTTAATTGTAAAAATGCTCCATTATTTAGTTTTGATGGTGGGAATTGGGAGGCATATATGAAGATCTTCCTTTTATATATATCTATATCTATATCTATATATATATATATATAAGTGACTGTTTAATTATTCACACAAATAATTAACATGTCTTCAACCACTTTATACCTCAAGTGGGTAAGACATTCTTGAACACATTGTCTTATGCTCTTTAACTTTTTTTTTTTTTTTTAATTCACATAAATTAAGCGTATTCACACAAGGAACTTTGTCTAGGATTATTCTATGCATTTAGGAGGACTTCCTGGCCAAGAAAAATAAAT
This sequence comes from Ficus carica, assembly GCA_009761775.1. Taxonomy (NCBI): domain Eukaryota; kingdom Viridiplantae; phylum Streptophyta; class Magnoliopsida; order Rosales; family Moraceae; genus Ficus; species Ficus carica. The sequence goes on along the minus strand of CM019750.1, from coordinate 14,546,047 downwards.
TAAAAAGAAAAAAGAAAAAATGGGTGCCAGAAATTATAACAATTTTATCAGAAGTTTTGAATTTTCTGCTTTTAAAAGTGCTCGCTAGTTCAGTGTTCTTGACCCAAAAAAAAGTCCCAAATCTTGTTCTATATTTATTCCTAGCACTATATATTCCATGACCAAATTCTTACTTTTCCCACGCAAGTACCAACAACATGTGTATGTGCTGCATCATTTCATATATATATATATATATACTATATTATTACGTAATCCACTAGACTCGCTTAACGAGTGGAGGTGAAGGGAATTAGATATAAGAGCTTTTAAATTCGAAATTTAACAATGTTTTAGTTAGAGTCATTGATCCTACACACTAACACATATATTCGTATACACATTATGTATACAAATGAAAACTTGCACAAGAAAATGGGTACCAGGCATTTTATTTTATTTTCTGATTAAAAAAATCTATGAGCTGGGAGTTTATAACCATTAGTATCCAAGAAATTTTCTTCCACGATTTGTTTTTGTCTAAAAAATTCCCTGGTTATTAAAACGTAGCGAGTCATTATACAGCTCAAGAATTTGAGGTGGAGAATCCGTGGAAGAGAGGGAAAATGCAGTCAATTTTGCCACTTACTCAATATATATATGTAATATCTTACTTTAAGGGGACAATATAGCCTAGTACAGAATATAAGGATCTCTCAATAGTAGTTCTCAAGGTGGGCTCCATATATTTCTAATAATTTCGCCTTTTTTCTATTGCCTATGAAACATCAACAATAGTGAAAAACCACAATGAGGATATCTTCCCAAAAAAGAAAAAACATAATGAGGATCAACTGTAGAAATTCTTGGAATTAATTTCATATGTTTTTTTTTTTCTAATTAAGCTTTGTATTAATATCAAAACATTTTTTTTAATTTCTTTTTTAATTTAAAGATGAAGGAATTCGAACTCTGCATATTTAGATGGAATAAGGTGTGATAGTATTGTTAAGTTATATCTGCAACTATTTTTTTTAAAAAAATTTCTAGTAGTATAATAATGAAAAATTTTATGATCCGGTATTAAAAATATGCTTATCAGTAGGATTTTTTTTTAATTCGATTTGATTTTGACCCAATATTAAAAAGAGGACTAAGTATAACTTTTTGCCGTTTAATTTAGGCTTATGTGAGTTACATACACATGTTCTTAAAAAAGGAAAAAAAAAATTATAGACAAAAATTTAGCCTCTTTGCCGGCATTTAATTATATCAGCATGATCGAAATATTGGTCCTATTCTCTTCAAGTTATTTATATATATATATATATATATATATATGCACATACATATATAGGTCTAATCCAACTCTGCAAGCTTTGTCAATTTTCCATAAATAGTTAAGCAACAAAGAAATACACCAAGCCAAATATTTTGGTAAATAATACATCAGACAAATATGCTTACACACTTGTTACGCTATATAAATCATATTTGAGAACTTTCAAGTGTGATTACGACGATACAATGGTATGAGTGTGTTTAGTTTTATTATTATTTTATTATTATTATTATTATTATTATTATTTAAAAGTTAACACAAGGGAAGGAGTCGATATGAATGCACTGCAAAAGTATATTCAGATTAATTGAAAATAGAGCCATGAATGCACTGCAAAAGTATATTCAGATTAATTGAAAATAGAGCCTTAAAAACGCCCTTCTTATAGTACAATAGAAAAAAAATAAACTGACTCTACAAGTTGACACTTAATTAATTCCTAAAATATAGGAATCTTAGTAGTTTACATACGATAAAAAACTCTTAAACCTAACACATCAACATTATTATTATGCATGTACTAATTTTATACTCATGTATGCGTTATTTTGTATGAATAAACCAATTGCGAAGAGCCTTAATTTCATCCCTAACTTCACAAAAAAACAAAAAAACCAAAAACAAAACAGCGTTGTTGAGTTTGTTTATGGACAAGTGAGACTTGTTGAGATATTACAAGAGCAAAGTAACACATAAGCGAAATGTCTAGCGCACCTACTGATTTCCTATCATTTTCTATTTATTTTAAATAAAATAACAAAAATAAACATCAAACTTTTTAAATGGAAACAAAACATATTTTGGACGGTGATTGGAAGAATCTTCCAATTAATTAACTAAATGACCTTTTACACTCTGATTATTCTCTTTGTGACTGAATGCTAGTTTTTTCCTTTTGTTTCTCTCTTTCTTTCTTTCCTTTTTTTTTCTTTTTTGTTTTTTGAAAAAATCATACATATCAAGAAATTCTAATATTTAAAAATGGCGTGTATATATATAAGTTGTGTCTTACAAACTTAGATATAGATTCATTGTAGTCTGAGCTTGATCAAATATGGTGCTTTCACACCACTTATATGTGTGTGTGTGTGTGTGTCTGTATTTAATGGACTGAATAGCAAGTGCTCATGATTCTTATTTCTTTTGCAAAACTTAGTTCTGCCTTCTTTCTCTTCTCTCTCTTTTTCCTTTTTTTTTTTTTTTAGTATTAATGAAACTCTTACTGATAATTAAAACAGATTAATGCATTTTAACTAAGTTGACATTCTTCGTCAAATCCCACACCAATTGATTTGGTCTTTTTCGAAATCCGCATTTACATTATGCACATACCCATAGAGGTTGATATTTACAAGTATAATCATTACGATTTTTTATAATTTCTGCAGTCTCTATATGTTTAATTAATAGTAACACATGTGATTGTCATGAAGATATATTAATAAGATTCAGTAATCATGTTATTGTCTATGTGATCTTCATCTCCAGACATGGTAGACTCTATATTTAACACAAACTCTTTCTAAAAGTTTAATGCTCTTCTTTTCCAATTTCTTTAATTTCATTATTGGTTGCACTACTTATATATCTCCCCTTTTTTTTTTTTCCCCCTACAGACATTAATACACACATAGATCACATGTTAAAATTAATTAAAATTATTATCATTAGCTTCCAACTAATAATAAATATATTACTCTCCTGAAAACTAATTTAAACATTAATTGTATCACTAGTACTGTACTCCACCAGCATATAAATCATGTATATAAATTTGGACCTGGATCACGTGTAGCATGCACGTAACATATATAAAGAATCTGCATGTATTTATATACACGCTGTACCTATAAAGCTAGCCAACCCACCAAAAAAAAAAAAAAAAAAAAAAACCATTGAGGAAAAGAGACAAAGGCGGTTCAGTACTGGCCCGCACTAATTAGGTCTTAATTAGAATCTTCTACTTAGCTATTTGGACAACTATATATTGTTATATATATCTATATATAAAAGATATATATATATATATATATATAAATATGAAGAGAGAACTATTTTAGTTGTACTTTAAGCGTATTCCCATTATTCATGCAAGAAATAGGAAATGGAGAAGAATTCGAATAGCCCCAAATGTGTTTGGAAAACAAATAAATAAAATAAACTGTCCCCTTTTTTTCTTTTTTCTTTTTCTTTTTTTAACAGTTTGCGGCTCCTAGCTAATTAATTCAAATTAAGTAAATAACTAATGCGGTTGTGAATTAAGATCTATTGACTCCTGTATCCATCCTTTCATTTGATAAAAAAAGCCAGTTACATGTTCTGTTATGTATCTTACTTAAATATATATATATATATATATATAAACATAGGACCCACATTGAATAGAGACATACAAATCATATATAGCCTTTTTTCACCTCATTCCCAATTTTTTTCTTTGCTCAGAAAAGAAAAGAACTTGCTAATAATAAATACTTAGCAAAAACAATAATCGAACTACCAAATTTTTTCAATAGCAAATAAACTTCCAAATTATAGTATATATATAATGGTTTCTTAAATCACTCAAATACAAAAACTTTATCCAAAACCAGAGAGGTTTTTGTCATGTAATATTTTTGGACATGCAGCAACTTAGTTGAAATGTAAAGTAGCCATATATAATGACAGTGCAAGAAAACTACAAAACTACTTTTGATACTTCCATATGTTCCATATTTTAATGTTTTCCCTAGATCACTAAACATATCATTAAGTCTTAATCAGATGCCATTTGAATGCAAAAAGTATCCCCAAAAGGAATATAAGACAACTGTTAACCATGACCTAATAAACCTTTGTCTTTCATTAGGATATTGAAGCTTAAATTCAAAATGGAAAAGGTAGGACAAAAGACAACTTCACTTAAATTTTGTGGGATATTACTGGCATATTGATATATATATATATATACACGGTGGGGTTTATAACTAGACCCCCATTACTTGTCAATTCTAATCTGACTATGGAAAAGTTTTATTTATTTATTTATTTTTAAATTAGGGTCTTTCTATCTACGGTAGAGCTTCATACCCAACAGTGCACATACTGACAGTACTTGATTCTTGTAAAAAAAAATCACATTAAAATTTATAAGAAGTACGCAAAGCAAACATTTTCTGATATTGATATAGCCAAAAACATTGCTATGCCGGCTATGTATTTTCAGGTTATACAGTAGAGAAATCTCCTTTAAATTACTCAAGTGTGGTGTCAAACGTTTTATTAATCATATATGGCGCTTTCCAAAGAAAAAAGAAGATTAATTAATTGTAATATGTATGTAGGATGAGTCTCATGTCCAACAGTAGTATAGACTCCGGCATATGTAACTTTTTTATTTTTTATTTTTTATACTCATGTAATAAGTACTAGTTGATCTACATATAACATTATCATGATATCTTCTTCCTCCTTCTGTATTTTGATTTTTGTATTATGGATCTTGGTTCATACATGTGGATAGTTCCTTTTCCCTCATATCGATGAAAAAGGAAAAGTCAGTTGTTTATTCGTAAACTGCTAGAGTAAAAGAAGGAAATGATAGCTTTTTTTAGTAACATAGTATACTTTAGAATTTTTAGTACTACAAGTGATAAGTATTAACTAAATATATTAATTACATATTATTGAATTAATACTGTTGTAACACATTAGTCTTGATGTTATATATGTCGGACCGTAATAAATGTGGATATGAGATTTTGCCTGTGTATACATACGTATGGAGAAAGGGGCAAATATGGTGGTAGGTGAAACATATATACAGTGCGTTTAGAGAAATTAAATCATTATTTTCCACATAAATGGTACGGTTCATTACCAAATACCTAACTAATGAGCATGAAATGCAATTGCTCGTATTCTCTAAAATGCACTGACTTATCAATTACAGCAACGCAACATTGAATCTCATCTTTTTATTGGTTTCTTACGTATGCATAATCCACAAATGCTTATTCCATTTTTCATGGCTTACAAGTTATGTTTTAATAACTATTAATTATGTCAACATCAGAAAAAAAAATTTGAAAACAAAATTGATAAAAGAGAAAAGATTTATAGGCTTATCATATGCAGCCATGTCGAGAGAGAACCAAACGTTGTTTATATATTTCGTTGAGCCTAAAGTCTTGCTTCTATGAGTCAGATCCCACTCTACTGAAATTACGTCACCATGTCGTTGGCTAATTTGATTTGATTTGTATTAATATCAACTTTTTTTTTTTGCCCTTTTTTGTGTTGGTGGGGAATAGCTGTTATATATACCAACTTGATGCAAATAAAATGGTAGTACTGTACAAAATGCTCATGAATGTGCGAAATGTTGAAACGAATAACCGTATTAACCTAACAACAATATGATCGGAAGCCTCGAACACTCTAAAGATGATATGAGGTGTTGGAAAATGGTTGAATTATTTTAATATAATAATATCATTATGATAATAACTTTTCATGATTTTATTAAAGACAGACTATTTACTTGATATTATGAATGATTGATTATATAATTAAAGGACTATTCTTATAGAATTGTTCAATTTAGTGCTTCTTATCGTTATATTGAGTTTTCTCCTTCGGGATTTACCATTAAGGTTTTTAATGATACCTATCATGGGACTAATTCTTTAAGGTCCCATTAGTATGTTCCTATTAGAAGCGGGTTGTCACTTTTATTTATTAAAAAAAAAATCCTTGGGTCCCTTCACGATGGGGGTTTTTTTTTTTTTTTTTTTTTTTTTTTTTTTAATGTTTATTTCTTGATCTTTATAATTCTTGTATCCATAATTGTGTGCAAGATGAATCTGTTTATGGGTGTCAACCTAGTTAGGTTGTTTAAATTTTTCATATGACCAAAAAAAATTACCAATTTAGAAACTACTAATAAATTAAATTAACCTACTCGTCAAGATTATTTTCAAACATGATATGGAATATACATATTGAGGCAGACAGTGACCTATTTTTAGTCCTCTCCTTTAGACACCACAATTGTTGAAACTCATTGGTTGGGCCTTTGGTGCCCCCACTAAAGGGAGCAATTTTTCTTCCACGACTCCTTTTGGAAAGCCTTTAATTTCAATCTTCCAATAAATATATATATGTATAGCTACTGTTTTCACCATTACCAACAGTTATTTTACATATTATATATATATATATATTTATTTTTGGTGGTTTTCTTTCTATTTTTGAATTCACTTATCAATGAAAAATATCTGCATATTACACGCTGTTTTTCTTTATGAGAATCTCAAAATTCTTTGATCAGTAATTAAAATATTTTTACGGGGTTATAAAGGAGATAATCATTAAGGTAAGAGTAAGATCTTTAATTCATCCATTTAATTTATAATATTAACTTGACATGGCTTACATCATCATTAGCCACTAAAGAAGCCTGGCCTAATAAACCTATCTTGTTTTCCTTGATTTGGATCCACAAATATTTTTTGAGGGCTACCTTAATTGACCTTTCTTTCTCGTTGTTTGTCTTCTAGAAAAATATGTGTTACAGAGAGTTAGTCGTGTCTTTTTTTTTTAATAATAAAAAAAAAATAAAACCCAAAGCAAATAAACAAAACGACAAAAGCAACCTAAAGGAGAAAACCCTTTAGGATTAAAAAAATACTCTTCCCACAATGAACGCTAAGCTTGTAGGAATGATGTTTTCTTCCGAAATTTCGTTTCTTTAGAAAATATCTAATTCTGCTAATCTCTCTCAAGACACAAAGCAACAATTTCGGCCTCTTACTAAACTCCGATATTATCATTTATTTTATATATAGATTTATATAATTAACCATGTTCTTCCACATTTTCACATAAATAATCATGATCATCATAATCATCATAGATGATCAGATAAGTTATTAATTAACTATTTTAATTAGTGCGCTAATTGCCAAAATGCGCATGACACTCATCAGCATATCCTGTTTGGATTGAAACTTAAATGGCAACTTGGGGTCGTATCATCAAGAACTTTAGTTTATTGAATATTTTATCATATATAAATTTTGAATAACAATAATGGTCGAGATACTAATATGGCTCGACAAGAATTGTAATACTACAATATATATATATATATATGTAACTTTCAATATGCATTAATAGAGAAATGGAATTATTAATTATATTATTTTTATATTACATGTTGGAGCTTGTCTTCTCATACTTGGTCAATGAACTAACTTCTATCACTTCAAGGTACTAACCAAAAAAACAAAAAACAAAAAACAAAAAATTTCTCTCACTTAAGTAGGGTAAATACTATGATTTACTAGCTCACTAGTGGTTGAACCCTGACTCTCCACGAACTAACTGTGTGGATATAAAGAATCAGCGTGATATTATACATATATATATGTGTGTGTGTGTGTGTGTGTACATATATATATATATGTGTGTGTGTGTGTGTGTGTGTGTACATATATATATATGTGTGTGTGTGTGTGTGTGTGTATGAAAACATTATATGTAGCTGTCATTTCAATTAGGTGATCTTCTCTGATGGAGTTACGTCTAATAGTTTGGTCACTGTGATCTCATGCATAATAGGGTATTAATATTATTTAGAAGTTTCTTTAGTCGATTATATTCAAGCTTAAGATTGAACCAGATCTAGTAATTGGCGAAATCTTTAAATATTCTAGAGAACAGCTAGTGGCTAATGCCAAATGGAATATGCCTAATTGAGATAAACCATCATATTTTATATAAGCACAACAAATGATCGATATACATATCACTTATGAATACGACACCTCTCTCTCTATGAATATATATCTATATATACATACATACATACATATATATATATATATATTCCTGATATATTGAAACAATCAAATGAATCTTCAGGAATTTTTTTTTTTAGTTTTACATAGTGAAAAATATATATATATATATATTTTAAATGTTAAGTGATTTAGGTTTTGATGATCACCCTTCATTTAATTTATTGAGTGGAAGATGAGATTTTTAGTAAGTATGCTAAGTAGATTGGAATTGGTAAAGGTCTCTAATAATACCATTTTTTTTTTCTTTCTTTTTCAAAAAAAAAAAAAAAGATTTTGACCCCGTTTTTGGATGGTTTCGATGGGCACATGAGTTGAAAAGAATTTTTACCCTGTCATTCATACTGATATTTAGACATGTATACATGCAAACTCATGAGGGTTCAGAAAAGACAAAAAGATAAGAAAAAAACACTTCTAATGAATATATAATTGGTACTAATTAACATTTTCACCAGATAACAAATTAACAATAAGTACACATAGCTAGAAAAGTCAGTCCAATATAAATGCATGGAATACTTATGATCAATACGACTAGACAATGTGCTGTTGATGATAACAACAAGTCCTAGGGCTTGCACTTGTCACTCGCAATGTATGTATATACACTCATATATATATATATATATATTGTATATAATATATATATTCACTTCCCATTTCGAAGGGCAAAAGAAAAGGGGCTTCACATTAATTTCTTCAATGAAGTTGTTTTGAATAGCTATTTGCTGATATGGATAGTTGCGTGTTCATTCAAGATGTGATGCTTAATAATCGAGAAATTAGTACCATTAATTGCCGAGGTTGCGTACCAAATTAAAGGAAATAATAATAATAATAATTCGTTGAATTTATTTATTATTCCAATATTGCTTTCTTACCAAAATAATTTGAGAGAAGGCAATGCACCAAAAGTTTCAAATTCCCGCAACAAAATAAAATACACAAACATGCATATGGCTAATAACAGAGATTTATTCAATCGTCACGCACAAATAATTGAATGAATCATTTGTCAATAATATTATCTTTAGTTATAGCTTTTTCCACGATTGATGTAAAAGAAAAGAAAAGAAAGAAAAAAAAAAAAAACATTGCTATATGCATGTGAATGTAGTTTATAATTAGTACGCTTGTATATACATGGAGATATTTATATATATATATATATATATATATATAAAGAATAGTAAACAAGACTACTTATATACTCAATATCCATCTTTCCATGCCGAGAAGAAGAGGCAAATATATATGTTTATATAGATTGCTATATACCGGAGCTATCTATTTAGCGTAATTAAATAGGATGGAAAATGTTTGTGGTTCAGTTGTAGCTAGACAATTGTATAGTTGTATTTATGATCAAGAGTTTATAATTTATACGTAATTAAGTTTTTCTCTTTTGTGAATTTAGGTCTTGTAAAGACTACTTTTTTTTTTTTTTTTTTTTTTTTAAAGCATCTATTTGCATTGAAACGAGACTGGAATACCTGAGGAGTCAAAGTGGAATTAGCTGCAAGTTTTAGTACTTGATTGTGGGAATTAACTAGCTTTTAGAACATGAAAATCATCAATTTTTACTATGCTACATATGTGCTATATAACATCAGAAACTATACTGGTATCTATATATTTTATGATTTTATTCTTATACGAAATTTCAATATTTCTTTGACTCGGCAATTTCATCTTTCTTGCTGGCTAGGTTTTTATTATTATTATTATTATTATTATTATTATTATTATTATTATTATTATTATTGTTGTTGTTGTTGTTGTTGTTGTTGTTTTGTGTGTGTAGTCCATGGACATCCATTTATTAATCTGGAAGAAAATTTCTCAAAATTCTAATATGAGATCTAAAATTTTGAATCATCTTGTTTACCTGTGAAGCTACCTTAATAGATACTCGTTAATTAAGTTATGTAGGTAGATAATCGGCGACGAATAAAAAGGCACTAAAATAGAAAAGGAGAAAGTAGGGGATGCCTATGTGTAAATTAGAATCAGTCAAATTTTAAGGAAAATATTGATGCAAAAAACTATATATGTTGTATATGTGCGCATATATATACATATAAATTTATATCTGGCCAGTTTCCTTACACGAAAAACCAAAGAAAAAAGCTATAGGTTCCGGTTCATTGAAACAATCTCCATCAATGTTCAAATCACTCATATATTCATTAAAAAAAAATCACTAAATTATAATAATGATTACGAGTATGGATGATTAAGATGCCACAAAGAAGATCAGTAGTACCAATAAGACATGAGTAACAATTTTAGGCCAATCCAAGAATTATTTATAATAATGCATTAAAGCTATAAAAGTGTTATCAGTTTTTTAATTAATTAATTAATTAATTGCCTGATGAATGTGATCATTCAAAATAAACTAATTAATTGACGTTGGGTAATATAAGCCTAGCTATATCCTAGGAAACTTTTAAATTGAAAGATTATGTCATTCGCATTATAAAGGGAATATATTTTTCTCGAATGAGTCGGGTGATAATCGTCATCAAGATTCTACAAAAAAAAAAAAAAAAAAAATCTCAACTAAATCTTCTGAAGAAACCACACACCGGAATCATATGGATTGCATATACATGATTTTAGAATTTCTATATATTATGAATGGAGTTGGTTATGTTTATAATTATGAATGAAATTTCTATATAATATCAATTGAAATCAATGCAATGGAAGAAGCATTTGGCAGTTAAAAAGTAACCCAAGTTTGGCAAATTTATGACCTACTTACGAATCTTAATATGTTAAATATATATGGTTAAATATTAAGATCTGAATTTCATATCATCGAGAACAGTAAATGATAGAAGAAAATAGATAAAAAATAACTATAAAATTTATATTGTAGTTCACTTTTAATTTTAGAGCTACGTTAACTTTCAACCTCTATATAAATTCACTATAAGTAAAAAAGGTTACAAGTTAATTACAAGAGATCACAGACTTTCACTCTCTTTGTTTTACTCTGATCTTTTACTTTTTTTTTTTTTTTTTTTAGTAACCTTTTTACTCTAATTGGCATCTTTCTTTATATAACAAAAATTAAGACAACTGAAATTATAAATATGAAAATTTTAATTACCCTTAAAAGAGTTGCTTGTCCGGAGGCTTCGTCTCAATACCCTCTGGAGGGGGATTTCCTACCCCCTTTCTAATTCACACGAAAAAACTTACCATGAAGGTCAATCCATATATAGTAACTTTATGTAAAAATAAATAGGCACCACAATTTTATTAACATGCACTGGCTTAAAAGCTTAAAGAGAACTGGGGAAAAAGAAAACTAACAATGTAATTGGTAGGAGAGAAAAGTACGTAGAAGAAAAGGAGAGGGATGAAGAGATTAGTAGAAGGAATTTGATATACATAATACTTGTTTGATAGTATAGAAAAGATGAAAGAAGTGAGTAGGCAAGGGACTCTAAATATTTCAAAATATTCAAATTTTAATCTCTCATATTTCGAAAAAATTATTAGAGGAATTTCAAACCAAACAATATTAGAGAAAGGACCTCTGATCTTCTTTCAACGCCTTTACTACTTAGGTGAACTATCACTTTCTCGTTCTTATAATTTTCTCTCTATTTCCCATCAAATACATCCTAAAGGAAGAAATTTAAATTTTAATTAGATCACAACACTTGATTCCTTTACTATTCATCTTATTTGTTACTTGCAGCTTATAGATGAGATCAATTTCTACTTTCTACTGTGATCTTGATTGTGCATCTTTAAATTGTAATCCCTATTTGAAAATTTTTGGAAGCAAAATAGTGTCATTTTCTTTTTTAAAACTATATATATATATATATATATATATAGTGGCCCTCTAACTACCATTTAATTAATTGCTTTTACATGCATCTACTAGTGTAGGGCATGTAATTAATTGGATAGATGCACCCTGATCTCAATCACCATTATTAATGAATCAACCAAATACTCATACAATTAATAAATAACTTGCTCCTTAAGCTCGTTATACCTAAGGAAATCTTTGTCATTATTATCCTGCCTCCTATCCTTCTACAATATTTTTGTACTTTTCAATTATTTTTTAAATTTTTAAATTTTTAATTTTTGGGTATTATTCCACTTGGTTCCGCTGTGAGATTAATGTGAATGTCATTATCATGGATGATAAAGAATTCCATACCTTATAATATGTATATTAATATATAAGTTAATTAGGATTTGTTTCAAAAACATGAAATAATATGATAGGAGTCCTAAATTATATTTGGACAAAATTGATGACCAAGTTACCATTACATAGCACGTGATCATCTCCTACCAACTTAAAAAAAAAAAAAAAAAAAAAAAAAAAAAGATGGTATATTAATATATAAGTTAGGATTTGTTTCAAAAACATTAATTAATTTTCTTTAATTAATTATATATATGATCACCAAATTCCCAATTAATTAATCAACTTATAAGCTTTAAAAGATATGTCTTTATAAATCACCCAATTAGCTGGCTGTTTTAATAAGGAAATCGAGTTGTTTGCCTTGTTCTTATTTGCATCTAACCTTTTTTTTTTTTGGTTCTTTTTTATATTTAGCATCGACTCAAACGTATAATTTTCAGTTGTAATAATCATGTTTTTCCATCTTGTCGAGAATTCAAATTCTCTATTAATATTTACTGGATCTCAAAGCACTAAGAAAGTATATTGGAGTCCCCGCAAAATGGTCAGGTTTGATTGGAGCTGGGGGCGACTTTGCCAATTGTGTATCATGTCATTCTTTTGGAGGAAATTGTAATAAATAGTAACTCTACAATTAAGGTAAACAATGAAGCTGTTTCAAAATATTTGAATTAAATAGAAAATTTGCAAGGTAAATTAAAAAGTACTTAGGTAATTACAAATTTATTAAGTAAACTGTAAATTTATTATATTTAAATACTGGTAAATTTGTTATTTACTCCAACATTTTAAAAACCTGTTTTTTACTTTAATTATTTTATGAAAACACGTATTTAATTCTTTCTCCTTCTTTAGTTTTGATTTTTTTTTTTTTTTTTTTTTGGGGTCTATTAGCAGCTATGTGCATGTATAATTAACTAATTTCTAGTTTGAGCCAAAAAAAAAAAAAACGAAAAAACTACTTGAAGTGCTTTTTTCTTTTTTCTTTTTTTTTTTTTTTTTTTTGTCCTGCACTCGTTTAGCTTAAAAGGCAACCACCAGGAAAAAAAAAAAAAAAAAAAAAAAGAAAGAAAAAAAAAAGGCTAGAATTTAATTCAAAAAAAGCAACCAAAAAAAAAAAAACTAGAAATATTTCCCCATTATATAGATATGTTCTTTCTCACTAAAAATAAAGAGTGAGACCAACTGTTTTTTTTTTTTTTCCCCCTTATGTAAATCAGAAAATATAGTTAAAAATAAAAGAAAAAAAATGTACAAGTTTAAAACAGAAAAAGACAAACGAAAACGAGAATAAAACTAAAAAACAACCAAAAGCAAACAAACAAAAAAAGAAACATCAAAAGAGAAATCGCTAAGATTTGCTCAATTTCAAACACTTACGAGCTGTAAACTTATAAAAGATCTTCTCTTTTGGTTTGTTGTCCAATTTTCTTCTCAAAGCATTAAAACTCTTTTAGTTTCTCCCACGAATCTGATAATGGCTATTTCCATACCTGCTTGTCGAGTTCATGGTCTGCTTCAAAATATCAATATTTCAAAACTAAATCTTTGGCCCTATAATTACAGGGCTCCATCAAGTTATCTTTTTTTAATTTTTTTTTTCTGGTTTTCTGTTATTCCTAAGAATAAACCCTTTTATCAATCACTAATTGATCATTAAAAACAATTAAATCTCCAATTTTCTATTGTGCCACAAAAATATTTACGTTCGCAACAGAGAAAAATAATAATTAAAAAAAGATAGAGAAGTATAAGTCGTATAAAAGACTAGGTTTTTTTTATTTTTTATTTTATTTTTTTTTAGTATGAAAGACTAGAGAATTAGAGGAATGCCCCTCACCTCACTAAATGCATATTGTTTGTTGAAGTTTATTTAACTTAAATACCTTTGCTTACAAAAAAAAAAAAAAAAAAGAAAAAAGGAATTTATATATAAATGGTCTTTTTTAAAGAATTTTTTCTGAAAAATTAGGAAATTAATTTTTTTTAAATCAACAATCAGTAATTGATCAATATTAATATATGTTTTTAACGGTCATATCAATGGCCATCATCCATTTTTTTAATTTAAAAATAATTCGATCATTTTTTTAAATAAGTGTTAAAAACTATATATTTACCTAAAAAATTATCACATTCTTCATAAGAAAAATTAGTTTTCCTTTTTCTAAAAAAAGTTTGTCACTTGTAATCACTGATGCCGTTTTGCTGATCATATAGTTTTGTGAACGAATATTTAATCACTTCATAGAAAATTTAAAAACAAAACTTTATAAAAATAAAATTCAGCATATAGATTAATTGATTTATCTCACTTCTTAATTTTTTTTCCTTAAAAAATCTTTTCTTCTTCTTCTTCTTCTTCTTCTTTTTTTTTTTGGTTAGCATGTTACCTAATGCTCATAAATATTAAATGCTTTATTTTATTGGTCTCTTTTTTCTTCTTTCTTATTTTTTAGGTTAAAGAGAAAGACGTCGAGTTTTTAATTATTGGCTTACTATTCCTTAACCGACATACTATAGAAATGCAGACATAAAATGAGGTGAGAAATTTTCACATTTTTGGACAAGCATGATAATGGGCTCGTTGCCGACATTAATTTCAAACTTCCTTATTCGATTCAAAAATTGTGTGCTCTTTTCAGACTTTGCTTGGTCTGTTTTGGTGATACCTACATTTAATTTTTTTGGGCCCAAACCAAATGGCACAAAACCATTTCAAAAGTCCTATTTGACCTTATGGCTTATTCACACAAGAATATTAATTGCGGAAATAACATTTGCCTAGAAAATGTGCATATTTTGTTGGTAAAAGAATTCAATGGGTAATTTACACCAGCACCTGAATTTCCTAAAACTGTCATTTTTTTATTTATTTTAAATTTTTTTGCAAATTACCCTATGTAATATTGGTATTAACATATGCAATGCACGTGAGCTAAGGAATTTTTCTCTCCTCCTCCATTTATCTCGTTTATTGGACAAGTCTCACGGTTGCCTCGTTATATAAATAAAGATGTAACGACTCATATTTTCATTGGGTATGATATTATTCGCTTTGAGTCTCAGTACTCACGGTTTTGTCCTTAGGCTTAACCTCAAAAAATCTTATACCATTAGGAGATGTTCTCTTTACTTGTGAACCATCACATATATATACATAGCATATCATTTTCCTTATAGAAACTGGTGACTGTCGCAACAAAAAAGTCTCTTATTTGGCTAGAATAATGGACAACTTAGGACTTACCAATGGTCACCCATTGGATTTCCATGGGATAGCCATGCAACAATCCCAAGGTGGCCAATCGTTGTCAATCGATGAGCCACCGATCACGGAGGTAATTGGTCTTGGAATCTTGGACTGAGAATGAAAGCAAGCTGGATCTCGCTTAGTTTTGACTATATTTAGCATATGGATTACAAGTTTACACCTAAGTTTTTAATCAGTTTTTCTTTTTCCTTTTTTTAAAAAAGTCAACGAAAATTATAACTAATTTTTAAAAAGTCAATCAATTTTAATTTAAAAATTTCAATACAAACTCGTGTTCCAAAAGGAGTCGTAGATTTATCGTGTTTGTTTAAGGGTTTTGATATATACTACAGCAAAAAAGGGATTTTAAAGAATAAAAATATTGTTAAAAATTCGTTGCTAAGAGCATTTAGTAATGACATGTTATGTTGTGATTAAATATTGGCGGGTCCTTTAGTGACAACAAAGCCGTTGCCAAAATATTAAGATGGCGTATGACAGAAACATTCAAACATTTTCATTCGTAAACATTTTAAATAGGCGTTTAGCTGTCAATATTTCAAAATAGTGTTCGACTATTTGAAAATGAAAATGTTTCAAAATGTAGAATTAAGAAAAATTCCAAATAAAGGGGAGGGAAGGTTAAAAATTTTGGTCATTATACTCTTTATAATATCTAATGTTTCTATCCAAAATATTTCAATTCAAAGCTTGTGTTTGGTTCGCCAATTGGAGATGAGATTTTTAAGTTGGAGTTTGTTGACTTTTAAAAAACTAATTATAAATTTTGTTGACTTTTCAGTAAAAAACAAAAATTGAAATGAAAAAGTACAGTTTAGTTGGAGTTAAACTTGATTGCCAAACAATGCAAAATATTTCTATTCAAATGTTTTGATTTGTTTTTATTTTTTCAAAAGGAGCCTAAATTTCGTTGTCGTACAAAGGGCATAACTGTAGAGAATATTATGTGACTATAGCGACAACATACCCTTCTTTTTTTTTCCCCTCAATAACTTACCAGAATACATTTGACATCAAACACTAAAAAAAAAAGTGCAAACTTATGAAGTAGTAGTAGTTAATAATTTAAAACATAAAAAAAAATCATTAGTGCTAAATATTGTCATCCTCGTCCCTATCACATATTCGTCATCAAAATGCTCTAATATTATCCTATATAGTGGTATCCGAGATATAAAAGTATTTAGGTTTAAACTGTCAAGCCTTATTAAATTTCCTATTATATAAATCCTTCTCATTTTATGCCGTTGGCTCATATATGCTCAAATTTTCACACTATTCTCTTTCAAACTCACCTCGTGGAAAAATGGCCGCAAAATGGAACAGTAAAAGAGAGAAAATTTTTTGTGTAAAACATGAAGAGAGAGTGTAAAACGAGTACTTAAAATCTCTCTAAACACATTTGACAACAAAAAATTGAGGTATGACAACTGAGATATTAAAGGTTCCAAATTTTTCAATATGAACAACAAATAAATTGTGAAAATCCTCCTCATTTTATGCCATTGGCTAATATATGCTCAAATTTTCGCAAAATTCCCTTTTAAACTCATCTCGTGGAATAATGGCTGCAAAATAGAGCAGTGAACAAATGAAAAATTCATGTGTAAAACATGAATAGAGAGAGTGTAAAGTGATTATCTAAAATCTCCCTAAACACATACAACAAATGAGAAATTAAGGAGTTTTAGATTTTTAATTTGAACAACAAATAAATTGTCGAAATCCTCATTTAATGCCGTTGGCTCATATATATGCTCAAATGTTTGCATTATTATTTCCTTTCATACTCATCTCGTGGAATAATGGCCGCAAAATGGAGCAATGAAAGAAAGAATTATTTATGTGTAAAACATTGAACAGAGAGAGTGTAAAACGAGTATCTATAATCTCTCTAAACAAATTTGACAAGGCATTTGGGGTATGACAAATGAGATAATGAAATTTTCAATCTGAACAACAAATAAATTGTGGAAAATTGCATGTTTTATAACTTGTTCACATGTGATTTCAAAGGCAAATTGTGATAAATTTTAATTCAGATATTCTAAAGAAAAAAGAAAAAAGAAAAAGAAAAGGAGAGAACTCATTAAGAACAAATGTAATGTATTTACCTACTCAGTAAAATTTATTATGAAGTGTTAGAAATCATACTTAATTTCTAGAATATTAGTTTTACAAATTTTACCTTAATTTTTGCATTATTAGAACCAAAATATACAACACAATTTTGCTACACTGGAAGGAAGCCAGAAGAATAGGATTGATTTTGTTTTAATCGAGAACAAAGGAGCGTAAATGTCGAGCTCAAATCCTTATCAAAGTATCACGTGGGACTTGTCACGTGGGTCTTTTTTGATAGAATTGTCACGTCATAAGTCCATCTTCAACTTCAATAGATAAGATCAACATTTCTACTAGAAAGTCAACCCACAATGCACGATTGTTCTAAGACTATGTTTGGTAAGATGAGAAGAAAATAGGATTGAAGGAAAGGCATGTAATTTAGGTGAGGAAAATAAAAAATAAGGGGAAGGACCTTTTTCTTCTTGGTGTTGTTTTGTGTTTTGTTTTTGTTTTTTTAATAGATTATTTGCTCTCTTACTCAATTAATTTCTTTCTCTTTTTTTATTATAACAAACAAATGTTAGATTTACAAATTCTTTCACTAATCTCCTCGTCACCGTCCCTCTTTTCACTTTTTCCTTTTATCTCAAGGCTTTAAAGTTGCACTTAAATCAGGCATGCCGTTTAAAAACATGATTTTATGACTTTCTTTTGTCAATTAGAGAGGTTTGTTTTCCTTATTTGTATAATTCTCTCAAATGATTTTTTTTTTTTTGGCTGAAATAAGGATATGGGGGTGACCCCTCAAATGAATTTATATATTTGATGTGTATGAAAAGATGACGTGAATTGATCTCATTTTATTTTACCCATAGTTTCAATAGACTTAAAAAATATCATAGACCTCTAGTCATTAAGGCAATGTTTGGTTGGATGGAGAGATAGAAAGAGGGAGAGCGGGTAAGGGAGAGTGATAGAGGGAGAGACCCAATCCTTTATTTGGTTAGAAAGAAGAGGGGAGAGAGAGGAGAGGTTGTTTCCCTCCAAATCCACTAAATTGGATCCTTCCATTAGTGGAAGGATCCACCAAATCATTCATTTTTTTTTTTTTTTGATCAAAAGTCTATTTTATTCTAAAAAAGAATTATTAAAAAAATTATACTGATATACTATATAATAATTTAACAATTAACTATCATCAATCTTTTTAACTCTCTATCCCTCATATCAAACAATATAAATGATTCTTATAATCCTCTATATCCTTCATATTTCCCGTCCTTCCTACCATCTCCATCATTCCAACCAAATATAGCCTTAACAATTATAATGACTTATCATAGTTATTTATTTATTTTCATTCTATCCATAATGAGGTCATGAATAGAAGTTTAAACATGAGTTGGTAAGTAACTTTACTTCTTGAGCTCGATATTGGGCATAGCTCGTTCCATATACTCTATTATGATATGATGTAATAAATTTAAGAATACGGGACCGACTCGATCTAGTATTTCACATGTCTGATCTTAAGATTTGGCAAGGCCAATAATTTCTCTCTCACAAAACCTCAAGTTCACATGGAACAGGCAAGTCCGAATAACCCGTGTTTATTATTGAGTGGGGTGTATGGATAGAATCACTATAAAAACAAATAAAACTTCTAAAAATCTCCTGTATAAAAGCCAAACTACGAGTATAGATCTATTGTTTTATTTTTTTTATTTCAAAAACTATCAATTTAATAATATTTTGATAATTTATCGATTTATTTAATAATTTTTAATATTTATTATTTTATCTGATTAGATTCTTAAATTTATAAGATGGTATAACATAATCTTATTAAAAGAATAATTAATTAAACAGAAAATCCTGAATAGCAATATTATCATGTCAAACCACACTAGAAAACTTGCTCTAAACTTCTTGATCCACACTTCAGAGAGAAGAGAGGGCACGTGCCTCATGATAAACCCATCATGTGACCTCTCTCTCTCCCCGTCTCCCGAGCTTTTCATCATCTTTTCTGCGTTGGGGTCCCACCTCCTTTCTCTCTCCTCTGTCTGTCTCTCTCTGTTCCTTCTACGCAGATTCACTCCTCTCCTTTTCTCCTCCTCCTCAAGACCTCTCTCTCTCTCTCTCTCTCTCTCTCTCTAATCTTTTTCTGCTCAGAAAGCGGCAACACCTTTCTCCGAGCCTCCACATTTCTTCCCAACAAACATACAAACTCATGTAACTTCCGAACTCACTCACAGTAACTAAGACCTCCGAGAAAACCAAAAACAAAAACAAAAACAAAAATGGCTTCTCTTTAGAGAGAGAGAGAGAGAGAGAGAGAGAGACAGACATTGCGAAGATCACATGGGTTGTTTGCACTCCAAGACCACTCACCTTCACTCCCCTGACGACCCTTCTTCTCAGCTCGATTCTCTCAAACCCGACCCAGGTTTTACTCTTTTTTTTTTTTTTTTTTTTTGAGGTGGGTATTTGAGATTGTGACTAATGGGTATGTCTGTGAAGGTAATGGCAACAATGAAGTTGAAGAAGAGGATCGAGTTCCGACATTCAAAGAGTACGGTCTGAACGAGCTGAGAAAAGCGACAAATGGGTTCAGCACAGATTACATCGTCTCCGAGAGCGGCGAGAAAGCTCCCAATGTCGTTTACAGAGGGAAGCTCAACAACAATCGCTTGGTTGCCGTTAAGCGCTTCTCTAAGCAGTCTTGGCCTGATGCTCAGCAGTTCGTGGTAAGAATCAAGTTTCTCTTTTTCTTTTGTTTGGTTGCCGAGAAAGTGAAGGGAACAGAGAGGGTTAAAGTCAGTCCTGGGCTTTTCGTGTCTTGTCTTGTTTGGTTGGTGAGAAAGTGAAAGGGGAAACAAGAAATTAGTACTTGGGTGATGGGTCCGTTATTTTTCATTAAAATAAATGCTTGGTCTGTCATTTTATTAGATAATAGATATATGTGATTGTTTTTCCCATTTTTTTTCTCGGGAAACAAACATGATTTGGTCAGGCTGAGGCAGCAGGAGTTGGGAAGGTGAGGCACAAAAGGCTGGTGAATCTGATAGGTTGCTGTGCTGAAGGAGATGAGAGACTCTTGGTGGCCGAGTACATGCCCAATGATACTCTTTCCAAGCACCTCTTCCACTGTATGTGCCCAACTCAACTCATTTCTTTTCTTTTTAATAAGTTACTTTTTGGTAAATTCTCTTAGAAAAGTTTTTTAATCACTAGGAAAACTTTTTCGCCCTTTTTATTCTTTTGCCTTTACTTTTAGCCCTTTCTCCTTTCCCCAAATACTGTTCTTCCATTATTTTTAAGTGTATTCAGTGCTTATACTGAATTTCGGCCGAATATTAGTTAAAATGCAATTATGCTTGGTTTAATTGCTTCTTATGATATATTTGTGTCTAGTCTTTAGAAATTCATATTTCACTCCTTAGTTAGCCCACAAATTTATCTATTTTGTGTAGGGGACAAGCAGCCATTGCCATGGGAAATGCGAGTTAGAGTTGCATACTATATCGCGCAGGCTCTCGATCACTGCGATGCGGAGAATCGGAAGATTTACCATGATCTGAATGCATACCGAGTTCTCTTTGATGAAGTAAGTGTAGCGGGATGCGCTAGCGCTAGATTCATACTTATTGGTGTATATATATTTGGCCTTTTAAGTACTAGCAGAGCTGTCAGCTTCAATTAGTAATGTTATCCTCTTTGTTTCACTTGCGTAACGTGGCGTTTTGAACTTATCACTCCTTTTCCTTCCTGGTGCACTAAATGGCCTTGTTTTTTATTTCTTCATATTTAATTCGGTCCCGACTCCTGACAGCCGGGGAGGTATTCGAATAGAGAGTGGTCCAGTCAAAAGAGTAGAGTGTACTTGTCATTTTTTGCATTAAAGGTTTATGCTTTTTTGAGCCCCATCCCCATTAATCATGCTTTTAGTGGTCCTACGTAGATAAGGAATTTTTTCGCCATCTTTTATAAGCTCAATTCAAACTTGTTTTGCCTCAACTAATCATTCCACCAAATGAATGAAGTGGGTGAACCTCTTTTGGCTTTGACTGAACATCTTCGTTTGATGGCCAATCTTTTCGGATTATGCCATCTGTGTTCTATTTTTTCCCTTCACAATTGATATGTACCAAAGTTCTTGTGTGCCTGTGACAAAGCTCTGTTCTAAGTCTTGGTCATAACCACCTTGATCTCATCTTCTCATGGTTCAAAAGACCTGAATAAGTCATTGGTTTTTACACGTAAATAAAAATGTGTAAACAAGTTATTGGGTCTCAAGCTCCACTGTAGAATTCATGTGGTTTGTTAGTAACTTATTATTTATGCACTTTTGTCAGGATGGGGACCCTCGTTTATCTAGTTTTGGCCTTATGAAAAATAGTCGAGATGGTAAAAGCTACAGCACTAACTTAGCGTATACTCCGCCTGAGTTTCTACGAACAGGTAAGTTACAGCAGGATTTGCATGTATAATTTTTTTATAAGATGAAAAACTTTGAAGGACTAATGTCTGGTTCCCAATTAAATTGCATGTGTCTTGACAAAGGTGGATCACATGCATTTGCTGAAATTGTTGGTTTGCTGCATCCAAGACTGTCTATTTAACCTTTTAAGAATGGATATTGCTTGTGTACGCTTTACTGGTCATTATCAAAATTAATTGGCGGGGAGACTGAAATTCTGAGTTGTTGTTGTTGCTAATACTAGTATGCAACAGGGTCAATACTTGTTCTGTTTGTACCGTGGTGGAAAATGAAAACCAGTTTCCATATTTTGTGAAATTGATCGATGTCAAATCTGTGCAGGAAGGGTCATCCCAGAGAGTGTAATATACAGTTATGGAACTGTTCTCTTGGATCTTTTGAGTGGAAAACATATTCCTCCAAGCCATGTAAGTTGCCTTTTGTTTCATTTTTTTTTTTCCCATTTATATTGCTATCCACTGGCATTCTAATTGCATTTGTTGACCTAATCAAAAAGCTTATTGAAAACTTGTTGTATCTGCAGGCGCTGGACTTGATAAGGGGTAAAAGTGTTCTGTGCCTAATGGATTCCTCATTAGAAGGGCAGTACGAGAACGATGACGCAACTAAAATGGTTGAGCTTGCTTCAAAATGTCTTCAGTCCGAGGCTAGGGATAGACCGGATGCTAAGTTTCTTCTTACAGCGGTGGCACCACTTCAGAAGCAGAAAGAGGTGATAATTTCCTTTTTTTTTTTTTTTCTCCCCACCTTGAAAGTGCAATACATGTTTTATGCTCTTACGGGCCTGATAATTTTTCCTGTGAGGAACGTATTCACTCTGCCTTCTACAAGGTTTTGATGGTTATCTTTTTTTCAAGGTGGCTTCTCATGTTTTAATGGGCCTTCCTAAAAATACGGTGGTGCTGCCAACCATGCTTTCACCACTTGGGAAGGCTTGTGCAAGGATGGACCTTTCCGCCGTTCATGATATTTTGCTCAAAACGGGTTATAAAGATGAGGAGGGAGCAGAAAACGAGGTATCCTATGAGTGTCTTTGCTATGCCTTTCCCCACTATAATGATAGCAAATTTCAATTGGGTGTTATTGGACGGGAAATTCATTGAGAAGAGGATTAGTTACTCACTTTACTTTAATAATGGTTTGTGGATGATCTCCATGTCGTACTACACGTGATATATCATATCTACTTTTATTTTACTATAAAGTAGAATCGTTTTGTTTTTATCATGTTAGTTGAAAACTTTTTGTCTGTCTTGCTACGTTTTCTTAATCGATGTCTTGTACCTCTGGTCTTATCAATTCTGCTTCATGCCGTACTCATATTGTGGTCTACTTACATAGCTTTCATTCCAAGAATGGACACAACAAGTGCAAGACATGCTGAACACCAAAAAGTTTGGGGATATTGCATTCAGGGACAAGGATTTCAAGAGTGCAATCGAGTATTATTCCAAGGTAGATCTGTTTTTCTTCTATTATCAGTTCCAATTTTCTTCTAGGAAAGAAGTGGCGGCTTTTTGAGGATCAGATAGTTTAGAACTAGTTTAGTACTATATCCCGACTCGGGTTGAGTCTGAAGTAGAGATGGGTGTGGACTGCACTGCATGGGGCCCACCCACGTCTCACATCTCGACTCCGATGTCGGGAATTTAATGTTTTAATTTTTATATGTTATAGAACCACTAGGAGATTTATTGGGTTCCTACGCTTCAATAGTATGCAGGATATGACCATGTTTGTATTTCATTAGAACAATATACTAGGACAGCATTTTCTCTTTACTTCTGTTCCGAACACTTAGTCCTAAACTAGGCATATTCGTGATCTTTAGAATTTATTTTCATGGATGTCATCTTTTCTTGTGGATTATGAGCATTCTTCAGGTTATGTAATTCTGAAATGTGCTTGTTTTGCAACCAACAGTTGGTAGGTATGATGTCCGTTCCTTCTGCTACCGTCTTTGCAAGAAGAGCCTTTTCCTACTTGATGAACGGCCAGGCAGAGCATGCCTTGCGAGATGCCATGCAGGCTCAAGTGTGCATTCCCGAGTGGCCAACTGCGTTCTACTTTCAGGCTCTGGCGCTGTCGAAGCTTGGAATGGAGACTGATGCTCAGGACATGCTCAATGACGGAGCAGCCTTCGAAGCAAAGAGGCACAACAGCTGGCGGAGCTAAACTCAAATTCGTCATGGAAGTAGAATTTCAACCTGAGAAGTACTCTTTTTCGTTGATAGTAGAAGACAAATTTGTTTGTCGATATATTTTAGAGTATATTTTAAAAGTAGTTTTTAGTAATTAGCTTATGTTATAGAATTTTTCAAGCATTTAAGTTTGTGGTATAGTCTTTTATTTTTTATTTTTAATTCTAAGATTGCCCTCAACAATCTGTATCAAGCATTATCTTAAACATTAATTAACTAAAACTTTTAGATAAAATAGATTTTAGTACTTAAAAATGCGTAAAATTTGAAGAATAGAATGAAAGGAGGATGAAGATGGGGAGAATGAGTGTTTTTGCTTTTGTTTTTTTGTTTGGGGCGTCTATTGACATTGTTCAATTTACTTTCCCCATCTGCTTTTTTAAATTGTCCACTAATTAAAATTTAAATATCAATTTTTACTTATTGCACTCCTTATTATTTTACAATAATCCTTATTATTTAATTCTATTTTTAATCTTTTAACATGCACCAACCAAAAAATAACCCCCATACTTTCTCATTTATTGTTTTTCTTATTTTTTGACTCATTTTTTTTCTTTTTCTTTTTCTTTTTTTATTTAAAAACTCAATGATTTTTTTTAAACAAGATTTTATAAAACTAATAAAGTCGTAGTTTTATATTTTTTTAATAAAGTATTGTTTTATCTGTTGTCGTAGATATATTTACAACTATATATATATATATATAGTTGTACATTATTTATTTTATAAATAAAAAAGTTGTTATATATATATATATATATTGTAAGTTATTAGTCGTAATTTTCTTGTGAAAATAGTTGTTACAAAAAATAGTTGCATGGGAAAAACAAAATTACAAGATATAATATAATCCTTTGATGATTCAATTTGTCATTCTATGTATCAAAAGGAAGATGATTCATTTGCTGGGAATCCAGTAAATTTTTAGGATAAAACAAATAAAGTTTTTAATTTTTAATTTATCTCCTGTAGGTAAATCAATATTTTTTCAACCTTCACAAAAAAATCAAGATTTTATATTTTGTTTTAAAAAAATATTAAGACTTGGATATTTAAAAGATAATAATCATTGGAGTTGAAAAATAAAAAATAAAAAAGAAGAAGAAGAAAAAAATGAAGAAAAAAAGGATTGTTTAAAAAAAAATAGGGGTTATTTATTTATTGATAAGTCATAATAAGTATAAAAAGGATAAAGAGTAGATTTAAATTGTAGGGTTTTATTTTTTGAATAATAATAAGGATGTAATAAGTAATAATAAACATCTAAAATTTTAATTAGTGGATAATTTAAGAAAGGGGTAGAGATGGTAGATAGATGGGTCGCCCCTTTTTGTTTTTTGTTTTGGGTTGGAAAGCGTTCTTTGTATATTGTGCAATTTTGAGAGGGATTTTGAGAGGGGGGGGGGGGGGGGGGGGGGGGGGTTTACGCGTTACGCGTAACACCACTTCTTGTCCGACTTGCATGTGTTAAGCATGCCGCTAGCATTCATCCTGAGTCAGGATCGAACTCTCCATGAAATTTATAGTTGCATTACATATAGCTTCCTTGTTCATAGACAAAGTGGATTCGGAATTGTCTGGGGAGCATAAAATTACAATGGAACATAACGAATATTAGATTTTTTTAATCACACAAAATCCACCCTTATATTCCCTCAAATTGGAATTGTGATTTTAAAGAGTACTTTTTGCTAAGTTACGGTTAATTATTCTCAAAGGTAGAAAAGTTTTGAAATCAAAATAACTGTTTTTGGGATTTCTTTGTAATAGAACCAAAAATTAAAAAAAAAAAAAAAAAGCTTCCCTAAAAAGAAAAAGTTAGGAAAGAGGAAATTTTTCTTATACATGATAAGCAGGTAATAAATTATTGTATTTACTATTAAAAGAATTATTGTATATTAATTAAACACATTTATTTTAAGCAATTTTTTTTATTTAAAATAATCATCTCAATAGGAATTATTCAACTCCTGAATTATTATCTTTTTACGAAGTTGCAATTTGATCTCTAATCTTTTTTTTTTAACCAAAAGATTGCTAAACTTTTCAAAAGAGTACAAGATGATCATTTTACTAATAATTATTATAAATTTGATGGAATAGATTTGATGATACAAGTAAGTTGAATCAAGTTAATTTTTCTCTTAGTTATCTTTAAATAATAAAATATGTATAATTTACGTGATATTTTCTCTTAATTTTTAACGTATGCTAATAAAAGAAATCATTTTACATCTTTTTAAATAGTTAACCTTTCAACCATTAAAAAAAGTAAATAAGGACTAAATCTTAACTTTATCAAAATATTAGAGGGGAAACTAATAATTTCCCCTTTCAATTATTGGAAAAGCAAAAAAGAAAAAAAAAAGTGAGTGAATATAAAACGACAAAAAAGCAAAAGAAACGTAAAACGTGATTGTGCAAAGCTGTAAATTCCCACAATGTTCTAAGCAGTTCCGGAACAATTCGAAGTAAAGTAGGGGCAAAATCGTAATTTGAAAAAAAAGTAAGATATGCTTTAGATAAATAGACACGAATAATAAAGGCATAAAAAGAAATTAAAAGAGAGTAGGTTAAGACAGAGCTGCGAAATCTTTTACCAGCCCACCAGAGGTAAATTTAAAATAAAATAAAATAAAAAAATTTCTTTGTTTTGACCATTTCTGTTTTCTTCTGTTTCAATTTTCAATCTTTGGATTTATTTTTGTTTATTTTGTTTCTTCAATTTCTTGTTCAAAGATTATATTAAAGTCACCTTCTGTTTGGTTGCCCAGAAAATTGAGGAAAATGAACTGTAGCTAAATCTATGGAGCCTATTTTCGTCAAATCGTTTGTAAATTTTTTTAAGCTTTTGGGTTATTGAACAAGAAAAGAAAATATCGTTTTGTTTTAGCTGATTATTTAGATTGTGGAGGAGCAGATTTTCCCCCCTGTTTCCTTTTTTTGGATTTTTTTTCCCTCAGAAACTTGACTAGAAATTAAACTAATTCGAGTCAGATGCTTCAACCAATAAATGAATTGACGAAATTTTGGTTTTGATCTGATTATCGTTGACCTAGGTATTTGAATAGAGGAAAATGAGACAGCACATCTGAACTTTTGGACAATAAATTGCATTTTTGGTGGAGCATTAAACTGTTTATATACATGTATATGCATATATATATATATATATATATATGCATACATTAGTCGTTTCATTTTTTACAACGCTTGGTTTTCTAGACATTGAAGAATCAGGTTGATTGTCATAATGAGTTTGGATTGGTTGTTTATGGTGTATCTAGTTTATTGTCTTTCTTTTCCAGAAATTAGATAAAGTTGGCCGTAAACCGGCTTTTGATACTCTCTTTAAGAGAACGAGCTTATTTGGTTAGAGGAATCTCCTCCGCTCGTTGAGTTTGTTCTTGTACAGGATGCTTTGATTTTAGTGATAACAAATCTCCTTCCTCTCAAAACTATAAACAAACAAATCGGATTTTGAGTAGGAATAAGTAAACGGGGTATGTTTTATTTGTTTATTTGTTTGACATGACTTGTTTATTTTGCTTTGAATTTTAACCTTTTAAATTGTCGACTTATGTTGGTTTATCATTTTGTGCATCCTAGTATGGGACGGACTGAACTAAATTGAGTCAAGGTAACAACGTGATTAGCACTAAAATATTCGAGTTGACAATTTGAAAATCAGAACTATGGATGTTTTAGAGTTAACAAAGTACGCATAATTTTAACTTACTTGCTGAGGATGAATATGTATGGGCTAGGTAA
Organism: Ficus carica; assembly: GCA_009761775.1. NCBI lineage: Eukaryota > Viridiplantae > Streptophyta > Magnoliopsida > Rosales > Moraceae > Ficus > Ficus carica. The sequence continues at coordinate 14,517,869 of CM019750.1, read as the reverse complement.
CAAATGCTTCAATTGGGATTGTTGTGATTTTGAAAGAAGTTCTACATTAATGAGTATGCGTAAAAGTGCATTGCTGTGTGTATAAAGTTCTTTTAGACACTTTTGTCGAACAAGCTACTTGGTGCCTTCACTAGTAATACCAAACTGGCCCATAACGTTTTCTGCAAGTGCATTTGTATGAGTCTAAATATTCGTGGTCCACACATCTAAATTGAAACAAGGAAAGAAAAACCTTATGCTTGGTAGTTTGGTACACTTTATACAGTTCATCCAGAATTTTGCAGGAAGTCGACGGCATTTTATGGATAGCAGAGTATCGTGCGAGGAGGTTTCTGAGGAGCTGACAAGAGAGTTGCTCATTGCAATCTCTTACTCCGTACCAGAGAAGGCTTTTGATCTGAACTTGTCCTCTGAAACATTCAGCAACGTGGATGGTGTTTCGGTGTTGAACGGCGACGTAACTGACTATTACCGGTCTGAACTGATTTCCATTTCGTCTGTGCAATCTTCCGATGTTAAAATCTGAGTAACAACCGGAACCATGAGGTCCATCAATACTGTATTTGGCATCGATTAGTTATTTAAGCCTTGTAACTGACTGCTACTTTGTTGTGCATTTTAACTTCTGCTATGTGGATTGTTACTAGGTATGTAAATGACTTTGTTTATGTCCTTTCTAATGTCAATGCAAGTATGGAACAACAGTCCATTTTTATTTTGTAATTCTGGTTTGCCTAGTGCATAATGAGCCTTATGTGTTACAAAGGAAAGGAAAGAAAAGAAAGTTGTGCATGTGGATGAAGAAAATTGATCAAAGTAGCAAGGCTGAACATGGAAACCGCAAACCGAACAGGTGACCGCCCTAACATGCTTGAGTAGTTGGTGACATGTCAGCACTGACGGGCGCGGTCGGGTAATTGAACCGAGAAATGAAGGAGCGGGAGGTTTGCGGTTCTGGGATTCTGGGTTCGGGCGGTAACTGAATCGACCGAAGGTTTAGAAAAAGGGGGGAAATTTTCCCAAAAAACCTGAGGCCCCCCTTCCTTCAGTTCACGAATCAGTCACTCACGGCCTCCCTAGAGTCCTAGACCAAGGGTTCCAAAGACCAAAATTCCCAGCCCCCCACCACCCTTCATCCCGCTTGTGACAACCACGCTAGCCATCTAACTGCCGAAGGTCCACTCAACCGCCCGCATCCAGCAACCTCCAAGGCAAAGCCTAGCCACAACATTCGAGCTAGTGCCCACTGTCGCTGAACCCGAGTCAGTGCCGCCACCCATCTCTGATGTGCCCCGCCACCCCTTTGTCGATGCCTCGACACCAACATCTAGGTAGGTTTGAGTTGCTAGGAACTGAGTTGCACTGGAAACTGACTAATTGGGTGATGAGTGGTTGACTGCGGTTCCAGTGGTTGTGTGGGTGGTTTCAGTTCACAATTCTGGCAAAACGGACAATGCGGTTCAGTAATCGACCAAAGAGCAACCGCAAAAACCTCTCGAAGTTCAACACAGCACTTTTACTTTCTTAACTTCCATTTGACATTCCGTTTTAAATATATTTTTAAAATTTTTTTCTACAGTGTTTTCTTTAATTTATTGTTTGAATTATTAATATGAACCTATAATCTAAACGGTCCGACACTTCTTCATGGTTTAGTGCTCTAATTGGCAATTAGGAACAGATTGATTGCTCGACGATAAATGATAATTAACGTGGCTTTCCCTCAATCATCAATTTGTCTGAATAAAGTATGAAACCTTGTTGTCTTTCATTGGCCCGCTTATGTCACTTGACACTTACCACGATCTAGAGGCTTTTTTTAATATATATTTTTTGAAATTTAAATTAGAGGCATCTTCCTCAAATTTCACAACGGGACAGGATATGATGCCCTCTCTGTCTTTTATTGCCTAGAGCATTTGTCTTCTGAAATAGTCCAAGATCTCTTTCATAATGACGAGTAATCTTCTAGTCAACCATATATAGCGGTAGTTTATATTTGTCTTAAATATAAAACCTTATTGTTGAAGTATTTCATACTATTGACACATTTATGAGATTAAGGTGACACGCTCCTTATTTGATAATTTATGGGATTAAAATGACACGCTCCTCGTTCGAGAGATAGGGTTGACAATTAGAGTTTTTAGCAAACATTTCTATTTTTTCTTTTAGTGGTACTCTAGTCAACTTTGGCCACTGATTGTGGATTGGATATAATATGATCAGGCTAATGAAAAAAGAAAAAAAAAGAAAAAAAAAGAAAAGAAAAGGGAATTAGTCTTGAAAACCTGGCAAGCAAGTAGTACTTGTTGCACTCCATTCCCATTGAAGTGGTTTTTGAGCTTCTTGTCTGAAGCTGCTGAACACAACAGAACACAAAAATGGAGTTGGAGTTCGGATTTTGGTTCTTCACAGCTTCGGTTGGTGGGCTTGTTGCTGTGTGTTTTGTACTAAAGAGAGCAAATGAGTGGTATCATGTAAGCTTGCTGGTTGGAAAGCAGAACCACTCTCTTCCCCCAGGTGACTTGGGTTGGCCGCTAATCGGAAATATGCTGTCTTACCTCATCGCTTTCAAACTCGGTCGCCCCGATTCCTTCATCGCTAACTTTGTTACCAGGTTTCTGTGTGTGTGTGTGTGTGTGTTATTTTTTTGATCATCTAAGAGACCGGTTGGAAAATGAAACTTGTTCTACAAGAAACAGATAATGGTTTATAAAATTCGAGTTATTCACTATATTGTATTGTTGTTTCTGGGAAAACTAGATATGGCAGGACAGGGGCTTACAAGGCCTACTTGTTTGGAAGCCCGACCATCATTGTCACAGCACCCGAAACGTGCAGACCCGTGTTGATGGATGACGCGCGGTTTAAGCCGGGCTGGCCTAAATCAACTTCTACATTGATGGGGAGGAAATCCTTCTTAGGCCTTTCTGCAGAGGAAAACAAGCGTCTCCGCCGCCTAACCGCGGCTCCTATCAGCGGCCAGAGGGCACTTTCCGCTTACCATGAATTCATGAAAGATGTTATAGTAAGCTCCTTGGATGAGTTGGCTAAGGCAGAGAAACCGGTTGAGTTCTTGACTGAGATAAGGAAGATCACGTTCAAAGTAATAATGCATATTTTTTTGGGCGGCGAGAGTGGTCCGATGACCGAGTCAATGGAAGAAGAGTATGCTAGGCTCAATTGTGGACTGAGAGCCATGGCCATCAATCTTCCTGGATTTGCTTATCATAAAGCACTTAAGGTCAGATTTTTATTCTTTATTTCATTATTATTATTAATTTTGGTAATTTAGTTCTTCATCACTTCATTATTGTACTAGGGACATTTTCCTGATGATGTGTACAAGTTTTTGTTTCTTTGTTTTCATATCATAATATTCATAGGAGTTTAGTTTGACGAAAAGAAAACAAGATGATTTTCTGTGGAAAAAACCGGCATTAGTACTGATACTCTGGCATCACGCAGGCTCGGAAAAACTTGGTTAAGATTCTTCGAGATGTTATAGACAGAAGAAGGGCAAAGAAGGAGAAAGTTTTATTACACGAAAAGATGGACATGGTGGATTTACTTTTGGATGTTGAGGACGACAACGGTAGAAAATTGGACGACGAGGAGATCACGGATGTAATCCTCATGTACTTAAATGCTGGCCATGAATCTACGGCTCACGCCACTTTGTGGGCAATCCTTTTCTTATATGAAAATCCAGAATATCTACAGAAAGCCAAGGTAAACATGGACATCGGGTCTATTCGAATGTACCTTCTAGCTTAATGTTTGCTCATTGATGCAAAATGCTGAATTGCTTTTTATTAGTTTATCGTTTTTCGGAGAGTGCGATTAAAGGGGTTTGAACTCAAGACTTTGTGCTCTAATACCATATTTAATTACAGTTTCTCGCAGAAAATTAATTGTTAGGAGGTGTAAGAAGATAGTGTGGATCGAGTGGCGTTTTTTCATCTTCATTTGAAAAGAAAATTAATGCAACTTTATTCATTCTGTAGACTGTGTTGTTCTCGAGCTCATCATCTTAGTTTGACTCGAGTTTCAGGCAGAGCAAGAGGAAATTCTTCGAAGAAGATCTTCCATGGAGGAAGGATTGAGCCTAAGCGAAATTAAACAAATGGAATATCTTTCCAAGGTATATTTACATATTGTTAATTTGATATGGACTTAAGAATTATATGAAATTAACGTAATTACTGTTAGACTAAACAACAATTTATCTCGAATTTGCTATGAAGGTAATTGACGAAACGCTAAGGGTGGTTAACGTCTCGTTGTTTACTTACAGAGAGGCGAAAACCGATGTCAACGTCTATGGTAAGTCATTCTTCTGTTTTCTCACTAGTCTGTTCTTTCTGTTGTTTGTTTGTTTGTTTGTTTGTTTTCTCATTATTCAAACTCAGTAAGAAATTTCCTTTTCAAGGCTTTACAATACCAAAAGGCTGGAAAGTGTTGATCTGGTTTCGTGGGGTTCATTTAGACCCAGAATCTTATCAGAATCCCAAGGAGTTTAATCCTTCAAGATGGAATGTAAGCAACACACACACACATATAGGAAATGTCTCAAGTCCGACAGTTATAACTTTCTAGTCAGAATGTTGAAACATGGTACTTTTTAGAACAATTAATATAAATAACAAATATTACTGAAAATTATTATATTAGAATCAACTGATTGTTATAATAACGTACAAAATAAGTTACAAGTACTGTTTTATAAAGGTGTCGGAAATGAGAGTATAATGTATATATACATATATTTTTGCCTGTTCATCTATAATATTTTTGTGCAGATTTTGTCATGTGCATTAAAGTTTATATAATAATAATAATAATAAGATTTGAATTGGAGACTAAAAATGTAATGTAGGAAGGTAAACCGAAGAAAGGAGCTTTCATTCCCTTTGGAACAGGAAGTAGGCTGTGTCCTGGAAGTGATTTGACAAAGCTTGAGCTCTCAACTTTTCTTCACTATTTTCTCCTTCACTATGAGTGAGTTCCTTAAGTTAATCTACTTTTGGTTGCCTTTTCTAGTTTGTGTGCTGTTCTTGAAATAGTCAAGACATAGGCAGCTTAGCAAGACAAGTTCTAAATTTGCAAACACTTCCATGGTACCGGGAGAATGGGCGTTACGTTTCAAACTTTGCACGGCGGGAGGAGGGGGGCGGTTTTTTTTTTTTTTAATGACAAAAATGCTGGGGAAATATGAAAAATTTGTCCATCAATTGTCCTGGTTTTAGGCTATGAAGCTGCATACAAAATGTTAACAATTCATGTCTCTCTGACTTAAAACTATTTAGAATTGCTTTGGAAAGTCAACCAAGTGGGTTGCATTAGATAGAATACACTTTTTCGCTATTGATGAAGCAACATTTAAGGTGTGGACGTATACATTTATATATATATATATATTTATAAATAAATAAATAAATATATATATATATATATATATATGTAATGCTGACTTCTTGAATGCAGGCTTGAACGACTTAATCCTGGATGTGCTGTGGGATACCTACCTCATACAAGACCCAAAGACAACTGCCTTGCAAAAGTGAAGAAGTCACTATCCATATGATTACTATACTATAATATATATTGTGTTATTTATCTACAAAATCCCTTTATGGTGCCGTGATACAAGTTCATCGTAATTTTCACTACTTGAGCATTTAAAGTTCGCAATTATTCAAATATTTAAATTGTTGTATTTTCTTAAATATTTTATATGTCTATCATACTAAGTACAATTTAAATACAAATTTCAGTACAAAATATACGACTTATTGTATTCTGAATATGACACTGGAAATTCTTCTTCCAGCACCATAAAAAATTTCTTGCTGCACCGAGATTTTCTAAGTCTAACGATCCGTAGTGTACAAAAATTAACTAATTCTATCTATTTATTAGGCTTTTATACTTGGTCAGTGTTTGTTAACATTAAACATTTGAATATATTAGTTTTTGTAATCCATTTAACGACTGCTCTTGCAAAAACCGTATTAAAACGGATTCTTACAAAGGTTAAAAATCGAGGTAAAACTCTTTTTTTATACTAGTAGACAGATAATCGCATACAAATTTACTGAAAATTTTGGACAATCTCCGTTCTTACTCATTGTTTCGATTGCTTTAAAATGGGTTGGTTTAGATAAATTATGGCCTTATAAAAGCAACATAGGTAAATTATGGGTTGGTACGTAGAAATTTTTTTTTAATACTTTTTAATTTGTTTTTTTTTTTTTTTAAATTATACTTTTTTACCTTTTTTTTTTTTTTTTCCAACTATTCCTCCCTAAGTATTTTTTATTTCATTTTCTCCACATTTTTGCTAATAGAAATGTCTTCTTTTACCCTTTTTATTTTTATTTTTTTACTTTTCCCTTAAAACTTTGCATCTTTTGAAAAATGCTTCATCAAAATATTTTCATCCTCATTTATCTTATTAAAATATATATTTTTTCAAATACGTCCCCATTTGAACTTCACATTCACAAATTTAAAAATGTAATAAATTAAACACGCAAGTGCAATGCACAAGCTTCAAAACTAGTATACTATATAAGACACTTCTACACTGAAAACAATGTTTAAATTATCTAAGCTTTTCATCCATTGAAAAAAAAAAAATCTCTCTCTAAGCTTCTCCGTTTGCCCAATGTATCCTTCGAATTATCAAATATCTCGAGTAATTGAGGTTTCTTGTGAGGGTTATCAAATTTGTTGGTTGGATTTCTCATTTTATTATTAATTAAAATTTATACTTGTGATTGATAACTCTGAGATGGTCTTTGGGAGGAAATAATAATAATGATAAAAAAAAAAACCTGTTGTTAAGATTCTATACCGAATTGTTAGATTTGTACGTGATTCTATCATTTTTATATATACTTTTTTTTTATTATTTTAATTGATTTTGATTGGATCTTTAAAATAGATACTACAAATAGTGATGTATATATTACTGTAGAAAAGAAAGGGAGAGGGAAGTAAAAAAGATTACTTCCTTTATAATATCAGCCTTCGTGATCTTGACTTACAACGTTGTGGAGATTGGTTCACTGATCTAAGTATGACAAGGTGACAAAATAGAATGAGAATGAGAATATGTTTGATAATATACCATATTCAATTTAGAGAAAAATGATTTATATCCAAGTGTTCATAAATTACATGTTCAATTAAAAATTTATAGGGTAAAATTTATTTATCTTCTTGGTGGAATTTATAGTGGAAAACAGTGCAAACAAATTAAGAGTGATTTTGGGGATTTTCTTTCTTACTGTTTGGGGTATGACAAAGTGTGCTAGGGATTATTGAACAAGTTTTTCAAATTAAAAGGATATACCTTTGTATTTTCCAAAATAAAGAGATAAATTGAAACATAAGTCAAATTATAACGAGTAATAATTATCTATTAATTAATCCCCTATTTATGAGGTAGGTAGCGTCTACTTGCACATTTTTCTTTCTATCATATATATATTATATCTGTGGGTTGTTGGCTTATATAATTGAATATCAAATAATTTTGAATGAATAATTAGAAATCACGGACCTTTGATTTATGTTTAAGGCAGGTAGTACGTACTTGGTACTTTTTTTATATGGATAGGCTGTGGTAGTGCCTCTCTCAGAGTAATTACCGGTAGAGTCTTTTTTTAAACCGTTGAGATTTAATCGAACGGTTGAAATGTTATTAGTGTACCATACTTATCATACACCTTACCTCATATTACCCTTCTCACCCCCATTTCTTCTTCGCTGCCGACGACTGCCCCGACGCAGACGACCCACCCCCGACCCCCCCACCACCAGCCCCAGCCCCGGCTGCCCCCCACCCAGCCCCGACCCTCAGCACCCCCCCCAAGCCTTCCCCCGCCGGCCCCTCTGCCCCAGCCCCCCCGGCGCCCCCACCACCCCCTCTCTCTCTCTTCCCCTCTCTCCTGGTCCCCGGCACCCTCTCCACCCTACCCCACCCCCGACAGGTATCCCCCATCCCCCCCCCCCCCCTCCTCTCTCTCTCTTCTCCTTTCTCTGTCTTCTCGCGTTAGGGGTGTGGGGGGGCGTGGGTCGGGAAGAGAGAGAGAAGGGTGGGGGGGTCCCCATTGGGGGGCGCCGGGTGGGGGGGGGGGTGGGTGGGGGGAGGTCGGGGGAAGGGGGCCTCGGGTGGGGTTGCCGGGGGTGAGGGGGCGCCAGGGGGCTGGGGCCGGCGGGGGATGGCTGTGGGGGGGTGCCGGAGGCCGGGGCTGGGTGGGGGGCGGTCAGGCCTGGGGCCGGTGGTGGGAGGGCCGGGGGTGGGTCGCCGGCGTCGGGGTGGTATTATTTAATGTGTTAAGGTAGGATATGTAGTTATTGGTGTATGTATATAATTATTACATGTGTATATAGTGGTTTTGGTGTATGTAATTATTATTACATACATGTAATAATGTGTTAGGGTAGGATATGTAGTCAAAGGTCAACCTAACATGTTTTACCCAAATTGTCCATATTATTTAAAAAAATATACTATAATAACATATATATTATTATTTTGAATATTCTATTAGAATATTTCCAGTTTTTAACATTGATAATTGGATGTCTCCGACTCCAGTCACCGGTGTCGGTCATCGGTATACCCTAATAGAGTATGTATTATACTCTATCAGAATATTTTGAATATTCTACTAGAATATTTTCAGTTTTCAACATTTATGAAATGATGTCTCCGAAAACCATTATTTCTACTAGAATATCTTTTTTTTTAAAAAAAAAAAATCTTTTTTTAGGGTTGTATGAACTGCACATTTTTATCCCACTGCAAAATCCCTTGAATTTTAAGTTTTTTTTTTTTTTTTTCCTCTTTTTTGATCATTTGGTACGGTACTACTAAACGGCCAAATGCACGCCAGTCCTAACTTTCAAATTTTTTTTTTTTTTTTTCTGGTACACCCAACTTAAAAAAAAATCACTTAATTCTGATGAAACCTTTTTCAAGTTACAAATTGACCCCAAGTGACCAAAATTTCAACCCCACCAAAGACCAAACCAATAATAATTACATACCCCAAAACCATTATATTATTATTTTCTTTACATTGCTTCAATTTCATCAAATATGTCCAGGATAGGACACGAGTACATTTAATGTGTTAGGGTAGGCAGTATTATTCTTTGAATTATTATTATTATTATTATTTGAGGTAATAATTCTATGATATTTTGGTATAGCGAAACTGTCAAGTACTTGCTAGTAACTTCGCCATTTCTCTTAAATCTTTTGTTTTCTATTCTGTGAAGTCCGGTTGATTCGAAAAGACTTGCTTTGAAATATTCTTTTTGACTTTTACCAAAAACTTGCAGATTCTTGTACTTTTCATTATATTTTGTGTAAGATATAAACTCAGTTTTATCTTACACTGCAAGAGGTTAGATGAATTTGATAATCCTTGTATTCCAGAGAAGAGCTATCTTAGTATCTGGTTTTGACCTTGATGAACTTAAATCAACTGTTAATTAATAGCCTGTTTGAAAATGGGTTTGTACCAAAACATTTACTTTAAATTCAAAAAAAAAAAAAAAAAAAAAAAAAACACACACACACTCAAATTTTATGAGAGGAAACAATACTATAATAAAATGTCTGAAGCAAAACTTTTGGATTCAAATCAATTTGTCAAACAAACTCTAAATAAGTCTCTAACGACAATGCAACAATCAATTAACAAAATTTTTTAAATTAGTTATAATAGTGCAAATTAGACTAGTTCGTGTTGATGATTGCATAAATAAACTAGCAACAATTTCATACGTTAATAAAAAGTACTTCACATTGAATAAAACATAAAATTAAGTAGGATAAATTTCCTTTTTGCTGACTAAATTTTGGTGTTCTTGTAATTTTGCTCTCTGAACTTTGAAAACTGGTAGAAATGCTTTTTGAACTATGAAATAGTTTCATCTTTACTTATTCCGTTAGTTAAATTGATGAAACTATTAGCAAAAATACTCTTCGAACTTTAAACCATTAGTAAAAATATCCCTTGTTTCATATTTTGACCCTATAAGTCATCTAAATTTTAGTACTTTTGTAACATTACTTCCGAACATTTAAAAACAAATACTTATACATTTCAACCTTAAAACTGTTAGTAAAATCACTTATATTTCGTCTAATTAAAACTGAGGTAGCAATAATATGTAATAAAAAGTTACTTTAAATTATAATTTATATAATTACAAAAATAACCTTTAAGTCTATAAAAATTCAAGGGAGCTAAACATACAAGTTCCTTTAATTCTTGTTTTGTTTTGTTTCTTTGTTTTTTTTATAATTTCAATTAAAAAAAAAATCTTTTGAACACATTAGTCATATTTATGTCCTTTATCCTTTCTGGTGTTTTAATCTTTCACAATATTTATTTTTAAAATGGAAGTCATCACAAAATAATAATAATAATAATAATAATAATAATAATAATAAATGACTTATATATTTAGATATCTTGAATTTTGATTGATTTTTAAGGTTGTTTTTATAATTATAATGATCTTAATTTAAGTTAATCTTTTATTCTATTAGTGTCACATCAGTTAATAAGTAAACAAACTATAAGTAAGTTTTATATCAGTTTAAAGGCAAGTGTTATAAACACTAGTCTTTAATGTTCAGGGTTAAAGTAATGCACTTAAATTTAGGGAACAAAAACAAAATTTTCCGAAGTCTTATATGGCTAAATTATGAAACAAGGAATATTTTTGCTAATAGTTTAAAGTTCTAGAAGTATTTTTGTTAATTATTTAAAGTTTGAAGGGTATAAACACTACTTTTCAAAGTTTAGGGTATAGTTACAAGAATATTAAAGTTCATGAGGGAAAAATAAAGTTTATCCTTATTAAATTACACTTGTGTTGTTGTCATGTTAGCAATTCCATTAATTTAACCTATGGAGAAAGCAAAGATGAAACCATTTTATAGTTAAGGGAGCAAAAATAAAATTTATCCAATAAATTATTATCAGCTATGATAGGTTCTACAAAAGCACCTAAAATGGACCAAAGTATTTGTCTGGATAAACTTTTGTTCCCCAAAAGATAAATACATGGAACGTTTTTTTATATTTATAAGCAATCTAGTACAACATTAATTTGTCAATTAGATATCTTTCGAATATCACATGATGAACTCCTTTGGAAGGGAAAATCCAAAACGTATCTCTTGATTAAAAAAATAACGCGTTGAGACAAATTTATAGGGTAAAACGTACATATGTTATTGATGGAAATTATTGTAGAAACACTGCAAACAAAGGGTGATTTTTGGGTTCTTGCTGTTTGGGAGAGCGTGCCAGGGTTTGTGAAACAAGTTTTTCATGTTAAAAGGATGTATCTTTGTAGTTTCTGAAAATAAAGAGATAAATTGAAAAATAACTTAAATAGCGAGGGATAACTATGCAATTAATCAAATATGTTTGAGGTAGGTAGCGTCTACTTGCACATTTTGCTTTCTATCATATATTTTACCGGTGGGTTGTTGGCTTAAATATATAATAAAGATCAAAGATTTTTCAATGAATTATTTAGCAAAAAAAAAAAAAATTATTTCTATGGATTAGAAATCATGAATATTGGATTTATGTTTAAGGTAGTTAGTATATACTTGTACTTTTTATAAAAAAAATGAATATATATATATAGCAATTACATTAATAAGAAAAAGAAGTAAATGTTCCGACTGTATGTTGACATTTAAGAGAAAAGTTAAAAAATTTGTAGAGAAACATTGTCTGTTATTTTCTTTACTTTTCCTCAATTTCATCGAATATGTCCACGAAAGGACACTTGTCCATTTGATGTTTTTGGGTAGGTAGAATTATTCTTTGATATATATATATATATATATTTTTTTTTTTTTTTTTTTTTTGAGGTATTTCTCTGAAATTTTCGTAGAACGAAAATCAAAGTACTTGCCAGTTACTTTTCCATTTCTCTTAAATCTTTTGTTCTCTACTCTGTGAAGTCCATTTAATTCTAAAAGACTTGCTATGCAATAAACTAACGATAATTTCAGGCTTTAATAAAAATACTTAACATGAATAAAACATAAAATAAAATAATATTATCAACTTATCAATATCTGAAATAAATGATAGGTTCCATGTAAGTGTCTAAAATAGACCAAAGCATTTGTCCGGATAAACTTTTGTTCCTCAAAAGATTGATACCTATGGTACTACATATATGTATTTATATATATAAGCAATCTAGTACAATATTAATTTCTCTATTAGATTCTCGTAATTTTCATGCAATTTGTTTAAAAGATAAACTTATGTTCGCCAAAAAGGAAAGATCTAGTACAACAAATTTTTTTTTTTTTTTAATAAGCGATCAGGAACAACATTACTTTCTTGATCTGGTACAGCATGAATTTCTCAATCAGCTATCTTTTTTTTTTTTTTTTAATAAATAAATCAATTAGAAAAACATTGGTGCCCACATAAAGAGAAGATCCAACATCTTTTCTGCTTTACATAGAAGGTGTTTCTCACTCTGTCAAAAATTAAAAAAAATCAACAAGAAAAAAAAGTTTCCCACACGAAACATGTAGATATATATACATATACATTGTTTGACATGTAATATATATACATATATATCGTATTGTGTAGCAATATCTACCAATGCAATATTCTGTGACTTAGAATATATTTGTCATAAATTGTGACAAAAATTTTGAATCAGGAAAATACTCTCTCAATAATAGTGGGGGGTTTTTTTTTTGGCTCTTAATTCTCATTAAAATAGTTTTTCTCAAGTTTATCAAAAGGATATTTTTGAAAGCTTGTATTACTAATAAAAACATTTTCTCTAAAATTCACGTTTTTTTTTAAGGCACACTTGGGGGCACTTTCCCATATTGTATTTTGGGGTTTTATTTTCAAACTGGTGTTTAGGGTTGCATTTGGATTCCAAAGCTTAATTTTTCAAAGTTCACTATTTCACAAAATTGTTTAAATAAAAGTTCAAGCTTTTGCTTTTTTATTATTAAATCAACAAAACACACACCAAAACACTTATTTTTTTTCTTCTAATTATTCGTGTTTATCCTAAATCCACATTTTCAAAGCTCATCTCAACTTCAAACAAAATATCTCTAAAATTCCATCTCTAAAATTATAAGTCTTGATGAGGGGAGGGTTGAAGCGCTTTCTTTCAAATTTAAAGTTTAGATGGGTGATTAAATTATGACTCACACCTTCTTTTTACTATATATCATAAATACTTTAACTTGTGAATCCTTGTTTTCGTGTGTGTGTGTATATATATATATCTCTATAATATATAAATAAGAAAAAATATATTTAGTTCTTCAATTTTTTTCATTTCTTTTGTGTATGTTTTTGTTTAACATCATTAATTATTTACAATATAAACTTGATATTTAAATTTCATAACTTTCATATAAATTTATACTATTATTTTAAAAATCTAAGATATATTATAGTTTTGTATAGAGAAAATTATAATACATTAGGCATATTTATATCTTTATATTAGAACACTGTTAAATATAATTTAAATGATATTTTTTATAAAAGAAACACGAAACGTGCCTTCCAGTATATATCTATAACTATATTAAAAGTGTAAAGTTCTTTAAAAATACTATTCAAAAACTAACGTTTCTTTGAGTACTAATGAGAGAAACTTCTTCATACGAAATTTAAATAAATAAAAAATGTGCTATACCTCCACCTTTTGATAAACAATAATGGTCTCTAGGCACTTAATAATTAATGAAATTAGGAAAGTGATCTTCATTACACTATGCTTGCAATCAATATATACAGGGGTTTTTATCCATGCAAATGTGTTAAAAGAAATAAGTTAAAACACTTTTTTTTTTTTTTTTAAATGATACAATAACACTTTTTACTAAACATTTTATAAAAGGAAAACTAGGACCCACACGGACAGAATCCTATATATAGCCAACAAATTCAAGCCATTAAATTGCTCATCAAGTTATAAGAAAAGAACTCAACGAAATTCGTACCATGGACTCTACTTCCAAACATCCATCAATCTTCATTGTTTTCTTTTTTCTTTATTTCTTCGGTAATATTATTCCCATAACCTTGCCAAAACCAGCATCAGATGATAATAATTTAGACCATCCAACCACATTCATCGTTCACATGGCCAAATCTCAAAAGCCATCGCTCTTCACCTCTCATCATCACTGGTACAACTCCATTATCAAATCTCTTCCTTCTTCAAACTACCCTTCCAAAATCCTCTACACCTACCAGAAGGTCGTTAATGGCTTCTCTGCAAGCCTCACCCCTTCCCAAGCACTAAAGCTAAAAGACATTCCAGGTGTCCTTTCTGTCACACTTGACCAAATCCAAAAAATTCAGACTACACATTCATACCAATTTTTAGGCCTCTCCAGTAACTCTGGAATCTGGCCTGACTCCAACTGGGGTGAAGATATCATCATCGGAGTTGTCGACACCGGAATTTGGCCAGAACACCCGAGTTTCGTAGACACAGGATTCTCCCCTGTCCCGCCCACCTGGAAAGGCATATGCGAATGGTGGGATGACTTTCCGGCTTCATCTTGTAACCGAAAACTCATCGGTGCAAGAGCGTTCCTTAGAGGATATTACATGAACTCTGGTTTAGACAAATCCCAAATGAATGTGTCAGTGGAAACAGCCTCCCCACGAGACACAGACGGCCATGGGACTCATGTTGCTTCAACAGCCGCAGGAGTTGCTGTACCAAATGCAAGCCTCTTTGGGTATGCCAAGGGGACAGCCATTGGCATAGCCCCAAAAGCCCGCATTGCCGCATACAAAGTGTGTACTGCTGATGGGTGTCAACAATCTGACATGTTGGCTGGCATAGACCAAGCAGTCTATGACGGGGTTCACATAATATCCATGTCCATAAGCGGCGGGACTGATGAGTACTATCTAGATAACACGGCAATCGCAAGCTATGGTGCTACGCAGTTTGGCGTTCTTGTCTCCGTCGCTGCAGCGAACTTTGGACCTGATCCGTCAACTGTCAACCATCTCGCTCCTTGGATTCTAACGGTTGGTGCTTCTAGCATCAACAGAGAGTTTCCTGCCGACGTGGTTCTTGGCAACTCGAGGAAATTTATGGGTACCTCACTCTACGCTGGCGATCCTTTGCCTTCGAATCAATATCAAGTAGCCTACGCAGGTGATTATATGAATCCCTTTTGCAAATTTGGCAACTTCCGCAATCCGAACCAACTTGCCGGAAAAATCATAGTGTGTGAGGGAAATAAGAGTATTTCAACCTACGAAACGGTAGAAGCAGTCATTGATGTTAATGGGGTAGGAATCATAATGATAAATACAGTAGCTAGTTGGGATGAACTTCAATCTGAGCCATTTCCAAGACCAGGGGTTCGGGTCACTTACAATGACGGAAACCAAATAAAACAGTATATAAGGTCAAGCCAAATTCCCACGGCAACCATTCTGTTCGGAGGAACAATCATTGGAACAGTTGCTCCAAAAGTTGCTTCATTCTCAAGTCGTGGTCCAAACCCTCTAACGCCTCAAATTCTCAAACCCGATGTTATAGCTCCAGGTCTAAATATCTTGGCTGCATGGACTCAAGCCGCTGGTCCTTGGGGTGATGTTGATCCCAGACGTGTTGAGTTCAACATAATCTCAGGAACTTCAATGGCATGCCCACATGTTAGCGGGATCGCTGCTTTGCTTATCAACATTTACCCCAATTGGTCACCCGCCGCTATAAAATCTGCCATCATGACTACAACTTACAATCTTGATAATTCCGGGCAAAGCATCAAAGATCTTTCGACGGGGACGGCGTCGACACCTTTTGCTCATGGAGCTGGTCATGTCAACCCCAACAGAGCTCTCAATCCAGGTTTGGTATATGACATGGGTGAGATCGACTACATCGGGTTCCTTTGCTCCATTGGGTATGACTGCCAACAAATAAGTATTCTTTCGAGAGATCAGGTGGATCCAGACATATGTGATCAGGCATACGCTGCACTTGGGGGTCAAGTTAAGCCAGGAGATCTGAATCTACCATCCTTTTCCGTGGTTTTCGACCATCAAGTGGAGACAGTCAAGTACAGGAGAATTGTAACGAATGTGGGGAGTGATGTCAATGCAGTTTACGCTGTGAGTTGGTATGCACCTCCAGGTACTACAATCAGCATTACACCAAATAGGCTTGTGTTCAGCAGTCGTAATCGGAAGCAGAAGTATGTGGTTACGTTCTCGTCACTCAGCGGCGCCGGTGTCGTACCAAGATTTGGTTGGATTGAGTGGAACGACGGAACTCATCGTGTTAGGAGCACGATTTCTTTTACCTGGTCCACTGCTACAACTGCCTCTGTTGCTTCCGTTTGATGAACTTTATGATTTCCTTTGAGCACAAGACTGAATATGACTTTCCAGTTTGGTTGTAAAGAGGTATCTAATCGTGGAGTACCTTTTATATATGTCTCATATATGATATATATGTGTGTGTATGTGTACATATATATCAGTTATTTGAAAATAAGTTGGAGTACACTACGTATTACTCTAGTAGATATATGTACTGTTGAGATGTATGCATCTTGTGCTTTGAAATAAAGGTTCCATTAAGATATCCATGTCCGTGTCCATGTCCATCAGTGGCAGAACTGATGAGTACTATCAAGATAACATGGCCATTGCATCCTTTGGAGCTATGCGACATAACGTTCTTGTCTCTACACGGTGTAGGGAACGATGGACCTTCTCCGTTTACTATCAACCATCTCCCTCCTTACGTACTAACAGTTGGCATTTGTAGCATCGACGGAGCGTTTACAGCCAATGTTGTTCTTAGAGACTGCGATTTAAGGGGTGACTTCTCCAAACGCATCTCCAAATTTTTTTTTTTTCCCCCAACTCAAAATTGTTATTTACTATTTACATCTCTAAATATCCATAATAAACTCAAACGTTAAACGTTCATAGTTTTGTTATTTCAAGTCTACAGTAACAAATTTAAGATTTATATTGATATTTTTTTTCCAAGCATATTTTAAGTTTTTATACTTATTCACTCCAAACAGTTTTTTTTAATCAAACACACATTTTTAAAACTTATCTCAACTCCAATTCAAATATTTTCAAAACTTCATCTCCAATATATACCTCCTCCAAATGGGCCCTCAATGCCTTTTGTGGGATCCTCACTTTACGACGACCCTCCTTTACCTTATGGTTCGTATCAACTAGTCTACGCTGGCAATTTTATGAATCACTTTTGTACAATTGGCGGCTTCAACAATACAAACCAACTCATTAGAGAACTCATGGTGTCTGAGAATAATGGTGATGTTTCAGCCTAAGTGATCAGTCGCAGTCTGGAGCTATATATATATATATATAATATAAACAAACTCTAATGGAAGACAATTTAGTATGTGAAGTGCATAGAAAATATTGCAGATAATTATGTTTGGTCGATCGTCGCATATATTTTCATAGGACCTGGCTATGATTAAGTTGTTGAAGCAGTCAGGGACTTGAATACGGATTTTAATGTTTGGATGAATATTGTCAGTTTTCTGTTTTTTATTTTTTATTTATTATTTTTTTAATTCTTGTTTTTATTTATTTCTTTTCTTTATTTTGAACTTGGAAGCAATATACGTACATGCGAAGTTTGTATATACGATACAGATGCAATATTTACAGAAACGTTATTTGCTT
Source organism: Ficus carica (assembly GCA_009761775.1). Classification (NCBI taxonomy): domain Eukaryota; kingdom Viridiplantae; phylum Streptophyta; class Magnoliopsida; order Rosales; family Moraceae; genus Ficus; species Ficus carica. The sequence continues at coordinate 14,500,098 of CM019750.1, read as the reverse complement.
GACTTTTTGCTAGTAGATCGAACCACAAACCCAAGGCTAGGTTCGTTTCTTTCCTATATAACAGAACGTCTAGGAACAAGTTTAAATTTGCAACACTTCCATGGAATTGGGAGACGGGCGTTACATTTTAAAGTTTGTTTTGGGGGGTGGGGGGAGAGGGAGGTTTTTTTTTTTTTTTTTTTTTTTTTTTTTTTTTTTTTTACACAATTCCCAACTCCGGGGAAATATGGAAAATTTGTCCATCAATCGTCATGGTTTTAGGCTATGAAGCTGCATATAAAATGTTAAAAATTCATGTCTCTCTAACTTAAAACTAATTAAGAAATGCTTTGGAAAGTCAACCAAGTGGGCTGCATAATTAGATTACACTTTGTCCCTATTGATGAAACAACAGCTCCTCTATATATATATATATATATATATATAAATATATATATATATATAGCCATATCTCGGGTGGGATGGTCCCTCATTGTACTTTTTTTTAAACAACTTATAACAAACAATTGACTTATTTGTAATTTATGTAAAATTATGTATACATAAAAAGTTAGTGACAGATAATATTCTATTAAATATAGTTTTATATAAAGTTATAAATAAATCAACTAATTGTTATAAGTTATTTAACACGAATTTATATTTGAGAGACCATCCAACCTGAGGGATATTAGAAAATCTCTATCTATATAGAGCTTTTTACGGCCCTCAGGTGGGATGCAGGCTTGAACGACTTAGTCCTGGATGTGTTGTGGTATACCTACCACGTACAAGACCCAAAGACAACTGCTTTGCAAAAGTGAAGAAGTCACTATCCATATGATTACTATATTATATATTGTGTTATTTATCTACAAAATCCTTTTATTGTGCCCTTGTACATGTTCATTGTAATTTCACAACTTGAGCATTTAAAGTTCGCAATTTATCATTCAAATGTTGAAAATATTTATATTTGCTTTAATATTCATACGTCTATCATACTCAGTACAACTCAAATGCTCAAAATTTACAAATTCCAATCCAAAATACACAACTTATTGTATTTCCGACATGATATAGAAAACTCTCCTCCCAATACTATATATATATATATATATTGCGGCACCGAAATTCTAACCATCCGTTGTGTACAAAATTTGACTAATTCTAGTCTTTTTTTTTTTTTGCTACTGAACTAATTCTAACTAATTATTAGGCTTTTATACTTGCTCAGTGTTTGTTAACATTAAACATTTGACTACAATTGTTTTTGTAATCCATTTAACAACTGCTCATTAAAACAGCTTCTACAATGGTTAAAAATCGAGGTAAAACTTTTTTTTTCTACTAGTGGACTGATAATCGCATACAAATTTACTCAAAAATTTGGACAATCTCCGTTCTTACTCATAGTTTCTATTGCCTTAAAATGGATTGGTTTGGATAAATTATGGCCTTATAATAAAGTAACTGATGTGGACAATTATCTATCTAAAAGTGCCAAAAGTTGCACTATTCACCTACTTGTTATGGTTAAAATTTGTTTTTTTCTTGAACTTTTTTATTTGTTTTTGATACTTCAAAACTAGTATACTATATAAGACACTACACTACTACATTGAAAGTAATGTTTAAACTATTTAAGCTTTTCATCCAAAAAAAAAAAAAAAGAAAAGAAAAGAAAACCACACTCTCTAGGCTTCTCCGCTCAATATGCCAAATGTTTCCTTCGGATTATCAAATATCTCGAGCGATTGAGGTTTCTTGTGAGGGTTGTTACATTTGTTGGTTAGATTTTTCATTTTACTCTTAATTAAAATTTATACTTATGAATGAGAACACTAAGATGGGCTTTGAGAGGAAATTAAAAAAAAAAAAAAAAAAACTGTTGTTATATATATATATATATATTTTTTTTTTTGAATTGTTAGATCTATATAGTGATTCTATTATTTTTGTATACTTTTCATATTATTTTAATTGATTTTGATTGGATCTTTAAAATAGATACTACCAATAGTGATATATATAGTACTGTAGAAAAGAGAGGGAGAGAGAGGAGAGAAAAGAAAAAAGAACTTCTTTTTAATATCAGCCTTCGTGATCTTGACTTACAACATTGTGTAGATTAATTCAATAATACAAATATGGTAGGGTGACAAAATAGAATCAGAAGCAGAATATTTTTGATAATATAGTATATTCAATTTAGAGAAAAGGATTTATATCCAAGTGTCTATAAATAACATGTTGAGTTGGGAATTTATACGGCGAAGCGTATATATCTTCTTGGTGGAATTTATTGTGGAAAACATTGCAAACAAATTAAGGGTGATTTTGGGGATTTTCTTTCTTACTGTTTGGGATATGACAAAGTGTGCTTGGGATTATTAAACAAGTTTTTCAAATTAAAAGGATAAACCTTTGTAATTTCCGAAAATAAAGAGATAAATTGAAAATTAAGTCAAATAACGACGAATAATTCTATAATCAAATCCATATATCTGAGGTAGGTAGCGTCTACTTGCACATTTTTCTTTTTATTATATCCTATGCCGGTGGGTTGTTGGCTTATATAATTGAAGATCAAAGAATTTTCAATGAATTAGAAATCACCCATATTTGATTTATGTTTAAGGTAGGCAGTACGTACTTTTACTTTTTTTTTTTTTTTTTAATATGATCAATTTATGTTTAAGGTAGGAAGCATGCACTTGAACTTTTTTTTTTAATTGAATATATTACATGAATAATAAAATAAAAAATAAAAATAAAAAGAAGTAAATGTTCCCACTATGTTTACATTTATTAAAAACAAAACAAAAAATTGAAGAGAAACCATGTCAATTGTTTTCTTTACATTCCTCAATTTCATCGAATATGTCCACGAAAGGACACTCTTATACATTTGATGTGTTTGAGTAGGTAGTATTATTCTTTGATATGTTTTTTTTTTTTTTTTTTTCTCTCTAAATAATTTTTTGATATGTTTGTAGAACAAAACTGTCCAATATTCATAGTATTTCCAATGCAATGTTAAAAAATTGTGCTAATTCTAAATTTTGGCATTTACATATATACACATATACTTACGAGTTCTGCTATTTATTTTTAAATTAATAAATATATGAACTATATATATATGATCTTGATCAAATAATCCGAGACCAAATCTGAAAGATATATGCGAGCCACGCAAAATTCAATGCATTCACAAGATCAGACAACGATATATATATATACACACACACACTCACATATATAACAGAGAAATTATATTATACGACATATTTATATAAGTGAAATTGAACTATAACATTTTCTTGAAATATTTTTAAAAATTAACGTAATTACCTAGTAATTATTATAAGAATTTTACGTTTTGCATTACACTTACAAAATTTATTATATCTAATAAATGTAAATTTTTGTTAGTTACAAACTGATATAATTTTTTTTGCTATATCATTAGTAAAATAATGGAGAATGAGGAACAAACTGCCTTAAACCCATTTTCAATATGATTTTTCTTGTTTCCCTCAAGTAATTTGTTATGGAAATCACTCGCAAGTATACGAGTTACGCAAGTAATAGAGTGATGAATAAGGTTATCGATCCTATGAGGGTTACGTTTAATTTTGAATTAAATATCGAAATTGATTAGTTCTAAAATTATTTAAATGGACGATTGAAAAATAAAAATTAGAAAAATGCTAATTAAAATAAATTAAATAAATTAAACTACAAAACAAAACTAAATGAATAAAAAGACACGAACAAACAAGGTTTTAAGAATCCAATATCACCTAACCAATCCACAAAGCCACCCAATCATCAAGTTCTCAAAGTTTGAAAGGAACGGATATTACAAATTGATATTCAGGGACATTTTGTGACAAGATCTAAAGGTTAGGGGAAAAAAGTGTAATTTATCATAAATCATTTGTTGACTGTTATCTGTATATACGTGTGCGCGTGTCTGCGTGCGTGTGTGAGTGAGAAGTAAATTTACTTCGTTAAAATTTTTTCATTTTTTATTTTATTTTATTTTATTTTTTGGTATAATGTTTCTAGATACTCATTGTCGTAAATAAAAAGAAAATCTCTCAAGTTTTGAATTACCTGATGAACTAGCCCGGGGGATTGCAAATGTCAAGAGTGGGCTTTGAAACTCTAACCGAAGTAAAGGAAGAATATTAACCACTATTAATTCGGCTAAAATTGCTTTGAAATCTTTTGACCAAAATTTGGCAGATTCTTGTACCTTTCATGTAATAATTTGTGAAAGAGATAAAACTAACTTTTGTTTTAGACTTGCAACTGCAAGAAGGTAGACTTAGGGTTAGTTTGGTAAATGTATTTGGAATCTTTAAAAGTCTTTTTTCATGAAGTACGATGTAAATATTATGTTTGTTAAAAGTATTAAAAAATCATTTGCACAACATTATTACATTTTTAATTGTTATTTGAAAAAGCTATAATTTCTAATTTTTGCTTTTAGTTTCTACTTCTCTCTTTCCTATAAGTAAAAGTAGAAATTATGACAAAAACACAATATCTCCAAACTAACCCTTCCTACAGCATGATTTTCGGCCTTGGTGAACTTAGATTAACTGTTAAAATTAGTCTAAGCTGTACAAGAATAAATAATACGAATTTTTTTTTTTTTAATTAGGTCATTGTAGTACTCATTGAATAAAACAGAAATAGGGGCTTTTTTAGTATTGAGGGTGGGGAAGAGAATTATTTTTTAGGTTATGTTTGGAGCATACACTTCAATATTCTAAATTTTTTTTCCTTTTTCTTTAAAAGTAAACCAATTTCAATATCTATATCTTTAAATCTCTCTTAAAAACTTAAAATTTAAAAATTCATAACTTTCTTATTTCAAATCGAAATAAAATATTTTTTTTAAATTGCATAAAATGATGAAATGTACGAAAAAATATATCCATATTACCATTTTTAAAATTTTTTTAATTCCAAATAGATCATTTGCAATCAAATGTACAACTCCAAACATGAACTTTTTTTTCAATCAAAATATTTCCAACACTGCAATTTGAGTACGCCACCTTAATTAAACAAAGAGTAAATTGCAAGGTTAGTTCCTAAACTTTTAAATGTAACTTTGGTCCCTAATCTTTTTTTATAGTTGAAATGTCCCTAAACTATTAAAATGTTGTTAAAATAGTCCTTTTCTTTTAATTTTATACGAAGTCCATTAATTAGCATCACTTTTTGATCAAATTATCAACGAATTCTATCCAAAAATTTATGAAAATTATTATAGCAATAATTTAATAGTTTAGGACCATTATAACTTTAAAAAAAATTAGGGATCAAAATTGGATAAACTTAAAAATTTAGAGATTAATTAAGTAATTTATCTTTTAACAAATGTAAAACCTACTTTAACAAAAGATGATGCAACTGCTATGAAGTAGAGATGTGTGACGTATGCAGAGTTGTTATTTTCCAGAGCTGAAAAAGCATTTATGTTTTAAATTTAAGAAAGGGCACTGACGATGTTGATCAAATCCAAGAAAAACAAGTGTGAACATTATATGTTGAGTCCCAAGCAAAATTCAACGCATTCACATGGGGTAACGACTTATATGAGTACTTGTGGGCCCTACAATGTTGCTACATTCAAAGAGAGTAGGACTTGGGAGGAAATGCTAATAAAGGACAGCAAGCCTAGTTTAACATGATTTTAAAATGAAATTTTTAGGTTGAAATTAGATAATTTTTTAAAAATTAATTATATTTTTTTTATTGATTTTTAAAAATAAATAAAAAATTAAGATAAAAAAACTTAAGTGTGAATATGTGATCTAAACGCATGCTCAAACTCTTATATGAATCCAACAAACTCAACCCTTTAGTGCTCATCAGGTTCCTAGCAAAACACAACGAAATTTGTACCATGGCCACTACTTCCAAGTGTCCCTCAATATTCTTGATTTTCATTGTTTTCCTCTTCATGTGTAATATTTTTCCCATAGGCTTTTCAAAATCATTGTTAGAGGATTTAGACCATCCAATGACATTCATCGTTCACATGGCTAAATCTCAAAAGCCATCTCCTTTCACGTCTCATTCTCCTTGGTACAACTCCATCGTCAAATCTCTTCCTCCTTCAAACCACCCTTCCAAAATCCTCTATACCTATGAGAAGGTGGCAAATGGCTTCTCTGCAAGCCTCACTACTTCCCAGGCAGCGAAGCTGAAAGACATTACAGGTGTCCTTTCCGTCACTCTTGACCAAGTCCACAAAATCCAGACTACACTTACATATCAATTTTTAGGGCTCTCCGAAAGCTATGGACTTTGGCCTTCCTCCAACTACGGTGAAGATATCATTATCGGAGTTCTTGACGGTGGAATTTGGCCGGAACACCGAAGTTTCTCGGACACAGGATTATCCCCCGTCTCATCCACCTGGAGAGGCCGATGTGAGAGGTGGGCCGACTTTAACGCTTCATCTTGTAACAGAAAACTCATTGGTGCGAGAGCGTTCCTTATAGGATATTACATGTCTGATTTAGGTAGAACGCCAGTAAATGTATCGGTGGAAACAAAATCTCCAAGAGACACAAATGGCCATGGGACTCATGTAGCTTCAACTGCAGCAGGAGTTGCTGTCCAAGATGTAAGCTTTCTCGAGTATGCCAAAGGGACGGCCATCGGCGTTGCCCCAAAAGCCCGCATTGCCGCATACAAAGTCTGTAATGTTGAAGGGAACTGTCACTCAGCCGACATCTTGGCTGGCATGGACCAAGCAGTCAATGACGGGGTGGACATAATATCCATGTCCATAGGCGGCGGGACAAAGGAGTACTATGATGATAATGTAGCCGTTGCAAGCTTCGGAGCTATGCAATTTGATGTTCTTGTCTCTGTCGCTGCAGGGAACTCTGGACCTGCTCCATTTACTGTCAACCATCTTCCTCCCTGGGTACTAACAGTTGGCGCTTCTAGCATATACAGAGAGTTTCGTGCCGACGTGGTTCTTGGCGACTCAAGGACTTTTATGGGAGCCTCACTCTACGCTGACTTTACCTTGCCTTATGATCGGTATCAACTTGTCTACGCCGGTGATTTTTGGAATGTCTTTTGTAAACAAGGTGGCTTCAACGATCCAAACCAACTCGCTGGAAAAATCATTGTGTGTGAGGATAAGGGGAATGTTTCAACCTTCGAAAAGGCAGCCGCAGTCAATGATGTTCATGGTATTGGACTCGTTATAACAAATATGGAAGAGACAGGAGAAGAACTTCGAGCTGAGCCATATCCTAAGCCAGGAGTTCGAGTCAGTTACAATGATGGAAACCAAATAAAACAGTATATTAGATCGAGCCAAAACCCCACCGCAACTATTCTATTCCAAGGAACAATCATCGGGACGGTTGCTCCAAAAGTTGCTGCCTTTTCAGGTCGTGGTCCGAACCCTCTCACACTCCAAATTCTCAAACCTGATGTTATAGCTCCAGGTCTCAATATCATAGCCGGTTGGACTCAAGCTGCTGGTCCATGGGGCGATCGTGATCCAAGACGTGTCGAGTTCAATATAATCTCAGGAACTTCAATGGCATGCCCGCATGTTAGTGGGGTCGCTGCTTTGCTAAAGAAGGCTTACCCTGGTTGGTCTTCCGCGGCTATAAAATCTGCCCTCATGACCACAGCTTATGGTCCTGATATACCTGGGCAAAGCATCAAAGATCTTGCGACGGGGACAGATTCGACGCCTTTTTCACATGGAGTTGGTCATGTAGATCCCAATAGAGCTCTCGATCCAGGTTTGGTATATGACATGGGTGTGTTTGACTACATCTGGTTCCTTTGCTCCATTGGGTATGATTACCAAAAAATAAGAATGCTTTTGAGGGAACCTGTTAGTCCAAACATATGTGCGGGGACATTTGTTACACCAGGAGATCTGAATCTACCATCGTTTTCTGTAGTTTTCAATAATCAAGTAAAGACAGTCAGGTACAAGAGAACTGTTAAGAATGTGGGGAGTAATGTCAATGCCACTTATGCAGCAAATTGGCACGCACCTGAAGGTACTATAATCGACGTTGTGCCAAAGAGCCTTGTGTTCAACAGTGATAATCCGAAGCAGATGTATGAGATTACATTCTCTTCGAACGGTGACTCGGATCACTCACCAAGATTTGGTTGGATTGAGTGGCTCGACGAAACTCATCGTGTCAGGAGCACAATTGCTTTTAGCTGGACCACTACTACTACCGACTCTCTAGTTTCCATTTGATCAATTTTATGATTTTATTTTGAGCACAAATCTGATTAAGAGTTTCTAGTTTAGTTTAAGGAGGTACATCTTATCATCGAGTATCTTTCATGTGTTATTTCTACTGCTGGTATACATGTACGGCTGAGATATATGCATATTGTGATTTGAAATAAATGTTTCATTAACGAAGCTTGGACAGTTTTCTAAATGATTTAATAAGAAAAATTTTAGTACATGAAGTGCATAGAAAATGTTGCAGATAATTATTTGGAGGATTGGTCAAGTTCAGACCAGGCGGCCGAGCTCTTGACAGACTAGAGGAACATCGCGTTTAAGGTCATCACATACATTTTGACAATAAACGCAACCATAAGACTATTTGTGACAATAAAGCACCGTTGACAATGCTCAAAAATCGGCCTAACATGATCGAGTAAAACACATTGAGATAGAACGCCATTTTATCAAAGAAAACGAGATAGCAGTCTAGCTTGGTTACTATCTGTCTCAATGGAAGATCAGATAGTTGATGTCACTGCGATAGGTCTACCACATGATAATTTTCTTCTGAGTTGAAAGGTGCAAATGATAAACATTTTCTAACCAACTTGAGAGTGAGTGCTCAATATTGTTTGAACTCAATTAACTTTAATTGTAACTTATTAGTTAGTGGTTAGCTAGGCAAATTTGTAATTAATTAATTACAATTAACGTTAATTGTAAATAATTAATAGCTAGGCAAATTGAGAAGAATAAAAGAGACGTGTAAGAATGAAGGAAATATGAACACTACCTTACATCAGCAAGACAGAGAAAATATTGCAACAAGAGAATTATAAATCGAAAATTAAGGGAAATAGCAGGCGCAATTTGATTTCAGAGCCGACAGTTTTTTTTAGTCTTTGACAAGAACTTGGCAAATTACAACAATATTAAACGGCTAGAAACCAGTTAGAATCCAAGATTTTTTTTTATTTTTTTTTTTGGATGCTGCAAAAGTGTATATCCAAGATGATTGCACCTGCAGATTTTGAGCTCTAATGTGCAGCATCTTCTTCTTCACAGAACTTTGTATATTCCTTGGGGCCCAACAATGACTCTAGCTCCGACGGATTGCTCGGCTTCACCTTGATCATCCATCCGTCTTCAAATGGGCTTGAGTTGATCTTCATGTCAACAAAAAAGTGACACAACAATGTATAAAAAGCTAGTGAAAGCAAAAGAAAACGTAAGTGCAATAGAACTCCACAGTATCGAACCAGGTTTCTACGCTTTTAGCTCTTAGATACATTAATATTCCAATCCTCTAAAAAGCTTAAGTTGTTAAGACGTAAGTCGATAATAGTGTTTTTATTTTGGCCCTACCCCTCGTGCACTCAAGGAGGGAAGGAAGGACCAAAGGGGGCTTAAGCCCCCCTCAACGTTTTTTCAAAACATACCCTATAATTTTGAATAAAATTTCATAATAGGCACCCTAAAAATGAAAAATTTGCTCATAATATCCTCTGATTATCCATTACATAGTCATTACTCCCCAAAAAATTATGGCTTCGTCACTGCCCTCGTGTGCAAGGCTTGACAAAGAATGGAATTAAGAAGGGCATATTTTCTAAAATTCTAACAATTTTTATTCAGTTTGAATGCTCAAACTGTGAATATTTTAGTCCGAGCCTAAAACATAATAAAGGCTCAAAACTTTATGACAAATTCCAAAGGAGCCATTATAGGTGTTTCAACTGAAGACCCAATGCTCTGATAACATATCACATTCGTTAATCGCTAATAGGAGATCGCCCAACAATAGTTTTTTATTATTGCAATGCTCGATAGCACCACACTAGGCAACTAAAGTGATTGAGCTATAGGAAAGGAAGAATTATACCAAGCCAGGTGATTCAGGAAGCTTGGAGTTAACCTCAACAATCTCGCCGGAGATTGGAGAGTTTACATCACTGGTTGCCTTGACACTTTCCACGGCTCCAAAGCTGCCGCCTTTGGAGACTGAGACGCCTTTTTCTGGCAGCTCCACGAACACTACTTCCCCAAGATGGTCCTGCAAAAAAATCACCCTCTTCAAAACCTTTCACATATTTCACCATTCTTTTTACTAGCTCTAAATAGAAATATTGTTACCCCTTTCCTATTCAAACACAATACATCAAAAATGCTGAAAACCCAATAGACTAGTAAAACAAAAAGTACCCACAAAACAAATCCCAATGAAAATCCAATTATGCTCTAATCCATTTCAAGCAAAAAAAAAATTTTTTTGCTTTATTATATGAACAGATAGCAATTTGGAATGTAAAGCATTTGTCATCTAGTGAGAATTTTTATGTGGTTAAGAGGTTTTTTTGTCTCTAACATACTGTAGTCTATTGTCACCTAATTATAAACCAAAAAAGTAGTTTCTGTAACTTTTTTCTTTTGATTAGTAAAAGCAACTTAGGTCTTATTTCTTAGCAAGTCTTGCAAGAACTTTTTGGGCTCATAAATTTGTAAATGGCATACACTTGCAAGAACAAAAGAAAGATTTAGAAAAAAAAAAAAAAAAAATACACACACACACACACACACACACACACAAGAACTTTCTGGCCGACAAATTATCAGACGGGAAAGTTTTCCTCTCTCTATGCCTTTCTCTCTCTTCCTCTAGCAGGTTGTACCGTTCTCCTCCCGAGTTGTGTCAGTCTTCTGCGCGGGTTGTACCACCGGACGGAACGGCCGCCAGATGGGAGATATATATATATATATTTATACATAGGTATTTGAGGTAAAATACTGACCTGGGCATGATCAGTAATGCCAATTGTAGCTACTGAGCCCTCATGCTTCACCCACTCATGTGAAGTTGCATACTTCAATCCATCCAAAACTTCCACACGAAAAAAAAAAAAAAAAAAAAAAAAAAAAGGAGCTTTAATGGGGCAATTTGTTTGAATTTGGTAAATAAAATTAGTACCATAGATACATATATATATATATATAAGTGTGTGTGTGTGTGTGTGTGTGTGTGTGTGTATACAAATATGGAGAAAACCCAATAGAGTGTAAGGAAAGAGTACCAGTTGAGAAGCATCTAGAGAGAGAAAATGCAGGGGAGGGATGAGCTTTGGAGGCGGCAGAAGAGATTTTTAAAGCATTGGCTGTAGAAGAAGCCCACATTCTCAGTGCCATAGTTTTCTTCTCTTCTATGTTATCTTGGTTTTCTGGTTGGTTATATTTATATGTGTATATATGTAATGTACTTGATTGTTTTATCTCGGATGAACGGTGAGAAACAAAAGCCTCATCCCAAGACCTCGGACGGCAGTGTGTTTTTCATTTATTAACACTTTGGAAATGAAATTTTATTTTCTTTATATACACCCCCCCTTCCTTCTAAACAATCATGAAATTATTAATACTTAATATAGAAATAAAACATATCTATATATACAGTTTTTTTTTTTTTTTTTAAATTGGCACCTCTGTATTTTAGTAGTTTTAAACCTGTCTCGTAATTAAAAAAAAATGTCATTTGCGCACTCGGATACTTGTCGTTTTGAGATTTTTTTTTTTTTTCTTATTTATTTTCTTAATGATATGTTTGCTATCAATCGTTCGAGTTGTGAGTAATTTTGTTTTCATAAAACGACAAGTAAAAGAGAATTAACTCCAAACACAAGATGAAGATACCCTTTACCCATCGCTCTTTTTATCACAACTTGGAAAGGTATGTCGTTTTATTTTAAGCATGACATTTGGTGTCGTTTTTGTCGTCTGCAAAAACAGACCGAAAGAGAAATTTAGAAAATAAACCCCAATCAATCTCCATCTTTAGTTTTGTACCCCTCTTGATTTGTTTTTGAAAGACGAAAATAGAGTCGTAAATCAAGTGGTTAAAGAATGGAGAAGGGATAATTATCCATTCTCTCCTATTAAAAACACATATTTCTTTAGAAAACGTAATAAAATATGGCAAAAATTATGGTAAAAATTTTATTTTAATCTTACTAGCGAGTATTGTTAGTTCAGTCATTAGATTAAATTTTTAAAGGGCTAATATATGAATGTCAATATTTTAAAAATTTATGATGCAAAAACTACTTGTAGTCATAAATCAAACTACTAACTGCCAAAAAAAAAAAAGGTAATAAAAAAAATAATGTCATTAGGCAAGAAATATATGCGACTTCTCACGACTTCAAGGCGAATGTTAATTTCCTATTAAACAGTAGGATAGATAAGTAAACCCAAAAACGATATGACAATCATGTCATTCTCTCAGCTCAATAAAGCATACTTCTAAGAAAAATTCAATCGTTTTAGCTTAAACGACATCCTCACTTCCCGTCGTTTTTCTTAATGTTTTCTGCGGCATGCTCAAGCGAGTAGCGACTATGTTTTCTGGAAAAACGACAACAAAAAGCATGCTTCTAAGAGAATTTTATTTAACAAAAAAGGTGTGTAATTAATTTCACGACATGAAAAATAACTTTTATTTTCTCAGACGACCAAAAAGTGACAAGTACCTTAAAAACGACATGAAAGAAGATCATGCTGGTTTCTTCTCAATTCTTGTCACGTCGTGTCGTTTTCCAGTCATTTGACATGAACAACGTGATCTTCTTTCATTGTAGTTTTCATCAAACAACATGAGTATGTCGTTTTGGCACAGGAAGGCCAAAGACAATTCTAAAGACAGCAAAAGGAAAGTACTCAACGACACAAGCTTTTCATATTGTTTGATCAAACGACATGATTTTCAAGTGACTAGATCGATCATGTGTTTGTTCCTTTAAAGAACACGACCAGACGTATTTCTCTAGAGATCGAGATGAAATATATCATCATTGGTTATAATTAAATAAAAGTGCCAAAGTTAATCTCTCCAACAGCAAATGACCAAGGCATGAAGCGACAAAGAACAGTTCTTGCCTTAATAGAAACGACATGAAAATGATGTCGTGGATATAGACACAAAAGGCTAATTTTGTTAGAAACGACAAATGAGAAAATGTCGTTGGTACAGACAACGACAAATTCAAATTGTGTCATATTCAAATTAAAAAAAAAAAAAATTTAAGAGAAGAATAAAGAAGAACTTATTCTTAATTTGTCTTCTAACTTTTAAGATTTCTTGTTTTGTTATCCAAATTTTGATTTAACCTTATTTTATTTTGTTTAGTTAAAAAAGACTGCTTAACTGCTTTTAATTCCTTTTCCTTAATATAATTTCAATAGATTTACAAAAGCATATAGAAGAAGACAACATGCACACATGTAATCCCACTTTTATACATTTATTTTTAACATACATTTTTTTTTAAACGGTTTGATGTATAAATATTTGAATTAAAAATTTGAAGTGCAACATAAAACCACTTCCATTTATATATTTGATCATCAAAAAAATTAATCAAATAATTATTATTAAAAAATATCAATAAAAAAAATGACAATTTCTACTTGGAAATTCATATAATATCTGTTGTTGGGTATTATTCTATTTATATAAGTTGGAAAATATAAAAAGTGTATATTTTTCCACAAATAGGTTCCATTCCAAGAAGTTGACACGACGGACCGAAATCTCTCAGGAAAATCCCAAAATCCGAACAGACAGACTCTCGCCGTCGTACGGACTCCGGCGAATTCTGGTGGTCGTTGGGCGTATAAATGGTATGGGTGAGATCCTTCAGAAAGAGCAGTTAAAACCCATAAACGACAACGACATTGATGGAGACGACGACCCCAAAACGACGACGAAGAAGAAGAACAACAACAACACGGTGGAGATCGTCGTCAGAACCATCGGCCCAGCTCGTCCCTCTCGCCTCAACGTCCCTTCTTCCATCAAAGTACGCCTAACCCAACTCTCTCTCTCTAATTTCTTTTATATTTATTTATTTATTGTTCCTTTATTTCTGTTATTTCAGTCTTTTTATTTTTTATTTTTTTATCAAGGTTTCTATTCTATTGGTGAATATAATCAAATATTCGTGTACCCTTTTGGTGAATTGAACGATTTTGCAGTAAAAGATCCGGATCAGCTGAGAATTATTTTGATGTCGCAAAATGGGAAAATCATATAAACAATGTTAAATTAGACAGCTTGGGAGAGGATAATAATTGATAAGTTAGTTGTGAATCTTATATGAAGTAGTGATTTTTCTGCTGTATTTTGGTTGATATTGTTGATAAGTCAGGTTTAACTGAGAAAAGTTTATTTATTCTATTCATAATAACTCTATTGCAATGTTCATTTCTGTGGTACTCGTCCTAATCCTTTACTAGCACACACGAGGTTTATAGTGGTTCACCATTAACGGGGGAGCTATGTCCATTTTTAGCCGCTGCAGAACTTCACTATGTTTTTCTCTTATCCTTGTGCTTCAGGGATAATTAGTCTCCGCAATTTTTATTTTTTTTTTCGAATTAGGGGTGGGGGATTCAAACTCTACACCTTTTGGTGGAGTTGCATGTGGAATTACTGCTAAACTAAGCCTGCAACCATAGTCTCTACAATATTTTTGAATTTTTTTGTGTCAACTTTAGCATTTTGTGTTTCCACAATATCAAGTGTGTTTTTATTGGGAGGTATTGGAGGTTAATGCAATTGTGGACTCTTCTATGTGAATAGATGCTTTTTACGAAGTCATTGATTCAAGTTTATGAGCTTTTCGAACACTGAGAAAGTGGCATAATTTTGTTAGTACTTATTCAATGAATCTCCAAGATGTTCTTGATTTCATGTTATTGATAACATGCCCCTTTATTTTGCTTGCAACTAGGTGAATGATTTGAGAAAATTGATTGCCGGGAATAACCAATTACCTATCGAGAATTTAAGGCTTATTTTGCGAGGAAATGTTTTGCACGACAGCAAACATGGCGAGGATGCATTCCTACAACTCAATAACGGTGGTATGGGTCTTGACTCTTACAATAAGTGGCTATCTTAAATCCCAATTTTTTTTTGGGTCTATGTTTATTGGTAGGTGGTTAATTTTCATTTTCAGATTCTCTGATAGTTGCTGTGAAACCAAAGCCACCAAGTAAAAATCTACGGGATGCACTCGACGATGACGACGACGATGAAGATCTGGTACAAAGCACTTAACCTTCGTATGGAAATGAATTTCCATCACTATGTGCGTACATTTGTTAATTTTTCTTTTTCCTTCTCATGTGTTTTTATGGATCGCAGAAGTTTCAGCTTCCACATTCATCAAGCAGGTGGAAAAGGAAGCTTTATGGTTTTCTACATGACAAGTTGAAGCTTCCTGGTAACCATTTAAATGAGCTGTGCTTATTCATGTATATCATATACTATTGAATGATGCTTCACTTTTAATATATTTTAATGTTTCATTGGTAGATATCCTTTTGATGGCGATTTTCTCTCTCAGTGTAAAGATGTGGATTATTATCCTGTTATGGTTTATTTTGGCTCCAGTTGCCCATAGATGGGATCTTGGCCCTCTATACGTAAGTTTGCTCCTTTTTGTTAGTCTGTTGTTAATGAATGCATAGAATCAATTTATGAAAGTTACTTTTGTTCTTACACTCTTCAAGATTATTTAGCCACTTTCATCTTGTATGGTAATATGTACAAATGATGAGAAACGAATTGCTTCCGAGCAGGGTCTCCTCTCTTCTTTTTTCTGGTTTTATATGTATCGACTTTATGTTTTAGTTTGTGGAAGTCATTCGCCATTTTGCCGAAGACCTATGACTGAAATCCATTCTTATGAATATTGGCGAGGAAGACTGTGTTCTGTAACTCGCAAAAAATTTAGATGATCATACTCCATTACAATTGAGGATATTTAGCATTTTTCTTAGTTTCCATTCTAGTAAGTGCGTAATTCTGTGTTACACATGGTTTTCATTGTATAAATCTAACATCAGATCATGTCAGCTTTATACCGATGAGATCTCTAGAACCAAGTGGAGAAAAAAAAAATACCACAGAGGCCTGGTTATTGTGGAGAGAAGACATTGTATTTAGAGAAAAATGTTTTCCCACCTAGAGACATATTCTCTGTGTTTTCCACATGACACCTCGTTAAATCCGGTTTCACCTTATGTCACAGTATTCTGTCAACTGAAACTCATAGAAACAAGTGCATAATAGTTCCTTTTGTGTGTGTGGGTGTGTGTGTTTGTTTGGCTTTAACGGCTGTTAAGATCATAGCGTCGTCTTTAGATGAAAGGTAATTACAAAAGATTATGAAAAAGATGATCTAACTGACTTGTCAACTTTCTAAGAAGGATTCCTTATATAATTTGTGATGTGTTCAGATACTTGGGACAGGCTTTGTTATCATTCTCTGGAATCTCGGACAGCGGCAACCTGGTGACGTCAGGTATCTACATTTGTGATAGATTCCGTCCCATCAAAATCTTGTGAATTCCACTCCTACTAAGCTATATCTAAAATGATATAATTAATTCGTAGATTTCATCGTTAGTTAACAACGCTAATGCAAAGAAATTACTTTTTTGGGGAAGAAAAAGATACTATTCTTATGTTTGTATGCATTTGTAGTTACTTTTGTTTTCCGTTTATCCTCTTAGGGAACCATTTTAAGTTATGTGTTTTTTTTTTTTTGGTATTCACTAAGCACTCGTTTGAGATCTTACTTTTGTTTACTGTTGCCCAATGCTTCAGTGCCTATTCCATCTTCAACGAAGATTTTCAAGAGCTTCCCGGAACGCTTAATGCGGATCATCTGGATAGGGACATAAGGGCAGGTCAGTTTTGAGAATGTTGCACTGCTTGTACACGAGCACTTCTCTTATGGAGTTGATTTGGTTGCTGCGTATTTTGTATCTTGTATGTATTTATTTTTAGTGTTTAGTTTTCTGGATTGTTATCTACCTCATGAACTGAAAGCAGCACAGACTACAAAGGAGTAGTAATTTTTTTTTTTTTTATTAAATAGCAAAGAGGGTTATAGGGGTAAAGATTGGCAATACCCAGATAACCCCGGAGTGGATATTTCCTTGCATGATATAAGGATCCCTCATAAAGTGAACTGTTCATATATCCCGACCAACGTGACGGGGGTGACTCAAACCCAAGCATTTAGTGAGGAGGACGAGCGTTATACTAACCTACCTAAAGGATGTTGGAAGAGGACTAGTAGTTACTTGTACAGTCTGATTGATAGGTGCACATGGAGATATATATATATATATTTTTTTTTAATGAGCAGAGTAAATGAAAACAATCTCTTCTTTAAAAAATAAAAAAAAATAAAAAAGCGAAATTTGAGTTTTAGAGCCTGCAAATAGACCATTATGTGTTAGGAGCTCTGCGTTATCTACCTTTTACGTAGCCTAACAAACAGTAATTCTTTAAATGATTTTATCAAAATGTGTGGAATTTGAACCCTCCCACCAATAGCTCTAAAAGAAAAAACAAAAAACAAAAGTGTTGGCCATACGAGATAGAAAATTAATAACTCAATTCGTTAAAAAAAATGGTATTTTATTTATTTATTTATTTTTAATAAGGAAGATTGCATTCAAATAAATAGTGTAAATGAAATCAAGGTTTAAAATTGCGCAATTGAGTATTAAGGCGTTTTCTGTTTGTGAGTTAAGACATAAGCCTGAATGTGGTTTAAGACGTAAGCCTCAAAATGAAATCATAAAATAAGTCAAAAAGTATGAAAAATCATATAGTAGATAGAAATCATAACATAACATCAAAAATTTTTTCTTCAAATGTCTATCTTTCAGTCTCTTGTTGAACATTATGTAAATCAATGTGTTCATCTTTATGATAGCCAATTGAACCAGAAAAAACTTTTAAAAATTGAGGCTACGGTCTCAATATTGCGCAATTGCATATGTTTTTTAGTACGTTTCAATTCATAGAGACGTACGTAACTTAGAGGGTGATTGAGGCTAAGGTCTCATTACTTATTTTTTCCGCAATTTACCAAGGTGCGCCTCATTGCGCTTCTCAAATTGCATAATTTTAAACAATGAATGAAATAGAGTTTTTATTTATTTTTATTTTTTTGGACAAATTCGCATTGTGTTGCAGTGTTTTGTATCCTTGGCCTTGCCGATAATTGAACAAAATTTAAATATGTTGAGGTAAATGTAGGAAATTATTGTTCTTTTAGCTATCTCAATCCCTCAATTTCTTTTCTTCTTTTAGATTTGTCTACCAAAAACATACTATTAACTTTAAACATGATAAAGTCTTGCTATTTACTTCTTTTAATTTCGTAAAATTGCTATTTATTTATTTATTTTTATAAATGTAAAAACGCTTTTTATTACATATCGGAAAATTACACTATAATAAATTACACACAATGAAATTTGAAAAGACTTTTTTACCCAACTAATGAAAACAATGTCAATGTCAAGTGCCTCTCTCCAATGTACGGTACTTTACAAAAAAAAACACATCAACTATTTTTACCAAGTTAACTTTTTTGCCCAATTATTTGTGAAAAGGTTAAAAAATAAAACTCTCAACTTAATTTTAAACTGTTCCAGCAAATTTTCTCAACAAGTACAATGATTGTTTTTGTGCCTTGCACGTGAATTGACTTTCTATATAAAGAAAGGAAACTTTTTTAATGATTGAATTGGTGTTGTTATATTAAAGTCTCTACCGCTTAGCCTTAGTACTATGCCTATCTTGTATTTGCCTAATATCCGATTTTTTTTATTTTTTTATTTTTTTGTTATTCCTTAGGAAAACGATTTGGATGGAGTGGATTATAACTAGTTAATTTTTTTCCTTTGGTTCTATTACAATTAACTAGTTTCCAATTTTAGATCTTATTTGGATTATAGATTCAAACGCATTATTCAAATAATAAATTTAAATTTTTATGAGAAAAAACACCGTAAATAAAAAAAAAGTTTAAAATGAGATATCAAACTAGAGTTTAACTCTAAAAATCGAAGGTTACTTCACTCCTTATTTATCCCTCATCTTTGACTCTTGTTCAATTTCCTACCCTTCTCTTTGGGTGAGTTATGGGATTTCCCAATAATTAATTAAAAAAAATCTCTGGATTATTATTACAGCAGTAATAATTTCTTTTTTTTTTTTTTTTTTTTTGGCTCCCATTAGATAAGTATAGATTATCAAAAATCTAGATAAGAGGATAAAAAATTATAAATTTGTTTATTTCAGAGATTGTTTTTATAATTTTTTCGTTTTTTAATCTATTTCTTGGCTTTTTTTGAGGAATTAAGGTGACACCACAAAAAGACACAAGTTGGAAAGCTTGAAAGTTATCCAACTTGCTATTTTAGACTTTTGAACAAGTTAAGATAAGTTGGCCCAAGAAGAAGAGAGAAAAGGACCCAAGATTTGGTTGAGATGGGCCCATCAAAACTAATCTCATGTGGAAGATGGGACAACATTAATTAGGAAGACAAGTCAAACAAGGTGTAAATCTTATGAAAATGTATTTTTTACTTAACAATCAACACAAAAAATGACTTGGTCGGAAGATTTTTAGGTCCATTTCCATGAGTCAATCTCTTCATTAGCTCCCAAGAAAGATGGTCAAAATGGTTCTAACTGCATGATAAGATTAAAAAAGCAATCTCAATCCAATGAAAACAACTTAGCAATATCACTCTCAATCATATTTTCTACCTCCACTCATCTTCTTCCATCTTTCCAAGAAAAATATCTTTTAGTAAGATTATAGTAAAAACTTTATTGATAGATCAGATATAATAGCTTTAAATTATTTTACTATTTTAACTTAATTTAGCTTTAATATTATACGATTGTTCGGCTCTATCATACTAATACGATATCATGTACATACATATTTCGTCAATGTATACCTTCTTATTTGACAATCAGACTTGTTACATTTATTATATATTTGTGTAATAACCAGTTGATTTTATTATAATATTTTTCAGTGATTTTTTTTTTTTTTTTTTTTATCGATTATCATGTTATACATTATTGTACAAAGAGATACAAGTAAATCAACAAATTTTATAAGTTGTTTATTAAACAATTACAATTCTCAAACATGTTCGGTCGTCAGACAAGAGAGTATAAACATTTTGTATTTGTTATCATAAATTCACATAATAAACATAGAAGAAAATACGGATCCAACCTTATCCTAATTTACATCTCCAACTACTATATATTTGTTTATATATATTAATATTCCCTAGACTCCTGTATAATTCATATACAAATCAAAATCATGTTCTTGGCAGCTGGTTTTTCTCTAGTACTTATCTGAGTTTCAATTTCAGTGGAAGGTCGGTTAGGTGGCTGGCCTTGCAATCATATTTGACAAAATTGTAAGAGAAGTTCTAATCAGGTTTAGGTCCCCACCCCAAAAAAGAAGAAAAGTAAAATGGGAAGAAAACATTTTGTCCCTTTTTGTCTACGAGGCACCCCAAAAAATGAAGGAAATTCAAATTCTTTTTTTTTTTTTTTTTTTTTTGAAGGAAATTCAATTTCTTTTAAATTAACAGTCAAAACCCATTTTTTTTACTCTAAGAAAAGGGAGAGGAAAAAGCACAAGAAAACAAATATATGTGTAAATATATGTATATATATATAGATGCCGCAGGTAGTTTCTCTTACTTGTTATTGCAACATTGGTGGAAGCATAAATTAAAACCACTTTCTTCGACTTTCCCTCCTCATCCAATTGACTCAATCAAGTTGTGAGAATTCAAAAGGCTGAATTGTGAATCCAAATCCAAGAACTTTTCACCTTTTTTGACTAAAGCAATGTTCATGTTTAGGAATCCCAAGTCTAATCCAAATACCTACACATTGAAGTATATGGCTACTTTTTCACTTGCCCACATTTAGAGAATTTGACTTTGGTATGGGAAATTAGGCAAATAAGTAATTTAATAGGGACTTATTTATCAAATTTCCAATAGTCATGTCAATGCATAACCTTTCTTTTTCTTTCAAATATTTAAAATCTAGTTATTGTCTTCCCTTTTAACTTCTTTTCAACCTTAGTGATGAGATTCCATACCGTATTTCTTCTCCCAAAAAATTCTTATTTCTTTAGACGTCACCAAGGTAGATTATTAAACAAAAGAATAGTCGAGGATTATCCATAATTAATATGAAGTAAATTTTATTTAGGAATACATATTATTAAACTTAATTTTTAAATATGTGATGTTGAATATCAAAAATATCTCGAACATTTTTCTAGATTATTTCATAGCAAGCATGTAATAATACTACGTCCTAGCATGAGGAATCTCTATGAAAGTGTCTCTACTTACAATGAACCTTTTATGTGATGTACTTGTCAGACTTCAGCCCCAAAAAAAAAAGCTTTTAATTCAATTCAAAGCTCACGTTGGTGCATTCATTCTCAAAAAAAGAATGACAATTTTTGTTTTTAACAAGAAATTTTTTTTTTTTTTTTTTTTTTTTTACAAAAAATGAAAAAAAAAACGGTGGGGAAACAATAAAAAGGAAAATTGACGAAAATTAAAAAATGACAAAAAAAAAATATTAAGATTTTCTCATTTTAAAATCCTTATTGTTCTACATTTTATTGGTCAGTTTTGCTTCAAAATATCCGAATATGCTAATTTATCCCACTAGCGCGAACAAATAGTTTTCATCTCCATCTAAGCAATTAAATGACACAAAGCACTCTTATAATTTTTTTTTTTTTTAACTTTTTGTACAATATGATGATATTGCTGCGCTAACTGAGTAGAAAATCAGATAATATATATTTGAATAGAAAATTCTAATTTGGCTTTACCATGTATTTATTTTCTTTCTTGTCTTATTTAAACATCAAAGAGCTTTTATTAATTAGTGTGTATTTTTAGAACGTTAAACTCCTTAAAACTTGTATCATCACTATTTAAAATAAGTAGCTAATAGAATCTACTATAAACTTCACCATCCATATTATAATATATATTTATATACATATATATTTTAAATAACATTGTAAAGAACTTTCAAGAAACATGGGGTTGAATTCTAAGTGGGATACGAGTGGTGGGTGCACTGCCAAACCTTGACGGCACGTAAACATAAGATTGAGTCAACCGCTTTGTTAGAATCAATGCCCTTTTTCTTCCTTATAGAAAAACAAAACACCAAAATTTTGAATAATTAATAATTAAGAAAAAAATATATATGCACTCTACCCAATGTTCACCTACACAACACAACTTTGTGCACCACAAAAATAAACTATAGTTTTTTTTTTTTTTAATCTTTAATTGTTTGTTTTGTTAGTGTCCATTGTATACCACTCAATATTGCTTAGAATAGAGAACTGAAATTCGTAGAAAATAAAAGGAAATTCTATTTTTAGTTTTTGAATTATAAATCAAATGCCTTTCTGATCTGACTTTTAAAACGTTTCAAAACAAGTATTTAATCTATCCATTTATCCTAAGTTGTTCCTTTTATACCACTCAATATTGCTTAGAATAGAGAACTGAAATTCGTAGAAAATAAAAGGGAATTCTATTTTTAGTTCTTGAATTATAAATCAAATGTCCTTCTGATCTGACTTTTAAAACGTTTCAAAATAAGTATTTAATCTATCCATTTATCCTAAATTGTTCCTTTTATTTATTCGACTATTAAATCTATACAGAAAAATGTACATGTTCCTTCTTATGACAGTCGTTTATTAACATGTAAAATTACAATACTACTTCTATTGATTCACATATGGCCCTCGCATGTCTTTCTTTGGTCGAGATTATAACAATCAAGACTAAATTGTGATTAGTTGACGGATTAAGCCTCGTTTTTAGATGTTTTACAAAACAACAACTAAAATGAGATTTAATCTATAAATTAAGAGACTAAAGATGAAATTAAGCCAAAAGAGAGCTTATTTAATATATTTTTGTTATTTAATTATTTGATTTCTCTAAAATATTTAATTATTTGTTGTTTAGCCAGAAAGGTGCTCCAAAGTTTAAAAAAGCTGGCAGTCCTCCTTGGGCATCCGAGAATCAGAAGAGCACTATAGATTATAAACTATTGATAAGCCCTATAATTCAAAGCACCAAGAAGAAATTATATTTCTTAACTATTCAAAATAATATTTGCATACATTATTTAAATACCCATGCTATATGCATGAGACAAAAATATATTTTTTTATCTGTTTTCTGAAATTTTTATGAGGAAGCTGACATGCATGAGTTGAATTCAAAAAAAATATTATTTTTAAGCTACATCATGTATTTAATTAGTTGGACGTTTTTAGTGTAAGAATTATCGTCCTAACTCTATATCACGGAGAGCAATAAAATTCACAACCACAAAAAACACAAATGTTTATACAAGTTCGCCTTAATATGAGATTACGTCTTGTTTTAATCATTTCAGTACTTCACTATGATGACTAAAAAGTTTACAAAAATAAATCACACACACTCAAAACTCTCTACGTTGTTTTTTAATTCTCTAACATTTCTAATAATGATATCTAATGATGGCGCCGCCCTCTATTTTTATATAAAAATTAGGACAATTAATTTCACAAACGTTAAATCCTCAAAATATTTTTACTAAATAAGGTCGATTGCGTACTATTTTTACGTAAGACATTTTTTCATAGGATATTAATTAAGCTTTGCTAATATTCAGTTACCCCTCGATGTTTATCACTACAATATTTTAAACGCAATAGCTAGTTTAGCATATTATATTGAGTTCACACGTACATTTCATGATTAATATTTTTGTTGACTTTTATGTAACTTAATTATGCGTAATTTATATTATAAAAATAATAAATAAAGAATCATTTTGTATATATATGTTCTAATGCGTCATTTATTCGACTGCTTTTTAAAGAATAAACTTACAGAATTATTCTGAGACGTCAACCATCATCATGGATCGATGAATGCTTGTGATCTTCTCAGCAAAAAATAAAAAAATAAAAAAAAATTGTTTGTGGCTTGTGACTTATGCAAATATGTATGGATATAAGATTTGTCTTATATCTGAGACTTTTATAAAATGAAAAGTAGTATTAATCTTCAAAGGGGAAGTTTCTTGTATAGAATAATGTGTGTTATATATTCACATATTGACGAAATCTCAATCAACAAATAAATTATTAGAAAATTATAAAATAGCCATTTTAATGTTAATTTTTTAAGCTTAGCCAACTATCAAAAAACTGCTAAATATACAATATAAAATATAAGTAGCCATTTATAAGGACACTTCGATATTGTTACTTTAATCTCATATACATATGTGAGTGTATATATATTGAGACTGTTAAAGTAAAACCTAACATGACTTGCACTAAAGAAATTTGCTTTGTTTACTAGTGTAAATTTTTTTTATCAAATTATATTCTAGTATGGTTGTTAATTAAGTAGCTACTTTGATATGGTGTCCTCCCAAAATTCTTTAAACGACTTTGTTTAATGGAAGGGAGTTTTTGGTCTTCTCAAGTACCAATGATTTAATTGTGTGAAATGTGAATTTGTTTAATATATAACTTCAGTTATTGACTCATTCTTCAACCTTTTTTTTTTTTCCTAAAAAAAAATTTATTGTAATCCTAAGTATTACAATTCAAATATACGACCTAAGACTTTTCTTGTTTATCAAAAAAAAAAAAAAAAAAAACCTAAGACTTTTCTTTCTTAAACATTGTTCAATTATATTTAATACCATGAATATCAAAATGTTATACTGGAGAATCCTTATAAGAATGTTTGAATTGATGCAATTAAGCTAAAAACTAATTCCTCTTTGATAACTTGAGTAAAAACAATAAAGAAACACATAATTTAATAGGAAAAACACCTGAATGACATAAATTTAAATATTGACTGCATCAATATGATACAGAAAATCAACACTAGATTAATATAGCTCAAAATTAAATTAAAATTAACTAAAATTTATGTCATATTGGTTAAGAATGGGGAATTTGTGTTATGTTGATCAATAGATGAAAAAAGAAGAAGATTATTGAAGTAATTTTCTCTAATTTTAATCATGAATAGTGCCCAATCTCGAGTAGTTGTTCCGGTACAAAACCAATCCTATTTGGGAGGGACTTATGTCAGTTTCGGTCAGCAGAGTAACCTCAACTCATCCATGTAAAAGACGGCTTCGTATATTCATAATCTTGCTATTAATGTAATTTATGATGTGAAGAACTTGTGGTTTAATAGTTGAATAAGTAATCCAATCTCCCTCATGCTTTTTACGGTAGAACAAGGAAAAACCTATGTAGGAGGGTCAACTCCCACAGGAGCGCCCATTAATTACCAATTAGCTTCTTTTCATTCAAGGATGGGGATGATTGAATGAATCAACTATATCATTTCATAGTAAAAGCTCTCGTGTTAGTTAAGAATGAGTAATTTGTATCATGTTGATTAATTGTAAAAAAAAGGATTATTTAGGTAATTTTCTGTAATTTTAGTCACGAATATTGCTCAATCTTTTCTTCATCCTTAACCAGTATTGATTAGTTATATATCTTATTTCGGGTAATTATAAAAAGCTAAAATTAAGACATGTGTTTGGCACATCATTTTAAATTCAAAAAAATTCAAATTAACTTTTAACTTTTTTTAAATCTGCATCACACTAATTTAACACCCTTCATTTTAGATTCTTATTTTAGAATGAAAAGTTTGTCTTCAAGACGGTTGGTGCCAAATGGGGGCCAAGTATTTTTAATTAACTTGTTTATTTGGAGATCATTTATAAGTTTACTAGTTTCTGTTATGGAAAATCAATATCTAATTACTTTATGTTTACTAGTATCTGTTATGGAAAATTAATATATATTTACTAGTTAGTTATAGCTATCCACATACATTATTTTATTGTTGCTTCTTGGGTTTTTAGCACTGTTAATTTATGAACTATTAGTTGTGTTTATTAGAATGTTTGATCCTTATTTTCTTTTTTTAGCAAATTACTCTCTTTCTTATATAATTTTGGTCCCTAATTTTAAAATTGGGACTGGATTTTTAAAATTTATGTCAATCATGAAATCTAAAATAATAAATTATATTAAAAGGTGAATTTTTTAAAAATGAATTTCAACTGTTCGCAATGGCAATAAACACAACAATTTTCTTATTTAATATGGTTATTTCTATAAAACTTCAAATTCTAGAGTAACATACTAATACTTCTTTAAGTGTCAAAAATCATCATTAATTAAGGTTAGAGACGAAAACTATCCAAAATAAATAAATATTCTAAAAAAAGTCAGAAGATTAGTAGTGATCAGTGACTATAAAATTTTTATTTGTTAGAAATATATATTTAAGAAAAGAAAGCCTATTGTCAAGATACGAATTTAACATAATACCAAAAACAAAAAAAAAAACAAAAACAAAAAAAAAAATTTAATAAAAATCTAACAATTTAAAATTAGTGTTTTGATTTTTTTTTTTTTTCTAACACTGTCATCAGTGAAAGAATTTTCACCTTACTTTGTTTTATTTGGTAGTTTGAGAACCGAGATCACTTATTTGTTA
Organism: Ficus carica; assembly: GCA_009761775.1. Classification (NCBI taxonomy): domain Eukaryota; kingdom Viridiplantae; phylum Streptophyta; class Magnoliopsida; order Rosales; family Moraceae; genus Ficus; species Ficus carica. The sequence continues at coordinate 14,473,352 of CM019750.1, read as the reverse complement.
CCTTTACATTATCTTTTTTTTCACTCCCACTTCTACATCTCACCAAATCTCCCTTTTAACATTAGATTGAGCTTTTTAAATAAATATGACCACCTTACTATTTGTTTTGTTGTTGTTTTAAAATTAGTGGTTATTTTTTCTTTCTTTCTATTAGTGGCTCTAGGCATGCCTTAAAAAAAAAAAAAAAAAAAAAAAAAAAAAAAAAAGAAACAATTCTTCATCCTCTTATGGGAACATTTTTTGTTTTGTTTTGTTTTTTGTTTTTTGCTTTTTTTATTTTTTATTTTTTTTATAAGTGAACATTTTTTGTATTTGCTAAGACATTAATATTACCCAAAAGAAATATCTTAAAACTCATTTCCTTCCATTTTTAACCTCATTCAAATATTTTATTCGTTGATAATTTCTCCATTTCGTTTTTTTTTTTTAATCCATTTGATGATTAGAACACAAAGAATCCATCAAAACTGCATATATTATAATAATGGTTTTTTTTAAAAGAAAAAATAATATAAATAATGAATTGATTTTATTTTTAATTTTAATATAAATAATGAATTGATTTTATTTTTAATTTTAAGTTATATCTCAGTTTAATCTTTAAATTTTAAAACATCCAAAAACAAGTCACTAACCAATCAAACTATTCTATGTTTGTTTTTATTTTTTATTTTTTATTAATACTAAGATCCTGACAAAAGAGCACAGGTTTCTCTTTAACAATCACTCTTAAGGACTAATTTGAGATAACTTAATAGATTGATATTAATTCTAAGATATTTTCAGCGTCAAGGACTTAAAATAAAATTGTCTGTAGTTTATAGACTAATGATGAAATTAACCCTTTCTTCTTAGAATGAGAAAAATTAAAAACATTGGTTATAACTCATCCTTTGTCAAAGATTCCCAAAATGTTCGCAAGTGGGACCTTTTCAAACATAACCAAAACAAGTATATGGAAATGTCAAACGTCAATAAAAAGGAAAATATATATATATATATTAACAAATGAATAACATAAATAATAAGTAAATAATAGAAATCCGACAAAGATGACATCGCCCCAAAAGGTCCACCAGTCCCAAATTGTGGACCCCACATATCAGGAATCCGTCATCGGTCGTTGACCAACTGATTCATGTGTAGGGTCCACATTCCTCTTTTCTCTCTCTCTCTCTCTCTCTCTCTTTTTTTTTTTTTTTTTTTTTTTTTTTTACACCACATTCCTCTTTCCCTTTTCTTTTCTTTTTTTTTTTTATAATAAATTTCGAATTTTTCCCTTTAAAAAAAAAAAAAAAAGATTAATCAACAACTAACCATGAGGTCGAACACTACATTAGAGCGCCAAACAAATAAAAAATTAAAAAACCAACAAGGGTCATGGAAACGAGTCCAAATCTACTGTCCTGATTTGACTGTTATCTTGATTGTCTCACCATTAAAATATTGATAACTCATCATAATGTGTTACGTCAATCTTTTTTTTTTTTTACCTTTTTCCAGAAGCGATTAACAAAGAAATTATGATGTCAAAATTTTTATGGTAAGATAGTCAAGAAAATCGAGACAACGAAGCTGGATTCCATGAAAACAAGCGTGTGGTGCGTAATTTTAAAGCCGAGTCTACTCTACCGTTTATTGGATTTTTTACTCTTTTTTTTTTTTTTTTTATATTATCATGACATGTAAATTAATTAATTATGTCTTTCAATTTTTTGAAGTAATTGTGTCTTCTAATTAATGTAACATGAATTTTAATTGATTTAACATTTTAATTTCATAAAAGGATATTAAAAAGACAAGAACGAGAAAATGCATGAGTAGAACATTTGTGTCTTTCTGTAATAAAAAAGAATATATTTATCAACAAAACTCACCATAAAATTATGATACATATTTATTTTTTCCCCTCAAAGCTCAGATGTTGTTGTTGTTATAAGTTATAACTATGCGTTAAGAAATTCCACGTACATCCAACAACAAACAAAAAGATGTACGTAAGTTTTCGTTATATTTCCCCAATTGACATTTGTGTTAAAAACCTGTTCTCTAATGTGTCTTGATTAAATTTGCAATCCAAAGTTTTTAATTCAAAATTTTGAAAATCTAAAAATGTGAACATAATTTACATATATTTGAGAGCAATTAAAAATAAATAAATAAAAAAGCAGATCTCCATGATCAGTGAGGGGTTGTGTTGTGACCAAGGGGGTGGGTCTCATGGGGTGGTGGGTACCAAGACCCACCGGAGTGGGTACGGCAAACCACTACTCACACGGGTGGTGGGCGTCTCATGATCCACCACCCCCGCGTGGAGGAAGTGGGTCTCGCCGGTGTCTTTTTTATTTTTATTTTGTTTGAATATGAGTTTTTTTTTTTTTTAAAGATAAAAGGCGGTGATATATTAAATAGTTTAAAAAAGAAAAAGCAAAACAAAACAAAAAGAACATTGAACTTATTTCTTTATAGTGATTAACAAACCTCTTGATCTCGAATTAGAATAAAGAGCTTTTTATGGTAGGACATTTTTATCCATAGTACATGTTTTTTAATATTAGAATGGATTAAAATCACATCAAATTTTTTTTTAAAAAAATTTAATAAAATCTATATATCAGAAACATAAAAATAACTTTATCGGCAAAGTATTTTTTATATCTTATTATGGAAAACAAAAAATAAAAATAAAAATAAAAATAAAAACATTGAAGATTGTGGCAAAGCTGTTATTAAAATTAGTAGTACAAACTCCGAAAGATATACTATTTATGACGCATCGCAATATACAGTATTAATTTAGCAATAGTCCAAAGCTTTGAAGTATACCTAGGGAGGAAAAAAAAAAAAAAAAAAAAAACCTTAATAGTTTCCTAATGTTAGTATAGAAATGATATAAAAATAAGCTTTAGTTTTCCCTTAAAAAAGTAAGGTTTAGTTAGACGTAAGATGATAAACAATTGAGAACAGGATTGTATTAGACTATTAATTAGTTTGGTGATATTTTGCAGCTTTCTTTTTAAATAATACTAGATACACTAACCTCCGATATCAATTTTTAGTAAAAATATTTTAAAGTTAATAATTTAAAGTCATATCTGTCAAGTTTAACACTTACATAAATTGTTTTGTCATTGGATTACTCGGCGAATTACTAATTTAATAAATAGATTGTGCTACATTATCTCTTATATATATAGAGTGTTAAATTATGTCATTTTACATTAAGTTCTTTCCTTTTTTCATACAATTAACATATTTTATACACTAATTTCATTGATGTGGTTGTAGGTATAAATTAATAATAATTTCATACCCGACTTTATTATTAGATGAAGTGTTCAAATTTTCCGATCTCAAGTTTAAAATAATAATAATAATAATCATAATAATAATAATAATCTTATTGATGTGGACATGAATTGTGAATTGAGAATAATTAGTTTTATTTTCTTTTAATATCAATCCATTCAAAAGATAAAACTTGGACACATTCCATGACTACTGATGCACATCATCATGTCATGATGATTATGACTTGTTTAACTTGTTTACTTCCATTATAAAGACAGTTAAAAGAAAGCTATGACAATCTCATATCTACTTTTGTTTTATTTGGAATATAATGTCTATATAACCCTTTGACGCTTACTTTTAGTCATGGTTGAAAAAAAATTTAAAGACAGGAAAAGGAAAAGGAGGAGGAATACTTATTCAAAGTAATAACTAAAAACTTTTACTATAAAACATTTTTTTCTTTTGTTTGTTTGTTTTTTTAGTCACATTAAAAGTTATTACTAATGCCGCGTTGATTTTGACCGCAAATGCTCCACCATCGTCGGTTCACATGCTCCGCCTGAAAGCGGAGCTAGTCCTCCGCCAAAAAAAGGAAGCTAGCGCTTTGCCTCAAACCGGAGCACCAATTCTACACCAAAAAGGGAGCTAAAGTATGGCTCAAGATATAAACCATGCTATCAGTTAAAATCATTGAGCTGATAAATCAAGTTCTCGTTTAGGTGAAGGAAGTATGACTGCTTTACCAATAGTCGTGATTCAATCGGATTATTACCTTTTAGCCTTCAAATTGACCTAATTTTTCTATTTTCAATTATATGAGTGAATAATTAACAGATAATCAATATGATGCATTTTGTAAATGAGATTTTAGGACTTATAACTAAAGAGCCGAAAATGGAAACTAGCATTTCTGAATTATCATAATATTTGTTTAGCAAAATTGTGATATTTAAGAATTATATCAATTAGAACCATAATAATTTTGTGTGTGTCTCACAATAATAAAGGCCAACTTTGAGTGAAATGTTTCCTTTTACCAACCAACTACACATCAACCACAATAGATAGTGCAATGGTTAGTATGCTTTTCTCTCTTTTCCAATGAAGTGAATTTAAAGTTTAATATCTCATAATTCCATTTTAAGATCGTTGTTAATTTAATAAACTATTTCAGCTACTCTGAGTAAAATTGAATCAGGTTCTGATAATTGACACCTTACTATTGCATTGATGGATTTTAGATATCTCTGTTAACAAAAAAAAAAAAAAGGACAGATATAATATTACATCAATGCTACTTTTAAAAAAGATAATTAAACTAACACATCAAATATAGAGCAAGTTACATCATGAGTATTGGGACTAGTACTTTATTAGTGCTTTAGTTAAGCTTGTAACATTATCATTAATTAAAACATTAATGGTATAACGATTAAAGAATTTTAAAATAAAATATATGTGAGAATTGAATAATAATTGTGGGGGGAGGTAGAGACTAAAGAGTAGAGAAATAGAGAATGTGGGTGTACACACGAGTCGCGTGACAATACATGCTCTTTGTTGTCTTTTAGCTCCAAGATCTCGCGAAACCAACCCTTTTTGACTTTGCAGAAAAAAAAAAAAAAAGACAGCCAGAATAACTCAACTTCCCGCCTTCACATTGCAAATTTCCCCTCTCTTCTTCACTCCTCTCTCTCTCTCTCTCTCTCTATTTGTGTGTGTGTGTTTGTGTACGTATATATTTGTATGTAACAAACATAATAAACTTTAAAATTTTCTTCCTTGTTAATTAGGGACCCGTTTGGTTGGTTATCTCCATTCAAACTAAACTGTACTTTTTTCATCATGTTTTTTATCTTTTCTGAAAAAGTTTTTTGTCTTTTCTAAAAAAGTCAACAAAAATTACTATTCAAACTTAAAAATTTGAACTCAACTTAAACTGAACTTGTGCACCAAACAGGCCCGAGTGTTTGTAAGATTTCTTAGTTGTACTTGTACAATTGGTAGAAGCATCAAGATAAAACTTTTAACGGTATTTATAAATACTGAAGTAATTCTTGTTATATATTATAAATTTTTAAGATGAATATTCACATATCATATCGTTAAAAAAAAAATTTAACTCTGCAATTAAAAACCAAACTGTTTGGTTTTTGTAGTCCTCAAGATTAATTAAAATATTAATTAAAGTTCCAACTATTTATTCAATAATTAATTTTTAAAAAAAAGAAGGTTCCCCACTTTGATTTCCCAAAATTTCCCACATCTATATTTATTTAACCGAAGCTATTTAAATAGAAAAAACATATGTATGGAGCTCTTCGTTGAGCTCCATATAAAATTAATGAAAAAGAATTATCACATAATAAAATCCAAAAATAATTATTCCAAAAAAAAAAAAAAAAAACGCTCATGCAATTTTTTAATGGTAATTAGTGAATACATTACAAGTAAGATTATTAACATTTTTTTTTAAATAGAAATAATAATTTTTTTGAGAAAAGGAAATGTCTAACTTGATAAGACAAAACAACACAAACAATGCAAAATAGTTTAAGAGCCTATTAGACCCTTGTACTAGTCTTGGTAAATTTTCAGTTTTTTTTTTCTTTTATTTTTTCTTTTATTTTTTTTATTTTTGGGGATAATTTTTAACGTAGTATTTCTGTTGCTTGGAGATGGAATCCTGACCGTCCAGAAAGTGAATCGTGGGGTGGGCATTGGTTGACGTGGCGTGGAAAAAAGATGCCCCTCCCGACAAGGATCCGTGAGGAGCAGAGATGGAGATATTTGATTTGCTTTTGGGTTTGGGCTTTGTCAAAGTCAGAACCACCCCCCTCTTTGTTGTTATCCGGCCAATTCATGGCCCATTTTTTGTATAGTTACTAAAATACCCTTCCTCAAAAATGAATTTTTTTTACTGGCACAATGGCACTGAGCAAAGATGAAAATACCGATACCGTGAAAACTTTCACGTCTGTAGTCCAGATTTAATGAAATTCTGGAAAAATATCCATGTCGGTGGAAATATTGAAGAAAATTTTGAAAGTTATGGATATTTTCTTTAGAACCTAATGCTTTTATACTGTTTTAGAATATGATAGACATTTAAAAAAAAAAAAAAATCAAAGTGTATGGGTATGTTAGGGAAAAAAATCATTATTTAGCTACTAAAATAATGGTTAAATAATTAATGAGTATTTTTGGATTATATCGGACATGTAATAAATTATAATAGTCGTATATAATGATTAATATATTGTCATATGATAGTATGTTATTTTTATTAATTTAGCATTACGAGACTTACATATATGGTATCTTTGACTACTCAATGGCATCATGCAAATAAATTTACAATATAGATGTTGTTGGGGGAGTAAATAAAGGGGGTAATTGTCCAACCTAAATTCGAGTTGCTTGTTCGTATTTTGTTATTACTACTAATGAACATAAATTCTATTTTAAACATCCCATCTAATTCCTTCCAAAAAAATCCCATCTCTTTAAGTGTTTGTTTTGACTAAAAATATGTATGTTTGTATTTCTATTGTTTATGGAAGTACATTTTTATTTAGAGAATGTTTAGGGAAATATTTGATGACAAGTTGAAACTAAAATTTATAGCTTAACAAGTGGGAAATGAATTCAAGGTTTTAGGTTTCAAATTCGTAATATGATAATTTTTTTTAATTAATAAAATCAATATGCTTCACACAAAAATATACATTAAATGTATACATAACCTTTGGGGAAAAGGTTATTGTTTGTGGAAACAAGTTTTCGTTTAAATCGACAATTTCTTAACATAGTAAAAAAGATGCAAAAGTGAAAAGTTTAATAGATTGGAAAATATCCAATATGAAACAAAAATATTAATGATAAACCGTTACTACTAATGTTATGGAAACTTCCATTGTTATTTTTGTGGGGTTCCCCATTTGAAACTTGAAGAAATATATATATATTTTAATATTTAATATTAAATTTTAATATTTTAATTGTTTTAGTACAATAATGGATATATAAGAAGACAGTTACATAAACAGACAGAGAGACTGAAACTGCAAGCAAGAACTCGAGTTGAAATGGTTTTCATACAACCATTTATCATTTAATGAGTGAGGAAAAAAAAGTTTTTCTTATCTTATCTTTTTTTTATTTATTTTTTATTTCTTTATAATTGAAAATATATATATATATATATATATATGTATGGTTAGTAATAGGGGAAAGCACCTAAATGACACAAACTTAAAGACCATTGTACCAACATAACACAAATGGTTAACATTAGACCAATATGACATGCAATTAAACTAAAATTAACTAAAATTTGTATTATGTTGGTCAAGCGTGGAGAATTTGTATCATGTTGGTCAATAAATGAAAAAAAAATGTGGTTATTTAAGTAATTTTCTCTTAGTTTTGTTAGTAGTACTAGAAGTTTATCTACATGTTGAAGCAAAGCATGAAAAATGAAAATTTGAAGTCCGGAAAATTTGTCGAATTCTGTTGATTATTGGTCCTTTCAGAACAATCGTTCTTATTATGTAGTATATAGATTGAGAACTATAAAAACAATATTAATTTAACATTATACATCTTCATTCAGACACACTAGAAATTAGTTATCCTGCAATATTATTACAAATTTTTTTAAAGCCAATATTACTTCAAATACTTCTAAATGTTACGGAAAAAAAAAAAATCCCTATTGTAGACAACCTCATATATAGAGACTCCATACATGTGAGCTGAACAAATATTGTCAATTGATATGCACCCATATGCCCCGATAACCCCACTATTATTCTATTATTAGTATTATGCGTCTATCCAGATTCAAACATGAGACAAGACATTCGAAGTCCTTTACCCATCTCACTCTTACCACTAGACTAGCCCTAGTGTCTTAAATATTGCCAATTGGTGAGAGACAAAGGAAAAGGCATTTACAAGTCATGGCCTTTTCTAATGCATTTAATGATCAAAAACAAAAGGGGTTAAGGAAGTTGCCATTCTCTATTTGCCTTCTTCTTTTAAAGAGAGAAGAAAATCTTAAATACTTAATAAAGTTACCATAATGGTTCATTTGGATGAATGCAAAATTCTATATGACAGCTTTGTAATTGGCTGAGTTTGTTACATCTATAAATAATGAAAAGTGATAAGACTGAATTTATTAGTTAGTAGTTACCACTTACTATATCTATACGTTTTACTCAAGAGCCATTTTTTGTGGGTCAATTCTGTGGGATTTTAACTTAAATATAAAAAATAAAATAAACAAAACCAATATGAAAGTGTTTAAAAAGTCAAGTCTCCGCGTGATTTTTTAACTAACATGAGAATACTGTAATATGGTATGAAAAAAAAAAAAAAAAAATTCCAATTCAATAGGATTATGATTTTAACAGTTATATTTATGTTGACAATGATTCATTCAAAAGTTGAATTTACAATTTAAATGAGACGAGAGGTTATTATATTATTAAGAAAAGTATTAAATTAACAGCTAGGAAGTGTTAATCAATGGTTGAATTGAAATTTTGATGGAAACACTTAATTTCAAATCTCAAATCATTTATGTCTCCAGCTTGTTTTCTACTAGTTTGACACCTCTCTCCATGTGAACATATTTTTCGGTCTAAATCATAATTCAACAAAAATATATTTAAGACTGATGCCTTTGAATTTATCATCTTTTGACAATTTAGCTTCAAATTTTTAATTTTGACAACTTATACTTATGTAGGTAATCTTTCATTAAATTAAAGATTTAAATATGAAAGATTCACATTAAGATTTGTATTAGATTTAAAATTTTTTGATTAAAATGTTACTTACGGTCTTCACATAGGATGTACATAGGTTTTTTGTAATTAATATGATGAAAAATTAAGTAATATGAAATACATTAAAATGATTTAACAAAGTTTAGAAAACAAGTTATTAAAATTAAAATTTTAGAGAGTAAATTGTGAAAAGGTCATAACTTTAGAGTTATCAGTACAAATATATAGCCAGTCAAAACAGAACACAAAATATATGAAAAATGCAACTGATAAGGGTAAGAAAGTAATTTCAGGTCTAAAAATTTGACTTCCTATAAAATGGGGTGGCGGGTCGGGGCTCCGAGAAGCACAGACGGATAATACAAAAACAATGAAAAGGACAGAATCATCCCTACAAAGACAATCCTCTATCCAGACCACTGTTTTGCCCACATTGACCTCAGGTCCACAAAACCGCCTTTTGACAAAAAAAAAAAAAAAAAAAAAAAAAAAAAAAAAACTGAAAAACACTATTGAGGAGTCAACCGTCATTTCTTCTAAAGTCCAAGTCCTGAAATGGTAACCCACGTGGCATATGACGTGGCGTTGTCCTTGGTTAAACGCCAGGTGTAACCGTCAACCTAGAGAGCCGAACAACTGCATTTAGAAAAAACAAAAGGTCCAAAAAAAAAACAAAAAAAAAAAACAAAAGAAAGAAATACACACACACACATATATATATATATATATGTATAACACACATATATATACACACACACACACATATCATTTCCATACCTTGTAGTTTAATGCTTTCACACATTGACATTCTTATATTTGGAAATTTTCGTTTTTTTTTATTAAAGGAAATTTTCATTTGAGTACTCTGTTATTTGAAAAAATAATTATTCTACTCACTTTTTCAAACATTCTAGGTTTTTTATTCCATTTTGGTCTAAAATTATTTCTTCGATTTTTTTGTGGGAAATATTAAAAAGAAAAAAAATATTAATTTGGTGATTTTTTATTTTAGGTTTTATGTTTTTTTATTGATTTATGATTTTAAAAATATTTATGGACTAGAAGAGCAATACCAACCTTTTATGTTAGGAAAGAAAAAAAAAAAAAAGATTTGGGATATCTAAGTGATATTTCCTTAAATAATAGGGTCCTTCATTTATTTTTTGATAGGAGAATATCAATTTAATGAAGTGTTAAACTGTGCATCTCAATTCTAATTCATTTTTATTTTGTTATCAAAATTTCAAAAAACTCTTAATTTCATTACTGAGTTTCAAATTAATCCAACTTAACCATCTTTGTTAATTCAGCCAAAAATAAAAAATAAAAAAATTCATGCATTAAAATTTTCGTTGAAATCATAATTAAAATATAAGTGTGATTATATGGTTTTTTTTTTTTTCATTTTTAGTATATATTCTAACATAAATGAGTAAGAGAGATTAATTCATCATTTTTTTAAAGTTTTTTAAACATAAATTTTAATTAGAGTTAAATCAGGATTGAATTCAAAAACAAAATGATAGTTTTGAAATTTTTATATAATAAAGTATGAATGTGATTATACATATAGTCTAATAATAATATCATATATGACTTTATTTAAAGATATAAAGTTCGAATTCTTAACCACCAAGTAAAAAAAAAAAAAACAACGTTACTAAAATTCCTCAAAATTCAAAAACAAACTCTCGTTTTGACATTTTATAAAATATCGTTAGAACATTACTAAAATTCGAACAAAAACGAGATTGAGGGACCGAATTAAATAAAACGAGAGTTTTGAAATTTTTATAGAATAAATTACGAACGTTACTAAAATTCGAATGTAAGTGAAATTGACCGGTAAGAAAATGATATTTATTTTTAAAACAAAAAAATTAAGAAATTTCCGGAGAGAGAAAACTCTCTCTATAAAATGAGACAGTGATTTCAACACAAATATACATATTTTAAGACAGCAGGGGAAAAAAAAAAAAAAAAAAAAAAAAAACACTGAGCAGACTTTTCTTTTCTTTTCTCTCTCTCGACACTCTTTCTCTTTGTTTTAGAAGTGTTTTATTTACTTTCGTTACTTTCTCTCTCTTCACTCTCTCTATTCTAAGTTCTTTATTATTAATTTTTTTAAAAAATTTATTTATTTATTTATAAGTTTTTTTTTTGGGGGAAGCTCTTTCTTGTCTTGGGGGGACTTTAGCCGGAAAAGAAAAGAAAATCAAGTTGAAATTTTCCTGGCGGCCAAACAGTGGAGGGCGGGTCGAATCGAATCAAATGTGATGGGAGGTGGACTCTCGACCGTCTTCCCGTGCTTCACGCCGGCGAACCGTACCAGCCACTCCGACCACCACCACCATCACGACCTCCATAACCACCACAACAACAACAACAACCAGGACTTGATCTTTACCGCCTCCGAGCCTCTCGACGAAACCCTAGGCCATTCCTTCGTCTATGTCCGGAGCTCCGCTCGCTTCCTCTCGCCGACGCACTCCGATCGCTTCGTTTCCCCCTCGCAGTCGCTCCGATTCTCGCCGTCGCACGACCCGGCCGTGTCCCGGACCCGGGCCGGACTGCCCGAGGCGACCGGGTTCCGGACAATCTCCGGCGCCTCCGTCAGCGCCAACACCTCCACTCCCCGAACTGTCCTCCAGCTCGACAATATTTACGACGATGCCACTGAGACCACTCTCGGCTGCGGCGGAGTCGGAGGCGGTGGCGTCAGGGGGAGCATCGTTAACGGCTTCGAGAGCACGGCTTCGTTTAGCGCCCTTCCGCTTCAGCCGGTTCCGAGAGGCGGCGGCGGAGGCGGTGGAGGAGAGCCGTCGGGCCCAATGGAGCGCGGCGGGTTCTTTCTCTCCGGCCCAATCGAGCGCGGCGCGCTCTCCGGCCCACTGGACGCCAACGCCGCCGGATCTGGGGCCGACGGCAGCGGCCGGGTCCACTTCTCTGCTCCGCTCGGCGGGCCTTATGTAAAAAGGAGGAGAAAGAAGGGCATTTCGGGAATTCGGAAGGCGTTTTACCGGAACTTCTCCGAGAAGAAGCGGCCCTGGGTCGTCCCTGTGCTGAATTTCGTCGGGAGAAAGGAGAGCTCCGGTTTGGGAGACGAGTCGGAGGTGAGAAGCGAGAGTAGCAATGTCCAGTGGGCACTCGGAAAAGCCGGCGAGGACCGTGTTCATGTCGTCGTATCGGAGGAGCAGGGGTGGTTGTTCGTCGGGATTTACGACGGATTCAACGGCCCCGATGCGCCTGAATTTCTCATGGGGAACCTTTACCGTGCCGTCCAGAATGAGCTCCAGGGCTTGTTTTGGGAAGTAGACGAAGCAGAGGAAGCTACTACTACTAGCAATCCGCAAAATGTGGTAGACGAAGAGAATGTAGTGGCTGTAGAGGAAATTAATCAATCCGAGGTTAGAACCGAGAAGAGAGTGACGTTTCAATCGGAGGAGGAGACGGAGAGGCCCGTGGAGAATAGAAGGCGGCGGCTTCGCGACTTTCTTGCGGAGGATGATGCCGAGGATGGGCTTGACCTCTCGGGCTCGCAGCGGTTTGCGTTCTCGGTCGATGACGCGCTCAGCGTGAGCAATGGTGGGTCTGCAGCGAGCAGACGGTGGCTGCTTCTGACGAAGTTGAAGCAAGGGTTGTCCAAACACAGGGAAGGCCATGGAAGGAAGTTTTTCCCGTGGAGATTTGGGTTAGAGGATAAGGAGAAAGTTGAGGTTGAGGTGGAGAATAGAGTAGAGGAGGAGAGGTCTAATCCGAGCGACCGGAGAAGGAAGGAGGGTCCGGTTGATCACGAATTGGTTTTGGGGGCGTTGTCCAGGGCTCTAGAAGTGACTGAGCTCGCCTATTTGGACATGACAGATAAGGTTCTCGATACGAATCCGGAGCTTGCACTGATGGGCTCATGCTTGTTGGTCGTGCTGATGAGGGATGAGGATGTGTATGTTATGAATGTGGGGGATAGTCGGGCAATTGTGGCGCAGTATGAGCCGGAGGAAGTCGGTTCTAGCACGCAATCGGGAGGGCAGGGAGAGAATGGATCAGGTGCCGAGGGGATAGTTGAGGAGTCCTTGGCTGCAGGGGAAAGGGCAATGAAGCTGGAGAACGAGGCTCCTACTCAGGCGATGAAATTGACCGCATTGCAGCTGTCCACGGATCACAGTACGAGTATTGAAGAAGTAAGCTCTCGGTTCTTGTTTCTATGGTTTCATCCTTCTAATTGATCAAATTGGTTATTGCTGCACTCTTTTTTCAGTTTACTTTAGCTTTATCAGGGTGAATTTTCATTGCATTATAGTTAAAAACCGGCTTTAAGATCAAATTTACGTTATGAAGAAGCCAGGCGGTGTTTAGATTTCACTGAAAAAGTAATGATTTTGACAATTAGCAGAGTAATGCCCGACTGCTTAATAACTTGGTGCTAAATAGGTTACAATTTATATATGTTGGATTGCCATTAGAAGCTTTTCTCGACATTTTAGACTTCAACCTGGCAGAACTCACTGCCTTCTGTCATTCGAATCATTTCTTCATTAGCATATTAAAAGTGGGAGATTTTAATGTCGTCATGCCATCTAGTTTCTGATAGTTTGTTACATGAAAAATTTGTTCGCAGAAACTTTAAATACTTTGGTCTGAAATTCAACTCACAGGCACATGATATGTGTAGAAATTTTGAAGGGTTGACTTTTGATTGTTGCATACCTCGCTAGTTTTTATGCAGCCGGTTTCATAGGTGAAGGAAAGGTTTACGTCTGTAGGGTCCTTGAATCTATCTTTTTATTACGGTACTTGACTTGGTCTTTGGTTTGGTATCCATATGACAAGTTGTTCAACCAGATTATGACGGTTTGAAGCACATTTCTGTCGATCGTATTTAGATGCACTCTTTATATCTTCAGGTTCTGGAGATATTCTCTCTTTCTTAGAGATCTTAATCTCTTTTTGGAAAGAAGCATTGAAGGGGGGAAAAAAAAGATTGGACGCAATATTAAGTTGCATTCTACGAGTACTTTTCTGTAACTCTTATATCGTATGAAAGAGATTTTATCTGCTAGTGAACATGTTTGTATAATGCTTAAACAACTTTATTTACCTCTGAAGTCGTACTTGGCTTCATTCTGTCTCCCTCACTAGTATGTGATTTTGGTGATGTTGAATAATTAATGAAGCTTCCTTATTTGTACCTTTCTCATGATATTTATCCGTCTTCAAATGATTCAGGAAATTATGGGGAAGCTTCCTCGTCAATTTTTCTGTTTCTTTGTTGTCTTTTTCTGGATGTAGTTGAAGTGTATGCATTACATAACTCTGGTTGATATTTCCCTTTCCCCCCCTCCTTCACCCGCAAAACCCAACATGAATGAATGAATAAGTAAACAAACAAAAAGGAAAATATAAAATACTATTTAATTAAAAGAAGAACCATCTGAAAGACCTTGATCCGTTTATAAATATGAAATGCACCAGAGACAGGCCGCTACTGATTTTTCGACCCGTTATTTTTTATTTTTTATTTTTTTGTTAATCTTTAATGACAAAACGTTAGCATGAAATGCTGATATGCGACCATACTGTTTCACCCATTGTTTTGTCTACTAGTCTTGTCTAGAAATATCATTGCCATATTTGCTTATTAGTTTTGTGGTCATTGTTTGATGCGTTATTATGCTTTCTTAGAATTTCGATGAACGTTTTGCAGGAAATCATAAGAATCAAGAGTGAACACCCAGATGACAAAAACTGTATTGTTAATGATAGAGTGAAAGGACGACTCAAGGTTACCAGAGCTTTTGGCGCAGGATCTCTGAAACAGGTTCTCCAAACATACTCACCAGTTCTTTTCTGTCCCAACTGATCTCAAAACATATTTTGCTACACTATCAAAGAAAGAAAAAGGAATTTAGAGTTGTTTAAACATATCATGTGTGTAGTTTTGAACATATTATTATAATTATTTTCAAATGATCAAGGCCCGTTGCGTGAGTCCTTGACATGAACAATTTCTATCACTAAAAAGTACATTGTCAATTAGGTCTCATGGCTTATGGTAGAAAGACAAAGGTCTAATGGTTGTCTTTAATCTGTTTAAGATATGAACAACCTTTGCATACTTATAGGGTGCAAAACATTCCCTTTTCATTTATATTTTGATATCAAGAAAATTCACGTAAAATTGCCTCTTAATCTTGTAATGGTCAACCCTTGCATTATGTCATCTAAACATTCAATTATCTTTTGAAATTATTTTGTGATCTTCTACAGAACTACAAAGATAAATGTTTTACATGGACATAAAGTTGGGTAATAACATAGTTTGTGTTGTTACAGCCGAAGTGGAATGATGCATTGCTGGAAATGTTCCGAAATGAGTACATTGGTACTGCTCCGTACATATCTTGTTCCCCTTCTCTTCGACACCATAGACTCTGTCCTAGAGATCAGTTCTTAGTCCTCTCGTCAGACGGTCTATATCAGTATTTGACCAATGAGGAAGTGGTTTCTCACGTCGAGAATTTCATGGAGAAGTTTCCAGAGGGAGACCCTGCACAACACCTGATAGAGGAGCTTCTATTCCGTGCCGCAAAGAAAGCCGGTATACTTTTCCATGTATTCTGATTGTCTTTTAAATTTGCTCGTGGTGCTTTTATCACTTGAGGTTTTTGGAATATGATCCAAGGTTTATTTGGACCTTCCTACTAATCGTTCCCTCTGTGTTTTGCAAGACTTAAAAAGTAATTTTTTCCCATTGTTCTTTCACGCATAATAAAATGCTATAGGCACATATTCATTGTTTACAAGCAAAAAATTTCAGTAGTTTTAATGCTCCAAGTTTTCTTTGAGTAATGAAATGGGTCGGTGTTTAATGGACTTGCCAATCTTGAACTTGTTCTGGTTTTCTATACAGGAATGGATTTCCATGACTTACTAGACATCCCACAAGGAGATAGAAGGAAGTACCATGATGATGTTACGGTGATGATTATATCACTGGAAGGAAGGATTTGGAAGTCATCTGGAAAGTACCTTTGACAATGTACCGCAGAATCCGTCTTCCCATTACAGTTGATATTGCGGTTCAGATTTCTCCAAGTGATATTTTGCAAGTGGTAAGGAAAGCTTTACCGCTGACCATTTCCGTCAGTTAGGGTTTTTTGTTTTCGTTTCTCGGTCTTACAGCATAAGGATACAAGCTAATAGGGGGGGAGCTGCAGGAGGTCATGGCGAAGGGACTGGTTTTAGATATTACGAAAACCTGAATAGATGAAAAGATATTTGGTTTCGGGGGCGAAAATGAGAGAATTTGCAGGTGGGGGTTGACGGGAAATGCTCTTTAGGTGGAAAAGAAAGTTCATATTTATTTTTCTTTTGGTCGTTTTTTTAGACTTTTTTTTTTTTTTGGTTATAAGATAGAAAAATTGTCTAGGTGGGGCGGCTCCGTATCATCGGTGTCATTTTCTTCTCTTCGGAAGCCGGGGAAAAAAAGAAGAAAGTCTGTAAATTGGTGGGTGGGTACAAAAATTTACTTGCTGAAAATTGGAGCATTTCCTTGTCAGTGGTGAGCAGCTGTAACTTTGAAGGTGGGTTTTCCACCATTGCGGATTAAAAAGAGTTGAAAATTTTGCCCACATCCTTTTGTGTACTCGCAGAAATTACTATGCTGTTTTAAGAATTTTTTGTCTTTTTAATTTTTGTAGAACGGTTAATTAGTTGCGTGCTAGTTGCTAGTGCAACTGTTTCTCAAAAGAAAACCAGAAACTGTCTGAAATTAGCACATTATACACTGCTCCATTAGTTGGGATGGAAAAACTCCCCTCCTTGGGAAATGGATGAGTAAATCTCTACTTTTGCGCCTTTAAACATTAAGAAAGACTACTCATTCACTAATTGTAATCCCAACTTTTAAGTATTAATTTATATGATATGTAAGTTTGTCATTCATTTATTGGCAAACATCTAAAGGATTGTCACGTCAATTGATTGTATCTATTAAGGAAAAAATGATTATTCATTGTAACGTGAATTTTTTAAAAAAAATTGGGATTAGAGTTGATGTTTGTAACTACTGAAAAAAAAAAAAAAAAAGTGAGAGAGAGAGAGAGAGAGAAATGAAAGAAGTTGAAAATAAAACTCAATTGGTAGAGTTTATTCTATATTCACTTTTTATTATTTTTATTATTTTTATTTTTTGGCTAAAATAAGAATTTGATGGTGATCCTGTTATTTCTCGTTTTTTAAGTTCACATAGGCAAAGACACTCTTCTGAGTTGATTAGGAATTTGAACCTTCGACCTTCCGGTTGGTAAGATTCTAAAGTTGCTTCTCTTGCTAACTCATCCACCCCTACGTGTTATATATCCACTTGAACAATGGTCAATGTCTCTTCTTGTACGAAATTCTGGCCAGTCGGCCGGCAAACTTTTTCAAGGTTAAGAGGAAGGTCTTGTACTCGCAATTTTGCTTGAATGTCTTACTTGTAGTCGGTGAGTTTTACAGAAAGTGCAACTGGAAGCTTCTTCCTTTCCGTGACGTTGGATGTCTGCCTGCGCTGCCCAGCTGTTGGCCGCAACACCATAGCCAAGACCAGTCAAGTGAAACAAACGGTGTGCCAATCGCATCCGTTGTCCTCGTAGTGAGAAAGACACTCCAGAGGAATTCTTTGGGTTCTAGTGATATGATTGTGATCTGGCTTGAATGGTGGTGAAGCAAACTCATATCGGAGAAAATAGGGCTTGCCTCCCGAATGTTTATGTAAATATATATATATATATATTTAAGTGAAAAATCACAAAAAATTCTTCCTCATTACTTGGTGATTCTTTCAAAGAGGGGATCCCGTCACAAGAAGATCCTCAAGAGAAACAATAAGATCCTGAAGTCAGGTTGTGTACACGGGTGGCAGCATGATAAGCAATGTGTAGATTCAGTGACGGCCTGCTCAGTGGCAGTGAAGCGCGCATCAGCACGCTGGTTGGTCATGCCACCACCCTTGCGTCCGACCGACCTCACCTTGAATCTCTATGTTGCTCATCTTGAGAAGTTTCTAGTGACGGGATCCTTTCTTTGTAAGAATCAGCTCATCTTGAATTTGTTTCACTATCGAATGCCAAGCAAAAGGAGAATTTATATATTATCAATGACAAGAGGAACTAGCTTCTCATAAAACGTACAAGCAATAACCTAACTCCGGAGGGAAAAGACTTGTGTAAACCGCAATTTTGAGCAGAACTTGATGGATTTTCTTGAATATTAACTTCATTGATTTTTTTTTTTTGGTAGAAAAAAAATCAACGGTGTTTTTACACCCCGGACCAACATAGAAGTATACGGTTCGATGCTTGTAATGTTCCTCTCTCATGTCTGTCATGTGAATATCAGACTAGTACAATTAACAGCACAAGAACCCCAAGGTTCTGGTACCCCAAAGAAACATTCTGAAATGCAACAATTCAAAGCAGAATACTTTTCATGAAATTTTTTTTTAAACAGAAGGAAATTAGAAATTATAAACATATCAAGCAATGTTTTGGTTCCTCATATCATGCTGTATCATGCTGTGACAGCAGTTCGAACCCTTGATTGTGCCCAAGACACTAAATCCTCCCTTGTTGCCACAAAACGACCGGCTTTCTCTTCACTCGGCGTAAATGGCACTGCAAGTTTCTCCGCATGGGACGCGAACGAATTACCCAATTTTTGAGAGAACTTGTGAGTTCCAGCCCCAGTTTGGGCAGAAAACAACTCGGGCAACTCCTCTTTCCGCTGAACAATCCTGTAAAGAGTTCCCATCCACTCTTCGAGTGCGGTTTCGGCTGCGCCAATCGACAGTGACCGAACATCCAAACACCATTCTTTTGATGTTTTGTTGTGAAGACCTGGATATAACCCATAAAGGGTTCCCAGATAGAGCAGCTCATGAGCTCTCTCATGGCGGCCTCTGTTTCGACACATATCGATCAGGCAGTTACAAAAGGGCCTTCGAGCTTCGACGGCTGTGTCACTGATAATGCTCCGAAACTCATCTTTAACAGTTTCAAAACTGGTTTCTTCTTCTTGCAGCAGCTTAACAAGCACAACCAATTTCGGGTTAGCCAGCCGCAGGCAAGCCAAGACCTTTTCCTCATCACCAACATTCTCACACAACGACACAACCGAGAGCAAGCAGCCACAAAGCCTATCATCGGGCCTAACCCCTTTCTCAACCGCAAAACCGAAAACCCTAACCATATCATCAACTCTCTTAGTCTTCCCCAAGCACTGCACCAAACAAGTACACCCCATCACATTGAGCTCAACACCCAACTCCGACATTTCATCGAACACCATCATCGCCTTCTCCACCTTCCCTCCGCTTCCATAAATATTCAACATCGCGGTGTAGCTCCAACTATCCGGCCTGCAATTCTCCGACTCCTTCATATCCTCAAACAACCTCTCGGCCTCCTCCTCCAACCCCAAATCCGCGCACATATTCAACAAAGTATTATACAGTATAAAATCCATAGGCCAAGAATTAGACCTCATCCTCTCCCACAACTCCAAAGCATCCCTTGCCCACCTCGCCTTTCCGTAAACCTTGACAAGGGCAGTCAGCGTTTTCTCATTCGGACTCAATCCCGACTCGATCAACTCCTCGAACAAGCTCCTCGCCATGCCGGGCTTCCCGGCCTTCCCCATTGCCTCCAACAATGTGTTGTACACAACCAAATTTGGCTCCACACCTAAAGACCTCATCTCCTGCAACACATATCGAATCCCATCGAAATCGCCGGCCTCACCAAACATCTTCCCCAACACAGCGAAAGTTATGGCATCCGGTTTCCACCCATTAGCCCTCCCTCTCTCATACAAATTAAGAACTTCCTCAACTTTCCTCAACTGGGCATAAACATCTAATATAGCAGAATATGTAACTTCATCTGGCATCATACCAGTCTGGTACATTCTCTCAAACCACTCCACAGCTTTATCAAAATCTTTACATCTTTTAGCACAAGTAATTATAGTCGAATAAGTAATATTATCAAGCTCAATCTCATTCCTAATCATCTCATTAGCAAGCTCTTCAATGAGCTGATACTGCCTGCCGAACCTGAGGGATTTCATGGTCACATTGTAGAAGATGGTCTCCATGGGAAAGGAGTTCTGGGTCTTGAGCCAGGTGAAGAAAAGGTGGGCCTTTTGCCATGGTTTGAGGCTGTTGAGGATCAGAAGCGCGTTATCTCTACTGGGTGGATGTGGTATTTCTTTCAGAGCCGACAAGAAAGCTTCTTCGGAGTCTCCGCAGTTGTTGAGCTTCTGGGCAAACCGTCTGAGATCTTTAACTTGTGGGTTGTGGGAGTGAGAGGAGCGTCTCTGGCGCTGGAGAGAAATGACGGAGCGTTTTGGCCGTGTGGGGTTGACCCAAGTGGACTTGGGCTTCGACAGGAGGTTGTCGGGGGGGCTGTCGGAGAGAGTGGTGGTGGTCAGAGGCTTGAGTTGGTCGGATAAAGATGAGTTCTTTTTGTGTGTTCTGGGTTTTGGAGAGGCACAACAGGAGATTCTTGTTGTTAAGGTTGTTGTTGTTCTTGTTAGGGTTGCGATTTGTCGGAGGAGGAGTGGTGAGGAGAAGAAGAGGGACCTGTTGGAATCCGAGTGTCTGGTTAAGTGAACATCTAGAGGTGTGGAAATGGCTGTGTTAGCCATAACAGAAAGGAAGAGAGAGAGAGAGAGAGAGAGAGAGAGAGAGGGGAAGTGAGTGAAGAGTGTTTCTTTCTTTCTTTTTTTTTTTGTTTTTTTTTTTTTTTGTTTTTTTTTGGGTTGTAGGGAGAAATATCTGACAACAGTGTATAGATGGGATATTTATGTGACCTTATCTAAAACTGACCAAGTATTGGACAAAAAGGCATGAAAAGAGGAAGAGATTCGAGGGAAAATGAATTAAGTTGAAGGGACAAAAGAAGGTTAAGCCCCCGTTTGGAAGACCAGCTGAAGCTGGAAAATTTCAGTTCATTTTGAACTGAGACTGTTTGGAGGACCATTCCAGTTTCATCGAGCCTTTGAACCGTTGCACAGTGAACTGAAATGGGTTCACTGTGCACCCACATTCCCTGCAATTCTGATCTTGAGCGTGCCTCAGCCCCTGTTCGTGCCTCTCGGTTTCCTCCCCACCGGCACCCATGTGCTGGTGTTAGATTCGCTGTGGGCTCTGACCGGCGATTCGATTTCTGACCATCTGCTGCTTCGCAGGAGGTCCGTTGAGTTAACCCTTGTTCCTCTCTCTCAGGTAAGCTTCCTATCTTCTCTGTCTTCGCTCATTGTCCTAGCTTGTAATGAGGCGCCGGTTGGGGACACAAAATCGAAGACAAACCCTTGGGCTGATTAACCACTATAAACGACTTCGGGGATCTTCTCGGTTACCCATTTTTTCATGCCCTAATCAGAAGTGTTCCCCTTTATACTCCTCATCCGGTTCGAATTCTGTGACCGTAGTATGTATTCCATCCCTTACTTTTTGTTGTCCAGTACTTTAATGCTCGTATATGTTTGATTTCATTTCTCACCCACGTTTTTGTTGATTAATTTGGTTTATCTTAGAGAATATCAAATTGGCTTTATTCCAAACCATTTTCGGCCCAACGAAGGCTTTTGCATTGTTTTGATTTTGGCTTGGTGTTGGTTAAATGTTTGGATCTGTTTGATACTTTGTCCATTATTTTGCCTTGTTTTTTTCAAAGATGTTTACCCAACACAGGTACATCGTGCTTTTTTTGTGTTTTGTGCACTGTGATTGTAGTTGTTTTGGTTCAAGATAAATCGTGCTTTTTGGTTGATTTTGAACCCTTTTTGACCCAACTCAGGCCGTGTATGGTTTCCTGCCTTTGTGATCATTCTCCTAGCTTTTAAATGTCATTTATGGACTGCCTATCTGATCCAACTTGCTTGGTTTTGCCATATTTGCATTTTGGTCACTTTTAGGTTGATTTTGGCTTCATTTTGACCACTTTTTGACCCAACTCAGGCCGGGTCTGGTTTCCTGCCTTTGTGATCATTCTCCTAGCTTCTAAATGTCATTTATGGACTACCTATCTGATCCACCTTGCTGGGTTTTGCCATTTTTGCATTTTGGTCACTTTTAGGTTGATTTTGGCTTGATTTTGACCACTTTTTGACCCAAATCCGTCCATGTCTGGTTTCTTGCCTTTCTGATCATTCTCCTAGCTTGTAAATGTCATTTATGGACTGCCCATCGGATCCACCTTGCTTTGTTTTGCCATTTTTGCATTTTGGTCACTTTTAGGTTGATTTTGGCTTCATTTTGACCACTTTTTGACCCAAATCAGGCCGGGTCTGGTTTATGGACTTTCTGATCATTCTCCTAGCTTGTAAATGTCATTTATGGACTGCCTATCTGATCCACCTTGCTTAGTTTTGCTATTTTTGCATTTTGGTCACTTTTCGGTTGATTTTGGCTTGATTTTGACCACTTTTTGACCCAAATCCGTCCATGTCTGGTTTCTTGCCTTTCTGATCATTCTCCTAGCTTGTAAATGTGGACTGCCTATCTGATCCACCTTGCTTAGTTTTGCCATTTTTGTATTTTGGTCACTTTTCGGTTGATTTTGGCTTGATTTTGACCATTTTTTGACCCAAATCCGTCTATGTCTGGTTTCTTGCCTTTCTGATCATTCTCCTAGCTTGTAAATGTCATTTATGGACTGCCTATCTGATCCACCTTGCTTTGTTTTGCCATTTTTTCATTTTGGTCACTTTTAGGTTGATTTTGGCTTGATTTTCAACCCTTTTTGACCCAAATCCGACCAGGTCTGGTTTCTTGGGTTTGTGATCATTCTCCTAGCTTCTAAAGGTAATTTATGGACTGCCTACATGCTCCATCCGTTTGGCTATGATGATAAACGCTCGTAAGCGAGATATTGTATTTTCGGCTGACGGGTGCGTCATTAACACGATATCATTTACGTAGTTACCGGTGTTTCATGCCATGGTAGTTGCCATGATATCGGGTCATTGACATGCCTCAGCTGCAATATGTCAATCAATACTTTCTAAGCCAAACACTACATTCCAATCATTGATCGTTTTAGCATAAATTAATATTTTGACTTGTCATGCATTAAGGACATGCCTTGCAAAGCATCCGGTGAATCATACGTTTGGACTGACGATAAGGAAAAACTATTCCTTGAAAAACTTGATGAGTACTTGGCTGCAAGAGGCGGGAAGCAACCAACAAGCTCGGTCCTGGAGCTATGGGCCACTGAGTTCAACACACGTTTTGGCGGTGTTCCAGCTTTTGGTTCCACTTTATCTAAAAAAAAAGAGCGCATGAAAAAGATTTACAGGGGTTGGAAGATTCTGCAAACCCGCACAGGTCTTGGATATGATCCGGTGACGGATACGGTTGTTTGCTCGGACGAAACATGGCGAGGCTTCGTCAAAGTAATCCAACTTTCTTAGAACCTTCTATAATATCGTAATTATAACAAACACGACCAATACATGTTAATTTTAATTGTTTATTTTTATCAGGATAACAAGGAGTGTACCCATCTCCACTACGAGGGACTTCGACACAAGGAATTGTATTACAACATTTTTGAAAAAAACCATGCAGCAGGTGCCTCGGGATTTGGATCTGTTACGATGGGAGGTGGAAGTACGCCATCGTTCGAATTTGATTTCTCCATGGACCAGTCCGGAACACAACCGGATATGGAGGACGGAATATGTCAAAGCATAGGTGCGCGGAGGCAGGCTAACACGAGTGGTGTTAACGACGAAAGTGGTTCATCACGGTCACGTGGGAGTACTGGAAAGCGGAAACAAAGGGACGCGACAGATGAGATGACGTACGAGGCCATGCAGGAAATCGCTAATCATTTCCGCGGTCGATCGCAATCGACAACTAGTAGCGACCAAAATACCCAGAATTTATGCATTGTGGAATGCATGAATATCATGAAGGAGATGAGTGTTCCACAATATCAGCGAACGATAATGTGGCACTACTTCGATGCGCATCCACAGCTTCAGCGGCCATTCTGTCTGCTCGACAACGAGGACCGGAGGGGCATTATTGCCTCAGTTGTGACCTCCCAGATGCCACCGCCGATTTGAATTTTACGTTGTAGATGCTTTTTTTTCCTCCCTTTCATTTAAGTTAAACATAACATTGAGAGTTAAAATTTTTTATGAGGCAATCGATGTTCATTTTATGTAGTATATGTATGATCATTTTCGGCCACACATTATTAACCGGTTATTATCCACTACTTTTTTTCATGGTTACATTAATGTCCAAATGCATAATCTCGTGTCTCTAACTAGGGGTTTGTAATTGATCTAGAATAGGTAAAGTAGTGAATTTGGGTACGACAACAAAATACAGAAATGAACAGGTTCGGTTCCACACCTCGTCATGACCAGAACGCCCAAGCCGCACCTAACGAACAAGGCGAGGATGACGATATGGTTGCGAGGGCAGTGGTGGCCATGATAAATAGTAGGCGGAACAGGCGCCGCGTTCCACAACCAATGCATGACTCAATTCTAACTGGCAGCATGCGAGTGGAAGAGATATTAAATGGGCATCAAGATGTAATTCAAGGGATGATCAGTATAAAATCATCAACCTTCAGAGCACTAAGTAATCTATTAGGTAGTCGGGAATTGTTGACGCCAACGAATCACATGAATGTGAACGAGCAGTTATTCATTTTTTTAGCCATTTGTTCACAAGGCGCTACAAACCGACACGTTTCATATTTATTCCAACATTCGCAAGAAACAACATCACGTTGGTTTTTTAGAGTATTGAAGGTTATTTGTGCGTTGAAGGACGAATTCATCCGACCACCTGACTACACGACCGTGCAACCTTTGATAAATGACAATGAAGGAAAATATCGGCCATGGTTTGATGTACGTTATCCTTGTTATATATTCAAAATATCGTTATGTTTTCGATTAATGAAGGAACGAAACATGCATTGACTGATTTTTTATCTGAGTTTCATGCAGGGTTGTATTGGTGCTATTGATGGGACACACGTCCCATGTGTCCCAAGGCGGGAGAATGCTGACGGTTGGATTAATCGTAAAGGATTTCACTCGCAGAATATATTAGCGGCATGTTCGTTTGACATGAAATTCACATACATGTTGGCCGGATATGAGGGATCATGTCATGATGCCAGAATGTTGGACGAGGCAATAGCATTCCATGGTTTCCCAATGCCCCCACCTGGTAATCGTATGAATAATATTATTGCATTAATTACATATACCCAATTAGGTTAAAAATAATGGACTTCTCCTCATATTGTGATGTTTATATGGCAGGAAAATTTTACTTAGCAGATTCCGGCTACG
This sequence comes from Ficus carica, assembly GCA_009761775.1. Classification (NCBI taxonomy): domain Eukaryota; kingdom Viridiplantae; phylum Streptophyta; class Magnoliopsida; order Rosales; family Moraceae; genus Ficus; species Ficus carica. Next base: position 14,447,889 of record CM019750.1, on the reverse strand, counting down.
CCAATAAGGATGGTTTCCTGAGCCCATTTAGATGGGAGACGTATTATTTACCGGAGTATCGAAGACGTCGTTCCGGGTTAGGCAACCACAAGGAGGTATTTAACTACACGCATTCTTCGCTTCGGAATTGCATTGAACGAACATTTGGTGTCTGGAAGGCAAGGTTCAAAATACTTTAAGGCATGAACAGCTATCCGATGGACAAACAAAAAATGATCCCCGTGGCATGTGCTGTTGTACATAATTTCATAAGGATGGTGCAGATTGGGGACCCATTTCTAGAAGAGTATGTAGCTGACTGCGTGCCTGTACGTGGGAACGACGACGTTAACGTGGATTACGTGTTGGACGAGGGGGTAGATGATACTGGGCCCAGTACAGGAACGGAGCAACATGGCTCGAGTACGGGGGCGATGAATCAGATGAGAGAAAGGATGACGGATGCTATGTGGGAACGTTACCAAATGTATCCATGGTACAGAGCCACGTGAACGCAACCGTACATTCTCTAATTGCGCTAGAGTCGGAATGTAATTGTTACTTTATTTAGATGATTTTTACATTACAATCAATGTACATTATGTTGGGGTATAATATTACAATAAAAGGAATTTTACGCAAACTTATGCTGTCTCATATTGATTATGAATTATAATCCGTCATATTACTGATCGTATATTTTATTTACTAAAATATATGATAGAATATTGAAAAAAAAATTAAAAAAATTGATTCAGCTCATTTTTTTACCAATTTTACGCAAACTTGTGCTGTCTCATATTTTTTATGAATTATAATCCGTCATATTACTGATCGTATATTTTATTTACTAAAATATATGATGGAATATTGAAAAAAAAATTAAAAAAATTGATTCAGCTCATTTTTTTACCAATTTTACGCAAACTTGTGCTGTCTCATATTTTTTATGAATTATAATCCGTCATATTACTGATCGTATATTTTATTTACAAAAATATATGATAGAATATTGAAAAAAAAATTAAAAAAATTGATTCAGCTCAATTTTTTACCAATTTTACGCAAACTTGTGATGTCTCATATTTTTTATGAATTATAATCCGTCATATTACTGATAATATATTTTATTTACTAAAATATATGATATAATGTTAAAAAAAAATTAAAAAAATTGATTCAGCTCATTTTTTTGCCATCCAAACAAGGCCCTTGTTTTTTCCATTTCAACTCAACTTAAACTTTTTTCACCAAACACTCAACTCAACTTAAACTTTTCAACTCAAACTTTTTACCAAACACTCATCATTTAAACTAAACTTAACTCAACTCAAACTGAACTTAAATATCTCAACTCAAACTTGTGAACCAAACGGGCCCTAAGCCTTAAACCGGCACTCATGTTCTTGAACATCCGGAATAAAAATACTTTCTTATTAAAAATTGAGAAAAATCGAGAAATAGTCATATCATATACACGCCTTGTAATTTTCTCAATCTTAATATTAAAATTAATAATTTTACCCGTTCATGTATTTTTAGTTTTAAATTTTTTTTTTTGATTTTACCCTTGAGTTAAGATTTGGATTTTATTTTTCACTCGTTTTTCTCTCTCTTTAGTTCTCATTCTCTCTCTAAAACTCATATCTCTCTTTCTCTCTCTATTCGTCTTCCCCTGTCCGTCTGTTGCTCTCTCACCCCGTCGACTGGCGACGGCGCTGAGATCAAGATGTCAACGTGGACCAGGTGCCGGGCTCTCCTCGGCGCCGACGTTGGCATCAATTCCGTCGGGAGTACCTGCGACTGTCGCTGTGGAGTCGCGATCGGGAAGAGGGCACGATGGTTACCGGAGTCACGACTCTTACTCTTTTCCAATCCCATCCTCTCTCTTTCCACTACCACACATGAAACTTCTCCCATCTCTTTCTCTCTCTACCCCATCCATGAAACTCGTTCTCCAGTGCGAGCTTGAATCTCCATACTGCCGCCGATCTGCAACAAGCCATGAGTGAGACCGATCTTCTTCCACGCCAGATCTTCCATCCGGCTACCAAATTGCTTCGAGCTTCAACGAGGCTGTTGCCTGACCAAATTTCTTCCTCGTGGACTGGAGCAGCTCTGGTTTCTTCGTGATTCCAGCGACATTTGGCCGAATTCATGCGATCTGGTGAAAAGACGATGCCACCACGACACCAATCTCCTTTGACGCTTGATCTTCCATCTCGCTGCCAGATCGCTTCGAGCTTCAACGAGGCTGTTGTGCGATCGAATTTCTTCCTCGTGGACCGGAGCAGATTTGGTTTCTTCGTGATTCCGACGACATTTGGCTGAATTCATGCTATCTGGTGAAAAGACAACGTTGCCGTGACACCGATCTTCTCCAACGTCGGTTTGATTATTTTTTGGTGGTTTTGATTTGTTTTTGGTGGTTTGTTTGTCGGGTTTTTTGGTTCCCTTTGTTTGCTAATAAATTTTTTGGTATTGGAGGGGAAAAATAAAAGCATCAATGATTTTGTATTTCAATTGGATATGCGAAAAAAATCGATGAAACTTCATTTTGGATTCGATCAAAATCTATTTTGCATTTTAGTAAAATCCGTTTTGGATTTAATCAGAATCCGTTTTGCCTTCTCGGATTATGGTAGAATCCATTTTGCATTCTATCAAAATTCGTTTTGTCTTCTTGGATTCTGGTAAAATATATTTTGTATTCTAATAGAATCCGTTTTGCCTATTTTACATTATATCATAATTCATTTTGCCTTCTTAGATTCTAGTAGATTTTGGATTCTAATAGAATCTCTCCGATGACCGGGGCTGGATATATCCGGTCATCTTTGTTGAAATCCAAAAAAAATGTTCTGTCAGAATTCATTTTGAATTTTAATAGAATCTTTCTGGTGACCGACATCGACGTCGGTGACCGGAGCTATATACATCTAGTTATTTTTGTTGAAATACGGAAAAAAAAAATTCCAGCGACCGACATGTCTCTATTGAATTATGAAAAAAAAAAAATTATGACGACTGGTGACAGGTGACTGGTCGGTGAATGAAGTTTGAGATATATTAAAAATATTCCAATAAATAAAAATGAAAAGAAAATAAAGAGATAAGTATTTTTGTTTATTCATATATGTCTGACTTTGTTCGTCGGCCGCCTACCGCCGACAAGTCATCGATGGCCAGTTGGTCTCCAGTCGTTGGGTGTCAGAATTTTTTTCCCCCCATATGTCAACAAAGGTGAGCAGATGTATCCGACTTCGGTCTCCGGCGTTGATGTCGATCGCTAGTTGCCAAAATTTTGTATTTCAGATAGAATGCGAAATTGATTTTATCAGAATGCAAAACGGATTCTACCAGAATCTGAGAAGGCAAAACACATTCTGATAAAATACAAAATGGATTTTGATAAAATACAAAATAGATTCTATCAGAATTCAAAACGGATTCTATCAGAATCTGAGAAGGCAAAACGGATTATGATAAAATGCAAAATAAATTATGATAGAATACAAACTGGAATCTGATTAAATGCACAATGAATTCTGATTGAATGCAAAATGAATTCTGATGAATAATTTCACAAAAAATGAATTCCGTCACATAATGTCTGCACACTTCTCTCTTCACATGGCAAGCCTCCTTACTTATGTTCTCTACTTTTTTAATCCCCTTACAAATTAATTTAGTTTGCATGGTATATAAAGAAGAATACATACAGATTGTACAATATTCTCATAACAACATGCTCTAGATGTCACTAAAACCTCACAAAATGATGCCCCGCAAAAACGATTTAAAATACAAGTATTGTAACACCAGTGACTTCCACCTTAGGGCTAATAGTCAATGATATGGCTTTATATCCAATTTACAAAGAAAACCAAAATTTCTACGAGTTTTGAACCAGAAGAAGAACCAAAGCCCCTACAGCCAATCATGATGAATCAGCCAATGGATGCACCAGCACCAATGATGTCAGAAGTTCATGATGAAACACTCACTACCACTGATGGTAGATGATCTAGCTGCATTCAAAAACCCAATTAAAATAAGTAGATTATCTAAGTGGTGAAGGGTGGACATGAAAGTAAAAATACACACATCCACACACATTTTAAGAATATAAAAGAAATGATAAGAGCAACACCAACCAAACTCTAAAATAGAGTTTTACATCAATTTAGAATATGGGGCATCTCCAACCCATACTCTATATGGAAGTTCAATATACTTTATATTGAAAGTATCACTGTTCATACTCTAAACTATTTTTTTTTTGTTTTTTAATTAAATTTAAAAGTAATATTTAGATAAATATAAAAAGATAAATGATTATAAAAAAGAATATAAATAGAATATTTCTTTTAAAGTATGATATAAAGTAAATGGGTTGGAGATAAAATAGTTATTTGAAGTGCCAGATATTTTATTTTAGAGTTTCTGTATTCTAAAATAGAATATTTGAGTTAGAGATGACATAGATAACAAACTATAGAACCTAGCACATATATGTTGATAAATAACGAGTGAATAAACAAAAAGCAATATATCTAGAAATATCTTACAAAAATTATTCGAAAGCAAAACTAAATTCAATAAATGGTCTCAGTCTCCAGACCTGAAGAACTTGACGGAGAGGTTGTCAAGGCTGATCTCTATGGATCTGGAGCCTCTGATCTCCAAGTCAACGAACCTCCCTCTTGGAGCCAGAGCCCCCGTTGAAGTAATTGCTCATAGCCAGAGCCGAAATCACTAAGACCACGATACCGCAGATCGGAACAGGATCTTTAGAAAGTCGTCGGGATCGGGCGACATACCGCTCTCCTCAAGCTCCGACATCGTGGTGGTAGATATCGCGATGTCAGAAATCTCAATTGGCCGAAGAATGAGGTGAAAAGGAGAGAGAGACAAGGCCTGCCGGAGAAGGATGAGAGAGAGGGAAGAGAACGGCCAGAGAAGGAGGAGAGAGAGAGAGAGAGGAAGATGGTCGGTGAGGGAGGAAAGGGAGGAGAAAGATCGGATAGAGAAGAAGAGAGAGAGAGCTGTAGAAAGAGAGAGAATTGAAGAGAGAAAAAAAATTTTGAAAATGAAAGAGTGCAGGTTCAAATAAAGATATTGGAGCGGTTATTCGTGACGAAAAGGGTTCTATATTAGGAGCTATGGCTAGATCGGTAGGGGGCTCTTTCTCCCCTTTTGTGGCCGAGTGTTTAGCTCTTCGGGAAGGCTTGAGATTTGCAAAAGAAATCGAGTGTGTTGATATTGAGGTGGAAACTGATGCTATTAATGTGGTTTCAGCTGTTGAGGACAATCGGGAACTTTCCTTGGAAGGTCCGATTCTGGAGGATGTAAAACAGTTGTTTGCCCAGGTACGGAGTACAGGTATTCACCATATCCGACGTAGTGCTAATCTTGTTGCTCATCTTTTAGCTAGATTTGGCTTCAATTCTAATTGTATCAATGTCTGGGTTAATGAGATTCCTAGTGTAGTCTCTAATGCCGTTGCTATTGATATTATTGATTAATAAAGTGATCCTTTGTTCAAAAAAAAAAAAAAAAAAGATATATAAAAATAGGGACAAAATGAGAAATTCAAACTGTAAATTATAAAAAAAATAAATTAAAAAATATGAAATAACAAAATTATCGGTTTTAAAATTAGAGAGAGTAAAATTATAAGGAGGTGTCTAAATAATGATTATTTCCCTAATTTTCTCTTTAATTATTTAATTAAATGTTATGAAATGATAAAATTATTAACTTTACTTTTGTGGTTGGCAAAATTATAAGAATGTGCCAAATTTAGAACATTCTTGCAAATCACCCTTAAAAATTTAACCAAACGGTATGGGGGGAAAAAAAAAACTTACAGTCATATAAATCATTTTTTTTAAAATGGGTACATTGCTAAGTTGGTTTCTGAATTTTTTACTTTGTACAACTTTAGTCCCTAGACTTTTTTTTTTGTTGCTAGAATATCCCTAAACTAGTAAAATGTACTTACAATAGTCATTTATGTTAATTTTAAAATGAAATATATTAGTAATTCGGTCAAAAAATGATACTAACTAACAGGTTTCGTCCAAAAATTAACGTAAAGGACCATTGTAGTAACATTTTAATAGTTTAGAGATATTCCATGTTCTTTTTTTCGTAGCCAGAATGATTATAAATTATTAAAAACGTTACTAAAGTCATTTTCGTTAATTTTGGACGGAATCCGTAATAAGCACCATTTTTTGACCAAATTACTAATGAATTTCGTCCAAAAATTAACAGAAATGATTACTGTAGGAACATTTTAAAAGTTTAGGGGTATTCCAGCTACGAAAAAAGTTTATGAATCAAAGTTGCATAAAGTTAAAAGTTTAGGAACTAAATGAACAATTTAGCTTTTTTAAATTTAATTTTTTTGACCTATGTATCTCTTTTTCTTCCTTGTATGTCACCTTCTCGGCCTCTCTTCTCTTGCCAATGCTCCAGCAAACGATGACCATACTACACTTATGGTGCGAAGACACACATGAATAATGACAGTGCGGTGCGCTCCTCCTACAAGTCGTTGGTTTAACTTTTCAACGGTTTCATCTATGAAGCAGAACGGTTTTATGTTTTGCAATGTATATTTTAAAAGGGAACTCACTGATCAAGTATTTAAAAAGTTAATCCAATGACTAAAACTGCAGTTTCTATCGACAATGAAAAAGGGTAAGATCCCTCCCGTTAAAGTTCCCCTTTCCAAAACCAAAACATTTCCATTTCCTAAATCGTACTTGTCTCATAGCAAACTCCACCAAGTAAATTCCATTTCTCCCACCGCAAAGATTAAAAGAAACCCAAGTTTGAGTGAACCAATAAAAAATAAAAAAATAAAAATCGTAAAAAACAGCTATTTTATTGTTGAATCAAATTTTCTTGTCACTTATGTTCGCTCAGGAATCATATGGAGCAATAGGATATGCACTCGAACCACAACCAAAATTTGCTTGAGCTTCACAACAACTATGATTCCTTAACCAATGCTTATTGATAGGACAACAAATCAGATACATAAATCACCAGTTAAATATCTCATTACGAGGATTCCTTCTTTGTTGGATCCAATAACTCTCTGATACGATTCTCTACTTCCTTCTGTACCGAAGGATAAGGTATGCGTTGAAACACCTCAGCTCCAAAGGACAACACGAGAGCCTTTCTAGCTGTTTCCAAGTCGATCCCACGTGCCTGGAAATAAAACAGTTGGCTCACTTCTAGATCGCTAATCGCAGCGCCATGAGAACACTTGACGTCGTCTGCGATGATTTGAAGATTGGGTTTCACATTTACGGTTGCACGAGGTTCTAGGAGAAGGCTCCTCGTTAGCTGACCGGCATCAGTCTGTTGCGCGTATCTGAACAACAAAAATTGCAGGTATTAAAAGAAGTGTCCCGCTTACATTGTTTAAGATCATTTGTGTTATCGTTTACCAACTTAACTGTCCTATAACCGTCACACAAAGATAAAGAATCTAGGAAGGACTACAATTCTACGAATTGTGATAGGATTTAGTTAAAGATACTTGAGCATAGTGCAGTGGTAGTAGAATCTTTAATCAAAAGGAATCCTATTCAAATTATATGGTTTTAGGCACAACATACAGCTAGGACTAGGATGGGATACAATATTCTGTTACAAAAAAATTTCACACGTCTAGTCTATAATTACCGGAGAAGAAGATGAAAAAGAATTACCTGTTGACCTTTACGTTTCCGTCAAATATGGCTTGTCCTAGAGAGTGAGCTACGATACACTTGTGAAGTTGTCGGGAATAACCACGAGGATGGTCCAGAACTAGGCTACTATGCAGATCTTGTGTTTGGTCACCAACAGACAGGTGCAGCGTTGATAACTCTGTTGTTGTGTCTGGTCCCAATTGCTTAATCTGGACATTGTGCCTGCTCAGCTTTCCCCCTGTACTGATTTCGGTGAGCTCATAAGTGCTAGCTGATTCCTGCAACATTCAACTTCATGAATCTCGCGGCCAAATAAAGTCGAGATAGTTGTAAAAACAAAACTTAATAACAGTCTAGAGAAAAGTTCCTATCTATGGGGGAAAAAAATAAAAACAAAAATCCATCAATCAGATTTTAAAATTGCCATGCAGCTAAATGAGGATTTTTTTTTTTTTTTTTGGGTGCAGAAGTTCTTTTCGACCATAACATCTTCAAATGGTCTTTACAAAGTGCATCCTAAATTTCTTGTTTTGAACTAAAGGTATCAAATTCTAAGGTTATTTTACACGACAATACCCAACAGAAGAACTAAGCCAAACTCCAGTAGTTCTGAAGAGGTTTTCAGAAGATCCGACTCGGGAACCACATGAGATAAAAAAGATGACACCTCATTACAGCCATGGTCACAGAAATAGTTCAATAAAATCAAGTGATCTGATTTATATCATTGCCCTCTAATAATCAGGAACCAAGTTAACATTTTGAGAAAAGTGCATCCATGTACCTTTGAATAAATGAAAAAACCTTTTGAGAAGAAGTCTGCCAGGTTTACAAAATACAAAGATTAATGCATATGTTGTTCCAAGAAAGCTAAATTAATCAAAAGCACGACTTCTTCCCAAAATGAACAGATTTCTGCAAAAACACTCCTGAAGCAATATAGGGGAATCCGGGCAAGAAGCATTTAATTCATCAATGATCTATAAGACTATAACCATTGTTCCAAGTTTAGGAATACATCACAACTCTGTACTAGGAAAAAGAAATCTAGTAAAGAAACGTATCATATATCGGAGTTTTAAAAATCTTGATGTGTAAAATACACAGTATGGATTAGTAACTGGTTATTTTATATACCATGGTCAAGGTTACTAAGCAAAATATAGAAAATCATGCTCAAAACCATATGTAGTGATTATTCGTCTCTTGCTAATGTTCCAATGATATGATCAAAACAGTTTATCCTACTAATTCGATAAATATGAACCTAGCCATCATTTCTAAAATCTTTTTAGAATTACAATTCAAGCGTCAGATACAACCACAAACATCCCAAAAATTAAGTGGCAATCAATCATAAATAATAAAAAAAAGGAGAATTCTTTGGTACCGTAAAATACTACTAGAACACAACATTTAACCATTATCTTCGTCAAGTTCTGCTAAACTATCATGCTTTTCTTAATTTGATATAATTCTGATACGATGTAACAGAGTAGTAACAAGGAACAGGAGCAAAGAATTTCACCTGTCTAACCGAAGTCCACTTTATATGAGCAGCATTGAAAGACTGTCTCTGAAGATAGGAATGCCTAACCTTCCCTCCTTGTCTAACCAAAACATCCAAAACAGCATTGGTCCAATAACACTTATCCCCATCTCCACCCAAAAACTCTTCAATGATCTCCACCTCCCCACCCTCCTCCACCAACACAAACACCCTCGGGTTCGAAATCGGCATCTTCTCCGAACCCTTTTCGCCTCCCTCAACAGACAAATACCTCAAATGAATCGGACTCTTCACCCTACACCCACTTGGCACATAAACCACCGTCAATTCCGGTGCCCCAATCCCATTAATGGACCAAAACAGGTCCTTCTCTTCACCACTAGACATAAGCTCACCGACCCTTTTCGCCAAACTACTCTCTGAATTAGAAAACAAGTCCACCAAGCTCCCAACCAAAACCCCATCAGGCAATTCAGACAAATTCGACTCCTGTTTCGCGACACACCCGTCGACTATGACCAAATTGGGGAACTGGGTATCTGCGGAAACGGTCAAAGACTGAGGCGGGTGTGAGATTGGCTTGATCTGGGATTGTTTGATGAAGGAAGTGTCCGTGTAGCGAAAGGGCTCGTCCTTGCGAGACGGCCATGGCGTCGAGAGGAGGGTCTCGGAGGAGGCGTCTCTGAGCTGCTGGAGAGCTGAAGAAGAAGAAGAGGGGAGAGAGTCTTCGAGGGTTTCGGCGAGTTGGAGGACAAAGGGGTCAGAGAAAGTGGGTTGAAGAGATAAGGAAGAGTGGATTGGTGAAAGTGAGAATCTGGGTTTGGGTCTGGGAGTTCTGGGTGTGGAAGAAAATGGTGGAGGAATTGTGGGTCTGTGGAGGTTGGGTGTGAAGGCCAAGGCAGCCATGGATGGTGATGAGTTGGTCTATGAATGACAAATGTTCGGTTTGGTGGCTCGGAATATACCTAAATCTAACAACCAACGACTATATTTCAGCCCCTTTTTCATGTCTTAACAATAAAAAAAATAATAAAAAAAATAAGGACACATTTTACTTTTTCCTTAAACTTTAGTCGTGGTCATAAATACATCTCAATTTTACTTTATAATATTTTTTCCCTTAAAACTTTGAAACAGTTACAGGCTTTCCTTTTAATTGAATTTTTTACAGAAAAATACATGTCACATTTATTGATTACATGAGTTAAAGATGTTAAATATAAAATTATAAAGTTAGCTTTATAATTAGGTCAAAAGAGTAAATATTCAGAGTTTATTAATATTTTTTTCTATATTGTTTTCTTATGTTTAAGTTCATAATTTCATATTAAATAAGAGTAGCAAGTACCGCGTGTGCTGTCAATGAGTGTCATTTCATAATTTCATATTTAATATTGTTGCAAAATGCGTTTTTCCATAAAAAAAAAAAATATAACAAAGAGGGGAAATCTATAAATGTTTCAAAGTTCGGGGAGAGAGATTGTACAAATTAAAATTCGATGGGCTTTTTGTGATAAGGTCTAAAATTCGAGGGAAAAAAATGAAATTTATTCTTAAAACTATGGTATAAAAAAATTGATACTTTTGTTTTATAACACGACACTTGTAAATTTAGATAATAATAAGTTGATTTTAATATAATTTTTTAATAATATTAAATAAAAAAATATATAGATTAATTACTACTTATAAAATTTTATATAAAATATTAAAACTGACGGATTTGAGGACTAATGAAATTGAAATATAAAAATTTTAAAATAATATATTTATTTAGTAATAATTCTAATAATTATCATATGTTTTCGTCATTAAATAATGTAATAGTTGTTCTATGATACGACTTTTTTTTTCTATTCACAAAATATTTTAAATCTTTTTTTACAAGATTACTTCTAGACTTCTTATTACTGAAGGAAGTAAATAATATTTTCATATACCTAAAAAAAATAATATTTTTATTAAGATAATTAAAATAAATAACAGTAAATAATAAATTTATCAGATGAATGACTTATTTATTTCTAGTAAATATATTAGTAAATTTACTGTTTACGTAGTAAATTTTTTATTTACAAAATAAATTTACTATTTATTTAAGATATTTTAAAACATTGTTATTTTCTTCATTTGTTTCCCAAAAAAAAAAAAATTAATATTTACTGTAATTTTGCTGCTACTAACTATCCTAAGATATTGGGTTCATGTCAATCAATCATTCTTAATTAAAAAAAACAAGCCACTGCAAAAGCGTTCAGATGTTTTGTTTTTGTTTTTGTTTTGTTTGTTTTGTTTGTTTTCTTTTTCAAGAGGAAATTATGCTCAAATTAAACGAAGACATACAAGTATCAACATCAATACATAGTATGAATCCTGTTATACATAGACAAAACTCTCAATTGAGATTGATTTCATGAGTGAAACATGATGAAGCTCGAAGAGAAGTATGTGCACCAAGACACGATAACTTTGACGAAATCTCTATAATTGATAAAATTTTTTAATTGATTGAGAGCCAGTATCATGTAACACAAAAGGTCATTATTATCCTGCATGGAAGAAATTCTTGCAGAACCAAACAAACAAGCTGCCAAGTCTTAGATCTAGCACATAAATAACAAATTTGAATGATGGAAAAATCGCCTCCATTATTAAAAACTCTAACCAAACACAACAAAACAAAACATAAATCATAATAGCCGAATCCAACGGCCTTATTCCATAATTACCACAAAATAAACAGAAAAACTAGCAACCCGACTAGAATCACTAGTGACAAGCGAGCCTACGTAGGTGAGGTAGCCGGAAAGACAACAAACAGACTCCACAAAAACAACTATAAAGGAACTCTTTTCACACCGACGTGTGAAACTCATGTGCCTCTACCGGTGAGTAGCACCACCACGTTTTTGTCCAAACGATCCGCTGCTTCCCGGGAAGCAAACCCATCTCCCATGATTGCTCCTCCACTCATGGTCCTTGCTCTCGTTTCTGCCTCGCTGAGGGGATCGAGGCTTAAGGTATGCAGATCCGCCGTCGGAACGGTGTATTTCTCTTACCGCTTCACCGGAATCCCGTCCTCCATCCACGTGGCCAAGATGCATAGTCCTCCATCATGGACCGGGAATTTGGAGACTAGTTGGATGGCCGCCACCGAATTCCGACCATACAAAGAAGGCTCACTCAAAGAAATTCTAAGGAGAGAGGGAGGAATATTCTTTCTTCGTTGTCAGAATTTAAATTATTTGTTTATTTCAACGAATTATTTATTATACTGACAGAGTAATATTTTGTAAGATATGTTATTGTTATATTTATTTTAGTTTAATGAAAGACCATTATTTAAGACAAAAAAATCTTGCAACGACGTTGTTTATCGCCAAATGGGCTCCCACGTTACTCATCTGTGTTTTGGGCCTCTGAGTCCATTCTGGTAGTGGTTCTGTGTGAAGATCAACAAATTAGACATAATTGTTCAATGGTCACCCTTTTTAGAAATTAAACTTTTTTTTAATGAATTAAACATTTTTACAAAATTAAAAGAACTAAATAGTATAGTTTTAAAATTTTTTAGCTGAATAATAGTTAATAATAAATTTATTTGATAAAAATTTATTTACCAAAATTATTTATCATTATTAATTTTAAATATTTTAAAAACATGTAATTTATTTTAAATATGTAAGGTAAAAATGATATTTATTTGTTTCTCTTGATTTTTTTTTAGTGGAAAAAATGTATCTTTCCATTAATTTTATATTTCTTTACACTTTTCCTCATGATCCTTTTAGCACGATTCTCGTGTCCCCATACGTGTAGTTTTTTTCGTGACTTTTTCATATCAAAATTAGGGCACGATTTTCGTGTCCAGAAACGTATACTTTTTATGTTTTCGTACTGAAAGTCGGGCACGATTTTCGTGCTCTGAAACATGTGCTTCTTTCATGAAGCTTTCATGTCAAAATTAGAGCACAATTTTCGTGTCCCGAAACGTGCATTTTTTTTTTTTTTGTGTGTGATGCTTTTGTGTCAAAATTAGGACACAATTTCTATATTGGGACTTTTTTTGTGTGCTCAAAGTTATATTGGGATATTATGGTAAAAGGAAATCACCTAACTCACAAGGAAATCCAACAAATTGGAACAAATATATGGTGACAAAACTCTACATGAAACTATGTCCGGTAATGCAAGTGTAAATACATTAGTGTTCTTGACGCATCGTAAACTCTCAAGTTAGATGCCTTTAAAATCGACTAAGGATTGCTCTTTCAATGGCTTCCCTGATTCTTAATTAACTCTATGTAAAACTAATTATTACTTCAATATAAAATATTAAGCCACAACATAAAGTAAGAGAGTACCAACAACTTGAACTAACTAAATTAATACTTAGGTCAAAACAAGGGGAACCATTTCTCATCAAATTTATCTTTTTTATTTTTATTTTTCTCAAGAAGATCTTGATTCGAATTCGTCCTATCGTAGTGGTTAGGATATATGGATAAGTCCTTATGTCACGCGAGAATGCAACCTGTCCACAGAGTTAATAGGGCGCACCACCCTCTATCCTTATAATATATTTTTTATCCGAAAAATTAAAAAAAGAATAATGTTAGAGACACTAATTCTAATCTCACCTTCTAAGTCCCAACTCAAGTGGCAGTGATTTGTCATGTTTCCATCGGTATATGATTTTTTTTTTTTTCATTTTAATTGATGCGATAATTATTTAAAGGCTTACTAATAACAAAACACTAATTCACATATCATGTAAGTTAATACTTAAAATTGAGAACAGTGTTTCTAACAAATTTTTTTTTTTACTACATAAAGCTTTGTTATGGTCCGTGGTCCGTATAAAATGCTTTTCACGTGGTGAATTCATCTCATGTGACCTGTCTATGAAATCAACTAAATATGTGAGATCATAAGGCCGGGAAATTACAACATGAATTTTGATCACTTCCAACATTACATTTTTAACCTATATTTGTTTTAAGATTAAGATCATTATATGATAATTAAAAAGGTAAAAAGATACGGGGTGAGATCAAATCTTTTTCTTTCAAGTCCTAGTTTCAATACCATGCACCTAGCATTTCTTTTTCCAAAAAAAAAATTATTTCATAAAATTGTAAAAACAGTTCTTGTGTACTGTGGTTTTGTTTTATTTTGAGTCTGTAACATCAGATGTCGTCACTTTATCTTTCGAGTTTATTTGTGATATGTCAGATAAATATCTTGACAGTATTTTGATTCCAATAGACTTTTATTTATGAAGAGTTGGTGGTGGTCTAAGTGTTATAGGTTATTGGCTCACAATCAATCAGAACATACTGTCGATTATAGAGGTATTTCCAAAACGAGCTTTATACATGCTCGAATATTAATGTGTGAGGAACTCTTTATTTATCGGATCTTAGTGTGTGTAATTTTTCCTGAGTTTCATCAGATTTTATTTATATATCTGATCATAATTAAGGGTTTTGTCTCGTGTATTACAAGATCATTCGTATTAGTGTTCGTAAGTTTTGTTTAGTTGAATGCGACTCCCCCTAAAAAAAAAAATATATATATATATATATGAACAAAAGATCTTACCATTAAAACTTTCGTTCTCTAAATGCTAAAAACATTTAAAAGTTGTGGCATTGGAGTTGTCTAATTTTCTCAATCACAATAAGCTCTATCTCTAGTCACAATCTCTTGTTTGTCTTTTGCAATTGGAAAATAATAATAATAATAACAACAAAACAACACGCTTTCGTGAAACACGAGGAAAGATATTTAAAAAAAAAAAAAAAATTATGATGATTTTTGACATTTTAGTAATTCTGTATATGACTGCCGCGCGCTATAGAAGACTGCGCACATATTATGTTCGATTTGATAAAAAGTTAATATTGTACTATCCTAGGCCAAGTGTTTGACCAAAACATTGGCTTCATCTTCATGGAATTATTGCCTCCCACGTCAAACCATTACCCATAAAATTTATTTATTTATTTATTTAAATTTAAGCTTTTGCTAATCCAAAGTTCTCACAACACTAACTCTCACTAGTCAACTAAACACTCAATTAGATCGCCAAAATCTAGTAATTTAATATCACCGGATTATGTCACATGAAGATTGAGCAATCACATGCGACAACCAGCAGGACATATTTCCACCTCAGTGCTTACATGTCATGACATGGTGTCGCGACATGTCGGTGTGTTAAATCTTTTGATATGTCATTATTCAAAGCTTATTGCTATCTTTTATACTAAATAATGATGATTAGAGAGACATTATTGATAATGGTGAGGGATGGGAGCTAATTAAGGGTAAACATACTATACCATTTTTGTCTTTTCTGCTTTTGGGTAATAGAAGTATTTGGAGGCTACTTTTTATTTCTCATTTTCCCTAATTACAATCTCAGGACTTGGAGATGACCAAATTATTGCTAGTCTATATAGCTTGGTTGTTGAGAAACTGCCAAATGATTTTAAGCACCTTTTATTCACTCTCTCAATCTATGGATGCAGCCAAATCAATCAAAGCTTTCACCTTTTTTTTTTTTTTTTTTTTTTTAATTATTCTTTATTTTTGGCATTCACTAAAATCTTCTACAATCTTTCTTCTGTCCTTTGATATTGGAAAGCAACTTGTCCCGTTCCTAAATAGCCATGAAACATACTTGTCACATCCCTCTACCTCGTGGAGAATCATTACAAATGTATGTTAGCTGCAAAGAACTTAAGCAAAGCTTCTAGCCACAAGACAAGAGACTTTCTTTGGTAGCATGTGGAAAAAAAAAAAAATCCTATCGAAACTACATTGGTCCACGTAGTTTCGGATCGTTAAATTTTTATCAAATTTTATTAATTATATATATATGTATTTTTGTTTTGTTATGATTTTTTCATGATTTAATATTTAAAAAGATGGAATTTTAAGAGAGATACCATATAATAAAAGAATATCTAAATTTATCTTCTGATATATAAATAATACCGACAAACTATTTCAAAAATTTTAACTTGACTTGGATTTTAAATTGGGAGAAACGTTTACGAGGGTTAAAAATGATTATCTCAAAAATCCAAATATATATACATATCTTGATTAAAAAAAAAAAATTGAAGTAATTTGTCAAACGAAAAATGCTAAAAACGATAACTTTAAAATTTAGGACCACTAATGAGGTTGATTCATATTTTTGACTAGGGAATGACAAGATAAACAAAACAAAATGCAACCCAGACATTAAGTAGATTTGATAAAAAATTCAAACACAAAATCATTTAGAATTGCCCTAGTGTGAAGACTTTGAGGAAATGAGTCCAAACTCTAAACCCATTCGGTCAAATGAGAGCAAAGCACTTAGCCAGCAAATGTTTTGACCTTTGGCTAGTCGTGTTGCACAAGTGCTGGTGAACGGTCGAGAGAAGGATTGGCACCAAAAGACAAAGGGAACCGAAAGAGGTAGACAAACAATGACAAGGGATAAGGTGGGCTTCTCATTTTCCAATTCCCCATGAGAGAGAGAGAGTTCAAAAAAAAAAAAAAAAAAAAAAAAAAAAAAAAGCTTTTATTCTTACTTAAAAAATAATTTCTTTTTTCTTTTTTTCTTTTTTTTTTTTTGTTTATTATGCTTCATTTGTATATCTTCATTTACAGTTAGACCCAATACAATCTTTTCCCATTTGACTTCCTTTCACACTTTGATTAATTTTTCCTCAAAAACACTATTTATGACCACGAATCACCTTATTAGTGATATAAAATAAGCATATTTTTATATCTTTGAAGGAAGAGGAAAGCCAATTGACATCTAGATAAGATTAAGCATTCCAATTAAGTTGATTTCCAAAACCTTATCTCATTTCACACAATTTCCCTTACTCAATTTATAAAAAATAAAATAAAAATAAAAAAATAGAATGTTTAAAGGAAAATAAAACCGCAAAAATTCAATAATTCTAGAAAGAAAACTCGCCCAATCATAAGAAAATCGTAAAATTATAACAAAAATTGATGCCAGAAGGTTAAGTTAAGATTATATCTTTGTAAATCAATACTTCTTATATTAATGGACCTTATTAAAAAAGAGAGAAAAACTTATAATGGGAAAGTGTGCCTGTACTAGCTTAGCATACAGAGAAATTTATAAATTAAAAAAAGAGGGGATACATATCCCAATCGACAAATTGAAGAACAAACGAATGGAATAGACCACTAGTATAAGTTACTGTCTTGAAATCCAAAGGAAGCAAAGCTTATCCAGTGCAAAACCTTAGCCAACGATGTAACTCATCTATTATGAAACTCTGAAGACATTTTCTTCGGTTTATAACAAAAAAAACTCCATCACATAAATTGAATCGCATTTAGACCTATAAGTTATACAATCCAAATTCCAAAGTTTTTTTCTATAATGATCATACGCACATAAATGTGTATACACATACACATAATATAATGCATTGGAATTTTTAGGCCTCGATGTCATCTCTGTCCGTAAATGGCCTCGATAATGCATTGGAATTTTTGCTGTATTTGGACACACTGTTTTTGTGCATTGGCAACCAATTCTTCAACTACCTTTTGTTATGGTACAAAGATAAAAGTTTTTAGAAATTTGATGTTGTCCCGCCCACCCATTTGTCTGCCGAGTGACCATTATACAAAGTCTTCGCCAAGAGGTTTTTCTCAAATGAAAAAAAAAAAAAAAAAAAAAAACCTCATTCTAAAAAGTTTATATTTAAGTGATTGTAGATAGATATATTATAGCGGTAATATCACACCTCAAAATGCAAAGTTCAAACTCCTTAATCTGAATTAAAAAAAAAAAAAAAAAGATTGCACATGGTACTTATTGAGATTTATTCATTTTGCTATATATTTGGAAATCCAAATGTGCATTAAAGTAGAAAGTTAATTCATTAAAAAAGGGAAGGAAAAAAAAAAAAGAAAAAGAAAAAGAAAAAGAAAAAGAAAAAGAAAAGAAAAGGAGCCTAATCAACACTTGTCTTCAACTAATTAGGTAATGCATATAGTGAGCCGTTGTACGTAGTCTTGAAGAGCTACTCCACTACATATTGCTACTTCACCCGTAGTTGTTTGTTGTAAGAGGGGATTAAAGGGGGTAGATTAAGTGAGAGATTTAAAATCCTTTACACGACTCTAATTTTTGATCCTCAAAAAGATGGAAATATTGGATGAGTGAATTCATACCAAACACAATAAGAGAAAGATCTTCTCAATTTTCTCTACATTTTTCTCACTTAATTAGGCTGTGTTTGTTACACGAGATTAGGACGAGAGCTAGGATGATTTATTCTAGTCCCATATTTGATGACAATTTCAGATTAGATAACTTATCCAGTGACCCAAAAATAATCCTATTTTAATAGCATTAATTGTATATTCCTAAAAGACTATGGGATAAGAAATCTCTCAGACTGGATTGAAATATCTCTCCAACACAGACCAGATTCCCCATTGCTCAAAGCCCCCAAAGGAGATCTATTCCCCAAAGTTGGCCACTGACATCCATTGCACCCCCCACCGCTGGAGCTAACATTGTGCTGGTTGTAGCCCCATCAGGCCCTCGTCTTGCCGACACCACCCGGACAACACTTAGAACCCCCCGCCCTAACTGGCATCGCCAACGTTGTAACCTCCCTTCACCAAATCTTTATTGCACTGCCCGCCCCACTCTTGACATAATGTTGCACTTGTGTGAAAGGGAAAAAAACAAGTGTCAATGACTAATAGGTCAAAGTTTTTTTTTTTTTTTTGGCCAATATCTTATCTTTAAATTGAAGGAAATATGCATTAATTGTATTTTATACTTCTCATCTGTCTTTAATCCTTCAAGTGTGAAAGCATGGCTTTCAATCAAATATATTTTTGTTTCTTTTTTGAATCCTTGTGAACTTTACTAGTAATCCACAATAAATAATTCAACCTATAGGCTTACAACTTGTGAGGAGTAGGTAAAAGCTCCATAATTAAAGCTCATACAAAAAGACCTAAGCCTTATGGTAAAAAAGCAGTCTTCACTGATCACCAATAGTTCTTTTTTTTTTTTCCTTCTAAAATTTTACTAACAACCCCACAAACTATGTGGTAGTCTATTTCATGTCTTGTATTAAAGCAAAACTTTATTTCCAACTTTTTTTTCCTGCTTTTTTTTTTTTTTTTTTTTTTTTCTAATGGAGAAGCAAAGATTTCCTTCAACCAGGTATGTAGTTTGTATGCAAAAAAGAAAAAAAAAGAAAAAAGAAAAAAAAAAGAAATTATTTGGTCCCATTTAATGAGTGATGACGAAGTATACTTTCCAGAGACTTTCTGTAGTTAAATAACACCATAATGACACCAATAAATTAGGCTACAAAAATTTTGGTTTAAATTTAAGAATTTTTATATTTTTCTGAGAAAAAAACACCATAGTAAATAGGTTTGATTATAAAAGTTTTTGGGTTCAAACTTACTATAATTAACATAATTATACCACTAATTCAATATTAATAGAGTGGGAGCAACGATTATGCCTTTCTTTTTTCGTCTTTAAAGATATGTTCAAAGTTCGATATTTTATGAATTCACTATGAGTTTTCTATCCTGTAAATGAATTGTGCTGTATTGGATTTGTACCGATAGAAGTAGAATTAAGTCCGTTCTTTATATAGAAGTGAACCAGATTATTATGATTATATAAGTAAATTTTAAAATTTTTGCTATAGACGACGATAATAATAGTTAAAATGATACTAATAATCTTTTTTATTTTTCAGGAGCAAATATTTATAAGATCACTGATTACCAACCAACTCTAAAAGATTTTTGGCACCAAATATAAATCTAAACTTTAATATCAAGACGTGAAATAATGGGAAAGAGTTTAAGCGCACCTATAATGCGTGTTTGGGAGACGCCATAATTAAAGTTACAAAAAGGAACTCGCTAAGAAGCACTTTTGGAACCCACTTTTTTGAACAGTGGGACGGGGAAGGATGATGACGCCATCACCTGAATAAAATAAAAGGACAAAAGTGTTTGTCCTACTCATGCTGACGTGGAACCAAACAGCTAAGACTAAAAAGGACATGACCAAAGGAGTTCCCCTTAAATTTCCCCCAATTAGTGCTCCTTGGACCACCCTGTTGTGGGATCTCTACAGTTCGTTCAATTTCAAACGATTGCTTCTTATACCAAGGTTAAAAAAAAATTTGCTTTTATATTTCGTGAATTTAAATGGTATCATATCTATCACGCAGTGTTGATAGGAATTGTTGTTTTTATCGTCGGATTAAATTTGAAACTAAGCTCAAATCTTCATGTACATACGAACATATCACATTTTCTCTATACGTTGCCATAGAAGGAAAGTGAAAATGTATATAAATCACTTTTCTCTTTTATCTCTTTTTACATGTGGAATGAAACCAATTTAGAAAAGCCTACAAAACTCAATAATCACTCGATATGTGTTTTGAGATTATAGTAAATGTACATCATTTATAAATAACAAAAATGCATGTTCATGTAAGATGATTTAAATGATCACAGATGATCAAAATTGACCCGATTATATGTCTATAGACGCGATACGATTAATATTGCAATTGAAATCCATGTATTTTCAAATATCTATATATAAAGAGGTATTGACGGGAGAAAGGTACATTTTTGTTGTTTTTAGCCACAAAATATATATTTTTTTGATTGTTGACTTAAGCATTAGAAAGCTCTTTCCCACCGGAGCCCCATTTTCCAGAGTGAGTTCGAATGAGAGAATCAATCAAAGTACTTTATAAGAATATGTGTAACAAGCATGAGATAATCAAAGTGACAAGGGGGAAAAAAAATGCAACCTCTTTTGTGCAATTAACATGTTCATATTCATGCTAAGACTTTCCCTAAAGATGAATCAATCAATCATAGTTGATACCTGGAGACTCGCATCAGACGGTGGGAATTTATTCATGGTCTAGAAGTGCTGATGCAAAGAACCGGAGAGAGTGACTCAAACGGTACAAAAAAAGATAACTTGGCGGGAAGGTTAACTGTTTTTTCTCCTCCTTATTTATATTTGAATATTCTCATATGTATTAATTCAATTTTTAAAAAATTAACTTTATTCTGAAATTTAAATTAGAGTTACTTCATTTATAGTTAAAAAAAAATAGATGAAATAATGTAGTACAGTTGCATAGCCTTTCTGTTAGAATTTTTATCAAAAAGTAAGAGAAATAAATTATATGATCGTACTTAATTACTTTTTTTTTTTTGGTATATTTTAATTAATATTTTTAAAAATAAATGAGAATAATTTAAAACTCAAAGGTAAAATGAGAGTTTTTAAAATTCGAAAGATAAAATGAAAACGGACTTTAAAATTTGAGGAGCTTACGTGAGATTCATCCTTTGCATTTTAAATTGTGAAATAAATGAAGGGTAAATTAAACAGAACCAAGTGTGAACCGAGTTCAAGCAAATGTGGTTTGTGGGCCACACTGAATTGGAATTTTGGGGTGTGCGTCTGACAAGTAATCTCATACTAACTTTCGGTGTATTATATGTGTTTTTTGGACTGTTTGTTCCCTCCAATTCCTATAAATTAGCACTCTCTTTTGCCATCTTTTTTACTCTACCCTTCTTCTTCTACTTCTTCTTTCATTTTCTTTCTCTTCGTGGCTCTTTTTCTCTACCATTTTAGCAAGTTTTAAAAGACTCACTAATTCATAACTTTTCAAAATTGTAATGTTTTTGGCTTCTGGGTATTTCAACAGGTTCCAGTTTTGGAAGTTCTGAGTAGTTTCTAGAAGGGTCTTGTCCATTTTTAGTTTTTGATTAGTTTTTGAACTTGAACTTATTGTGGGGTTGAAGTGATATTTGTTTCTGGGAATTTCTCAATTTTTGTAATTTTTTTTTTTCAAAATTTGTTTTTTTGTTTTGTTTTTGGGGTTATAATATCTTGAGAGGGGGTGGTGGGGGGTGATAATTTTAAAAAATAATTGCATCTCTTTTTAAAGACAATGCTTCTGCTGAACTACAGGTACATCCTGTGGAAGTTTTACTTAAATCTTGATAAGAAATCAACTGTTTGTAAAAGCTTCTACTTTTGGATTTTCCAGATTTTTAATCGATACAGTTTTGGCACTTAGCAAAAAAGCAATTCTAGTTTTTTTCCAAAGCCTGCTTTCTGTTCCCTTTCTTTTCCTTCCTAATACTTTGTTGCTAAGAATCCGAAATAGTTGTCGAGTGAGTGAGTGAGTGACAGATCATAATCATGGGAGGGGCATCACTGCCGCCGGGTTTTCGGTTCCACCCGACCGACGAGGAGCTGGTGGGGTATTACCTGAAAAGAAAGGTGGAGGGGCTCGAGATCGAGCTCGAAGTCATCCCCGTGATCGATTTGTACAAGTTTGATCCCTGGGAATTGCCTGGTACTTGCTCCAACAATCTCTTTGACATTGAAAATCCGAACATTAGAAGTTACATTACCATTTTTTATTTAGTTGCTTAGTGGTTGGAGGAAGTGCATTACTATTTGCTATAGTCAAGAAACTTGCATACTTTTAAATGAAATTGCATGCTCGGACAATCATATAAAGTTATATCTATTAAAGTGGCATAATATTGATTTCTATCACGATGCTAACTTATTGATTTCTGTCCCCAATAACTTTATATATTTATATAAAAAAAAGTGGCATATAGTACAGTCCTAGCACTTGTTTTTTCTGTTCTTTTTGGATCTCTATGAATAAATATTTATTTATCACATTGTGTACTAAAATAACTTTAATTCCTTGTGTTTTGGATATTTGTTTAATATATACACATATAAATATATGTGTGTGTGTATATATTTCTCTATTGGCATTGGTGAATAAGTGGACATCTTGTATCAATATGAACAGCATATTTGTCTTTAGTACTTTTTTGTTTTCTTTATAGACAAAATGTGTTTCAAGTGTCCTTTATTTTTCTTGGTGAATGTTTCAAGTGTCCTTTTATTTTATGGGGCATGGTACTTTTTATCTTAATCTTTCCAAATCTAATCTAGTCTGCTTTCTTTTATTCTTCCTCAAAATTTTAAGCAAAATAAAGAACAAGAACAGTGAAAGAAGTTTTGTCTTAACTGCTCTTCAAAATCTTCTGATAGATTAATTTTTGGAAAAAGAATAAAAAAAAAAGTTACAAATCTGATCTGTAAAGCTGTACTTGCAGAGAAATCCTTCCTTCCGAAACGAGACATGGAATGGTTTTTCTTCTGTCCCCGGGATAGAAAGTACCCGAACGGCTCAAGAACAAACAGAGCCACTAAAGCTGGCTATTGGAAGGCCACTGGGAAAGACCGAAAAGTTGTCTGTAAATCGGTTAATGTTACCGCATACCGAAAGACCCTTGTCTTCTATTGCGGACGCGCTCCTTTAGGTGATCGAACCGACTGGATCATGCACGAGTATCGCCTCTCTGATGATCTTGGTCAAGGCTCACCGAGTTTTCATGTAAATTCTTCGATCTTCACTAAGACGAGTTTTTCATGTACATAAATTTTAGGAAGCTTAAAAAGTCTGATACACATTTGACTTTGTTACAATATCCACAGGGCGCGTTTGCTTTGTGCCGCATTGTGAAAAAGAATGAGAGCATAGAGAGAGCCAACGATTGCCGTGGAGAGCCAAAGAGCAAGAAGATTGGAAGCAGTTCGAGTAACACGAATTTCACCTCAACGGGACTGTTGAATGAGCCGGTGAGCGTCTCTGGTGACGTTTCTTCTCACGCAAGCTACCAGTACAATGAGAGTCGCTATTCGAGCCCAATCACTTCTCCACACGAACTCACCACCGTATCAGATTTTGAGCCATCCCTCACGGAGACCAATCCCGCAAATTTCTGGATCTCACCGGACTTAATTCTCGATTCATCAAAGGTACTAATTGTCGGTAATGAAACAAGACATGTCAATACGAATCAATTTACTGGTTAAATTATTTAAGCTTACTCGAAAGCATTTCTCTCCGTCTTATTGCAGGACTATCCGCAATTGCAAGCTGCAATTCCTGACTACTTTCCGCAGTACGAGCTCCCTGGCTCGGTGACAACTTGGCCGTCATATGAACACACAGAGATTTCTCCAAGTTCATCATACTCCAACTTCACTGCAGATATCGAACTTTCTGATAACCTCAACCAAATTGGCTGCGTGTCGCCTTACCCGGGACACTCAAATTACATGGATTTTTGTGTAAATGAGGAAATGCAATATGAAGGTTATGAGCAGACTAGCTCACAGAGCTATCTGAAACTATTCTGAACAGCGGAAAGAGAAGTCTATTTCGACTCGTTTTTCTCACGGAAAGAGAAGTCTATTTCGACTCGTTTTTCTCAATGCAGGCTGCGAAAGTTGGGACCGAGCTCCGATTTGCAGGCAAGGTAGTAGATATGGTAGTTTTGGGGATCATTCTGGTATTGGAGTTTAGCCATGGTAACATTGACCAACTGAGGATCGGATCATGTACCGTGTCGTCTAGGAAGGGCCCGAGACAACGCCTTTTAAAGTTGGTTCTTGGTAGTACTAAATAAAATTAGTAAAAAAACCGCCTTCGTATTGTATTAAAGAAGAAGCCGGGTTCTTTTCTTTCTATGTTTTGCAATGTTGTATGTTGTTTCTGGTTTATGTCTTCTAAGTCCTTGGTTTTCCCAGATGGAAGTCACTTTTATCGATTTCATCTGGAGTCGATCTTGTACTTGTCTTTATGTTTCACGAATAAATTAGCTTCTTTCCCTGAGCTTTATCCATTGATTGTTCATAAAACCACTAATTATGACTCGCGATGATCGTTTTAACCAATTAGAGATTAATTAGAAAGATTGATATGACATGTGAATCTGTGATCGTTCGAAAAGATGTAGTGATTGTCATTAGTGGTGATAAATAGCCAGACTTCTTTGCATCCGTCTTGTATTCGTCTTTATGTTTCGTGAATAAATTAGCTTCTTGCCTTGGAGCTTTAACCATTGGTTGTTCATAAAACCACTAATTGTCACTCGCAGTGATCGTTTTAACTAGTTAGAGATTGACATGAAAGACTGATATGACATATGACTAAGTGATTGTTCGAAAAGGCGTTGTGATGATGACTAGTGCTGATAAACAGCATGACTCCTTTGCAAATCCGGGGACCGAAAATAGCATGTAATTTAGCTTTCTGGTGGGGCTTCTAATGTAGCTTTCGGGTGGGGCTTCTGGTAGTGACTTTTGTAGAACTCTAAGCCAAAGATTCTTTATGTTGTAAGCAAATTAACAAGGTAAAGGCAGGCCAAGAGAAAGGTACTTGAGCATTTAAACTGGAAATAGTTCAACTTAATTAGTTATTATTATTATTATTTTTTAAAATTTCAAAGTACTAAAATTTACATCTTTTGTAACTATTTCTGTCAAAGTTATCAAAGATTATTTCATAATGAAATATTCCTTGAAGATTTAAAGCTAAAGGAGAAAGTTCACTTTTCAAATCTTGATGGGCCAATTATCAATAAACTTGAACCCTTTTCTACATTCTTTATATTTTGCCTTTGTATTTAAAAATAATTAAAATTTATAAAGACTTGTTTGGGGGGTCACTTATTTTGGTGGATAACTATAAGAATTCCACTCTAGAGTTGCTGTTTTACTTATCAAAAAATCACTTGCTTTGGCAATTATTTAATATTTATAAGTATTTAATTGAATGTTGATCTCGACTTTTCATTTTTTAAGCATATCTAAGTTAGTTTTCTATAGCCAAACCTAAGATGTGCTCTATCCTTTTTCCACCACTCAAAAACTAGATTTCTGCTGAGATAAAAAGGTAGCTCAGCTGGGGATATAAAGGAAGCTCTGCAGGTTTTTTATGTTCCGGTTACTAATTAGAGTTTCTTACCCCCTTCCTTTGCGACGAGATTTCAATGATTACGTTTTTTCCTTTCACATTATAGAGAGAAGTACATATCTTATTGATTGTGTTTTTGGCCAACTACTCAATTTATTCTAACTATTTGATTCAGATCGTATAGCTAAAACAATAATGTCTATTTACGGATAAATATAGAAGTAACTACTTATTGGAAACGTTAACACATGACAAATTCACTTATAATGTCAATTGCTACATGGCAATATGGAAACTTTCATCTTTCAATTAGAGATTTTTGTAGGAAAAGGTGAAGAAGTGTGTTTTCAATTTAGGATGAAAAGGGCCAATTTTGTAAACTTTAATAACTATGTTACCATTTATTTCCCATTTAAGTAACAATAAATATTCTTCCTTTTAAAAAGAAGAAGAAGCCTTTTCAGAAAGAGCTCTTCATACTTTAATAGTTTTATTTTTTAACCCTTTTCCTTTTCTTTATGCTTAATCCTTTGTCTTCACCATTTCCTCTTTAGGTGCTTTCCCAGAATCCAAACAAACTATTTTTCTATTACAAAAAAGTGCCACTTCATGGTATGAACATTCTGTCAAAAAAGAACAAACAACAACTTTAACTTGCACTTGTTTATCAAAAAAAAAAAAAACTTGTACTGTACAATTAAAAAAAATAAAAAAAAAGACTATTCATACGTTTCACACGCCATTTTGAATACAAAAAATATTCAATTCAATCCAAATTAAAACCAAATTGAGTTGTTCAAATACGTACTATGCTCGTTTTTCATGTTCTTAAATACCACTCATTTTATTTTCTTATTTCAGAATTGAATTTTCTTCAATTCAAGACGGTGTGTCAAAAGAGACTAAAGGTGCTTATGTGAAATAGCTATATCAAAAAGTGGCAGCCGGCCAACGCGTCTGCAAAATGTTTATTATATTTATTTTTTTTTTCTTTTGCCCCAAGTTTTCAAAATGTTCCCCGCCCTTCCCATTTTCACTTTGACAAGTACTTCATAAAAGGAACCTCACTATAGTGACTTTTTCTTAAAAGGCCTATAATTCTCTCTCTCTCTCTCTCTCTCTCTCTCTCTGTCTCTGTGAGTGTGTGTGTGTAATCCAACACCCGCCAATAATTTTGTAAAACAGATTCTCCCACCTCCCCCTATTGCTAATTGCCCTTGAAAAAGCAAATGGAATAAGCGCATGGCACTTTTCCTTCATTATTATGCAAAAATAAAAAATAAAAAATAAAAAGAACGACTGTGCTTCAATGATAATGAAATGAGGAAATAAAGCGTCAAGAAAGTGACTTGTATTGTGATGAAAGTATAGTTAATGATGACACTTGATTAAGGCTTGCCTAGAATCATGTTCACACGACACAATTTAAGAGCCTGTTTGACAGAATTTCTTGGAAGTTATATCTAATTTTCTGAATCCAAAAACTACTTTAAAAAATGTTCCGATGATCTATCGAAATAGTTTAAAGTTATAATCATAAATTGAGAGTTTGAAATTTATATCAACGTTCTGGTAGGACATAAATTTCATTATAACATTAATCATTTTATCTTCAAAATCTTTTTCAAAAATATAATTCCAAATACTTGTTGAAAAGTCACAGTTTTTGTTTATCTTATTCTACTGATTAAAAACAAAACAAAAACTCAACCAAATCACTAATGAGTTATTAGTACTCACTGATTAGTACAATTAGGAAAGAAAACTTTTGATAGTACTTAACGAAAGTGAATGATTTGGATGCACAAATATATACAAAATAAATATATACACATATTAAAGAATGTTTACTATCAAGTTTAAGAAACTCCTCTCTGAAGTGGTACAAGTGGGATTTTAATCTCTCTAAACGAGGCAATTTATCTGCTGATCATTGAATTCTAGGACAACTTCGAAACTCGTGGACTACAAGAAACTCATATTTTCTATTGGTGTAAAAGTTGCATCCTTAGTGATTTTTAATTCTCTAGGATCCTTTTTATGTGGGATCTGCAGAAAACTATATCAATTTATATCAATGTTTGATTTCAACAGATTAATAAATAATATGTAAAACTATGCAGAACTCTACATCATAATCAATATAATTCTCAGAATTTACATGTGAATTTATGAATTATTAGAAAAATTTAGTGACAATATTTATCATTGCTCGTTCTATAAAGTTTTGAAGTGGTACATAACGGATTGTAACCAACCAATTAACTCCTAGTACAAGGTTGCAATTTGAGGACTACAAAACACTTGCACTTCTTCAAGGGTCGCCTTGTACTCGTCTCCAAAAATCGAGTCCTTCCCATCTTTCCTCTTTGCATATGACAATCCTAATCTTGATTTAGCTTGCCTAAGATCACCAACACCCGAATTTGTATCCGGACCCGCAAACCCACCCATAACCGGAGCCAAAGGCGGCCCGATAAGCAGTCCATCGGCCCCAAATTGTGGTCCGCCACGAGCATAATCGAAAAGGGCCGCACCACTTCCCCCTACTTTGGGCAGAACAAGGGGCTCATCATCAGGCTTTGCATTGTCTGCCCAGTAGAACAGAAATGCATCAAAAGTGTCATAGTAATCGTCTGTGCTTCTATAGCCCTCCGGGTTAAAAGCACCAAACTTTAAGGACTTGTTTGTGTAGCCAATTATCACACAAGGACCTTTGAAATCACAGAAATTGTGAAAATCCGCCGCGCTAAATCCGTCCAATGTGGCCTTATAGCAACATTTCAGTTCCCTGCCTGCTTGTAAAACATCATCACTAGAAAATTAACAATTGAACCTTACACAACATAAGAATTACGTGGCAGAGTACGAAAAATGCACCATACCAGTAAGACGTTGTTATAAACCGTTACATACCATCAAAATTGTATCAGATTATAGAAAATTACCTCTTAAGAAAGTCTTATCGACGAGAGAAAATGAGAAAGGAAGATCGGTATCATAGTACTTGGTCTTTGATATGTCCTCATTTTTTCCTTTGCCTATGTTCCAACCGAACAAATTACATGGACTTATTATTGTGTTTCTCCTTATATTACCATGAAAGCCAATACTGTTTGAGATGCAGAAAGCCATCTGAATATGACTAAAATATTGTCACTCATCAGTTTCTTGAACACTTTTGTTAAAATCTTATCTTCTATTCTCATATCTCTCTTCTCAACCATTGACACGTATCAGCCTCTAATAAGTTTCTTTAAATAAAGAAAGTTCAAATTAGTTATTTTTAAATCTGTCCGCTCATGACAACTAAGGGTCCATAGCTCAGTGGTAGAGCATTTGACTGCAGATCAAGAGGTCACCGGTTCGAACCCGGTTGGGCCCTTTTTTGATTTGTTTATTTTTAAACTTTGAATAATTACCCAAATTCCCCTTTGTTTTGTTGAATTGCGGGAATTCCCCACAAGTTTATATTTTGCGCAGACAGAACAGAAAGGAAATCCTTGTTTACATTTTTTAAAACTTAAGTAAACTTTTTAATTTAGTTCACACGTTTTGCTTCAACATAGCAGTATATATCCTAATAAAAGAAGTGTTAAAATTAAAAAAAAAAAAATATATATATATATATATATATCATTTATCCATTTCTTTTTCTGAGCAGTTCGGCTATCGTAAGAAAAGGCAACCAAGCAATACCTTGTCCGTGATGTCTGCCACACATTGGATCCCCCACTGCCGTTTGTGCATAACTAGGCAGACTAGTTTTACTTTTCCCGCAGAGATCATGCGGCTGATTGACAAGTTAGAGGGAGATCCATTTTTATTTTTGGATTTTTTCAATTTTACTTTGTTTATTATTATTATTTTTTATCATTAATGCTTAAGAAAATATTTAAACATGAACTGAGATGTTTTTGGTATTTCAAAAACTTAACTGATTAAAGGGTTATTTTTTTTATAGTTTTTTTTAATTTAAATCTAATGGATAATTTTGGGATAGTTTAAGACCTCAAGGGATATATCTTTTGGATTATCAAGAACATAATTTAACGAAAACTCAAGGGATTTTCCGTAATATATACTATATAGAGGTGCCAATGACGTAGTCTTTATAAAAATACATTTAAATGATGTGGTATTCAAGCTAATTAGGATTTAGGAATGCTAATGTGAGTCAAATTCGATTAATAAAATTTTACCAAATTTTTTAAAAAGAAATATATTTATTAGTTGCCAACAAATGAATAATACCAGTGTGAGTCTACGTATTTTTCTCAATATAGTTTGATATTGATGAGGAAAAAAAAAATCCAACTATCAGGTGAGATATATTTTTTTTAAAAAATCATTCGACATGTATTTTAAGTTTTATGATAGTTTTAATATGATTTTGGTTTGGTGATATCTTTACTATAAGAAGCTCATTAAAAACCCGGAAATTAAGGTTTCGTTTAGATTGTATATTCAAATGGATGTAATTTCGATTGAAACATTTGAACAATCATTTAT
Organism: Ficus carica; assembly: GCA_009761775.1. NCBI lineage: Eukaryota > Viridiplantae > Streptophyta > Magnoliopsida > Rosales > Moraceae > Ficus > Ficus carica. The sequence continues at coordinate 14,417,287 of CM019750.1, read as the reverse complement.
GTTAAAAATTTGAATGGGTATTTATATCCTTATGGTTGATTCCAAATTTTGCCTAAATCTTCACCATCTAATTTTGAGCTCATTTTTCGATTGTTAAATAACAATTTAAATGGTCTATTCGAATAGCACAATTCAGATACACATTTTGGTTTTGATATTAAACTATATGCTAATGAAGAATAACAACGTAAAGAGGCTAGAAAAGGTACTACATGCACAAATCTCATTTCACATGCAAAAATTCTGTTTGGTGAATCAAACTTCGCATTACCTAAATGTTCAGTGCAAAAATATAGAGTCAAATTACTCTGCGGATTCATTGGCTTCCTTTCCTAAACGAGACGTTTGCTTGCTTCGATGAGAAGCGGCAGCGGTTTCTTATGCTGTTAGCTAGTTCCATGAGCACTCTTGAGACTTCTCCTGATAGACGAGTGTAGGGGCACTTGAATAGAGCTCGAATCGGTCTCAGGGTCTGTTCAGAGATAAATACTCAGGGATCAATTTTAAAAGTAATATTTTCAGTTAGACTCGGATCCGTCGTTTAATTTCAGCTCTCATTTCACACTCCATTTTAAATCCATTTTCAAACTTTTTTCTACAGTTCTCTCACAAAATTTTGAATTTACTGTTTGAACCTATGATCCAAACAAACTTTTAATATCCTAATTTCGTGTCTTTTACCTGGATTTCGGATTGCAAACATCCATGTAGAGCTACAACGGTGTATGCAAAATTGCGAAGAACGCCTCCAAGTTGAACATATCGCATACAAGGCCTTCTCAATTTGGAGCACCAAATGAAGGAAAAAAAAAAAAAAAATGGTCAACTCAAAATAAGCCATGAACAAAGATGAAAAATGAGTTAGTAATTTTTTTTAAAAAAATTGCTAATTACCATTGTCTCGTCATTAGATTTGGAATCTAGAACAGCCTTGTAACCTACATATATCAAATCCTTATCATCATCATCATCCTCTGTCGATTCTTCATCAGTTTCTTCCGATTCAGTGTCTTCAAAATATTCATCGACGCAAGCTACAAAACCAATGACATGTATTGTAATTTTGTTATTTAGATCAATTAAAAAAAAAAAAACACGAAGTTATTTAGCAAGAATCCCGATGGGTGAGTAGTGGTGTTGGATGCAACATTATTGTGTAAAATGCTATGATACCATGTAGAATACTCGGACTAGCTTGTGAGCTAACCTTCGATGGATTTGGCTAGGCCTTCAGGCTTTGACACCGTCGAATTGTGCAAATCTTTGCCCCCCCAGTGAGAAAATATCAGCAGGCTCGTAAGAAGGTAGATAGCACAACCCAACGCAAGTGCTCATGTGCGATCTTCATCACATTTTCGACACGGTAACTCGACACAGTTATCAAATTAAACGTCAAGAGAAATATGATAACACTGTATCGTAGTATTTCTTTATGTAAGGAAAGAATCTAACGTATGTGCATGCAGCTCCTGTAGAATTTGAATGGGAAAATCAAACACATCAGCACTAACTTTCTCCGGTAGCCTGGCAGGTTACCATAAGTAACCAACCCGGATAGTCCGCTATTAGCGGTAACCTGCTAGCTTACATTGTTTCTTTCAAGTTAGAAGCTAATTACCTATCAGAAAAACAGCAACTGCACTGAAAAAAGCATGGAAAATCTGATTCGAGTTGTTGGTTGACGACGTACTGAATGTAGTACCCGAGTGATCCAGCTAGCAGAGTCCCAAATCCTCTGTTGAGTCCCTTGCATAAAGTTGCCCTTAAAACAACCAAACAGTAAGATCTGCGTTTATTTTTTCGGTTTTTATTTTGTATTGACAGTATTTGTTATCATAGGAAAAAAGGGCATGTTCTACAAAGCTAAGGAGATTAAATCGACAAAACTTACGATCGAAAGCAAAATGTTCTCAAGAAACTAAACCTGTCGTGAATTCGAGGACAAGAACGACAGTCATGACGGCCCGTATGTCGTTTTGTCCGATCCCTTCGAACGAAGGCTCCATCAGAAACAACAATGAAACAAGTGTAAGAGACACGCCAACTTTCAGTGCATAAATCACCCTCCTTGGATCTTCTTTCCCTACTTTCCATGCCATTTGCCACGCCGAACCGGGAAACCTTTTCGCTTTCTTGAGAAAATTCTTCGCCCTTTTCTTCGCCTTCGCTCTTCTTCGCCTAAGATTCCCACTCCCAGCTGGCATGGAAACTCTCACTTCTCTATCTGCATGAACTCTTGCGAACATTGTGAATATTATGACAAAGTAAGGAGAGAAGAAAGTGGTGAACTAATATGAGAATGGCAAGTATGAAATAGTTTGTCTGTTTGTTTGATTGATTTTTTTTTTTTTTTTTTTTTTTTAATGAAAGAAAACTTGATTTGGGAAATAGATTAATATGGCTTTTAAGTAGGAAACTACTAATAATGGTGAACATTTGCAGGGCTGGGAGCTTTTCTCTTTTTCTTTGCATAATTACCAAAACATCCCTTTGATTGTCATTTTATTCACTAAGATTTGTTTTTTGTTTTTTGTTTTTTTTTCCGCTGAAGGTATTATTTGTGTTATTGGAAAAAGCAGTTTACCGTTCTCATTAAAATTTCTTTAATGCACATTAAAGTTTTTTTTTTTTTTTTTTTTTTTGGGTAAGACCTAGGGCAAAACATTTTAATTACAATGTTAATAACAGAATCCATATCTCACCCTCAAAAACATATATATATATATATATATATATATACCTCTAAAACCTTGTGACACTATTTTGCAATAGCGAAATATAATTAAAATATCCAAAACTTACAAATTAAATCTAAAATAATAGACAAGATAATGTGTTTCATCCATAATAAAAAGCTGTAATAAATTAATAACATGGTGTTTGTAAATTTCTAAACCAGAAAATATTCCCCTCATGTATTATCTTAAAAAAGAAAAATAATTATCACACGTAGTATAAAGAAAGTGACACGGGTTAAGGTGGCAGATTTGATTTCACCACAAGGTGGCAGATTTGACACGGGGATGGTTGGGTTCCACGGCCTTCGCTAATTCGACATATTACCATCCCACGAGAGAAACTGTTAGATCAAAAGGTGGCAGATTTGATTTCACAACAAGGATGAAATAGAGATGTAAATATAAATGAAGTGTGGGGGCCAGTTGATAGGGAGGTAGTTTGGCAGCCTCTTTGTAAGTTCCCTCGAGGTCCTTTTAGCTCTCTTTGTTCTTTAGTTGCAGCAAATTAAATGTTCCAGAGAGGATGTTGAAATCTTTTGTATGATTGCTTGGGCCATGTGGTTGGACAGGATTCATATTGTTTTTTAGGGGAAAGAGGGGGCTAGTACCCATTTAGGAGATTATTTTGTCTGTTTGCAAACTTGAGGGAGAGTACTTTTGTTACAAGCAACCTTCACCTAGATCACCTTCGAATTCACCTAGATCACCTTCGAAACCTCCAGCAGTGGGGCCTTGTAAAAATCAATGTTGATGCTGCAGCCCGTGAGTCCAAAGAGTTTATTGGTTTGGGACTACTAGTGGCTAGAGATGAGAGTGGCGTGGTCTTGGGTGCTGTTGCAAGACTAACGTTTGGGACTTTCTCTCCTTACCTTGGTGAATGCATGGCCGTCATAGAGGGTGTGTGGTTCGCTCGTTCACTGGGTTTCCCCTCTTGGATTGTGGAGACGGATGCGCTTAATGCTGTTCATGTAATTGATGATCCCGCTTATAGGTCCGTGGAAGCAATGTCATTGATGACATCTGCGATGTTTTATTTTCATATGGAGGTGGTAAGGTTTGCTATGGTTCTCGCAGTGATAATATAATAGCCCACTTCTTAGCTAGTTTTGCTTTTTCTAGCTGATCTAATTCATTTGTATAGGTTGAGGTTTTGCCCCGGTTTATGGGTGTTTTTGTCAAGGCTGATTTATGTAATCGCATTTCAATAAAAACATCATTTATTTATAATAATAATTAAAAAAAAAAAAGTGGCACCTATAAAATTACATACTAAAAGCAAAATGACTGTTATTTTATTAGTAGAATTACAATGCATTCCAAAATTCACGACATACATGATGCATGCATCCTATTTTTTAATCATTTAGCGATGGAAAAAAAAAAAAAAAAAAGATCTAAACCATTAAAATATAGTTATCAGCTGTCACCGATAAAAGTGGAAAAATTTCAACGATTGAGATCACTTGTAAGCGTCGTCCAATGACTAAACTTTTTAAGGTGAGTCCTTAATCTTAGTCCGTTCCATGACAAGGCAATTGATTTTGAACGACATCGATTTTCGGCATCTCACAAGCGACATTAGCATGATTTGAATCAAACTCCTTAAAACAAGCCATTCTTCCCAACTCCTCAACTTCCTCAATCACAAGATCAAGCTTGGCCACAGTCTCCACCAACAAAGAAGCGAAAGCCGCCATAGGAAGCGCCTCCGAGAATTCGAGGCTAGTGAGGGCGATTTTGCTCAGCTGAGGCCTCAACATCTTTGAGTGATTCTGGTTCTCCCTCTTTGTCTTCCACTCCATCAAGGCCGACGAGTCGGTCTTCACGCTGGACAACGCGTAATTCTTGTGTGCCGCTTTCTCTGGCTCTGCTTCTCGCCTCCCCGTGGAGAATTTTGAGCGGAAGCAGCATGGGCGGCGGCTAAGGCTAGCACCGAGGAGTGGCTGCCGCCGCCTCCTCCTCCTCCTCTTCCTTGGGAGCCAAGGAAGAGGCGCGGCTGCGACTTGATGGCGGTGTTGAGGTCTTGTAAGGCCTCGTGGAGGTGGTCGGAGAGTAGCTCCGGCGAGCAATGGCGGCGGTTTCTTATGCTGTTGGCGAGTTCCATTAGTACTTTTGAGACCTCGCCCGAGAGGCGAATGCAAGGGTCCTTGAAGAGCGCTCGGAATGATCTTGGGGTCTGTAAGAAATTTGAAAATTTTAAGGTTTTTATTTTTTATTTTTTTTCCAAAGTAAATTTTTAAAAATTTGAAGTAGCAAAATGACTTGGAAACGGCTGTGAATGACTCGTCTTTACAAACCGCGACCACATGGGTCGTTCAAAATAAAATAAAAGATGGTAAGTTAACTAATTTCACTTTGTGAGATTCTCATTTTGACAAAGTTCGACATATAAAATTTTCTATAAATTATAATACCTGAATTTCTGTTTGCAAACATCCATGTAGAGCAACAACAGTGTATCCAAAATGGCGAAGAACAGCTCCCAATTTCACGTATTGCTGCCATGGATATCTGTAACAATGTCTTGAGTGCCTCGGTTCCCAACTCGCATGTAAAGCCTGCTCAATTAATCATTAATATTAATTCAAAAAAAAAATATAAAAATACTCAAACACAAAACTAGTTCTTAATTTAATACCAACTGACGTGATATGAATATTGTCATTCAGTTATTGGTAAGTATTAATATATATATATATATATATGTTAGTTATTATTAAAAAAAAATCATGCCTTTCAATAGAAAGATCACAACTCACATAAGTTGGTAACAAAAAATTTGAAACACATTTAAATTAAATTGAAATACTTACCATTGTCTCATCATTGGATTTGGAGTCCAAAACAGCCTTGAAACCTTTATATATAGCATCCTGATCTGCTGATCTGTTCTGAGTTTCTTCTATTTCCGTTTCGTTGAAATATTCATTCACACAAGCTACAAAAATTAAAAAATAATAATAATAATTAGATACGGGCTAATATATATATATATATATATTTTTTTTTTTTTTTGGTTGAAAATTTAGTTTAAAGAAGAAAAATCGAAGTTGTGTTGTAATTAACCATATTAATGTATACCTTCTATGGATTTGGCCATGCCTTCAAGCTTCAACACAGTGGAATTGTGCAGGTTTTCACCTGACCAGTTTGGGAATATCAGTAGGCTCATGAGCAGGCAGATACCGCAGCCGATCGCAATCGTGTAGAAGCGTTCGTGCGCGATCTTCAACACGTTCTCTACCCGGTAACTCGACACCGTTATCAGATTAAACGTCAGGAGAAAAATCAGGACACCATAATCATAATTCTTCTTTATGTAGGGAAAGAATCTAATGTATGTAGCCGCAGCTCCTGCCAAAACAAACAGCATTACAAAAATATTCATCAAATTGATCTGTTCAGTGATTAGTTAAAGAATTTTAGGCTTTGAGAATTTTAAGCTCACCTAGCATAAAAACAGAAGTTCCGATGAAAACAGCTCGAAGAATCCGATCAGACTTATTAACGACGTACTCGATCAGAAACGCTAGTGATCCCGCTAGCAGCGTCCCCAATCCTCTGTTTAGTCCTTTGCATAGAGTTGCACCTATTGTCAATGTCAAACTGTTAGATATTGTTTTCTTGATCATGAAAAAGAAATGAAAAAATTGAAAAAATAATTGTAAAAAACCTGCGGTGAACTCGAGAACAACAACAACGGTCATGACGGCCCAAATGGCGTTCTGTCCGATCCCTTCAAACAAAGGCTCCATCAGATACAACAACGACACAAGTGTCAGAGCCAAACCAACTTTCAGGGCATGAATCACCCTCCTCGGATCCTCTTTCCCGACTCTCCACATCGTCCGCCACACCAAACCCGGCAATCCTTTCGCTTTCTCGAGAAAATTCATCTTCGGTTTCGTTCCCTTTTCGTCGATGTCTTTCCCGGAATCTCCCTTCCCAGCCATGTTCATGTCCACTTCCATGCCTGCATGAACTTTTGGAACCATTTTTTTTTTTTAATCACTTTTCCAATCAATTTAATACTGGTTTGCAGGTGAAGAATTAAATATGGCTAGCCAAATTGCAATGCACCGGGTTTTTTTTTTTTTTTTTTACTCTGATGCAAGAAAATTTTGATTTTTTTTTTCAGCTATGAAACAGCATAATTGTTAGGATGTAGCTTGTTACAGTGAAGGACTAATAAATGGTGATAGTTTGCTAGGCTGGGAAATTATTTATATTTTTAATTTTCTCTATTGGGGTTGAGTTGGCTTTTTATAGATACAACAATCAACAGGTGGCTTGCTGTATTCACATGTTTTTTGTATTAAAGAACCATGAAAGTAATTGTGGGTTGCTTTCAGAAAAGGCCAAAGAGTCAAAACAAGTGGAAAAAAAATCAGCTTGATTGATGAAAAAATAATTGTTTATTGAGTAGCTGAGGAGGTTTCTATAATCTCCTAATAAACAATTTAGATTATCACTTAGTCACTAAATTTGTTTTTGTAGGGCTTCCGAGTAAGGAAAAGATTTAAGCTTAGAATATAAATTAAAAAAAAAAAAAATTTGTCGTGTTACCTTCAACCAGGTTTTGTTGTTAGAATCAATAGGTTTCTATTAACATGACAGATTTAGATCATCTCTATGTTTTTAGTGTTTTAAATAACATCTTACCAATTATAATATATTACGTCATTTATAAAAATTGTATTGTAAAAATATAATATGGCATAATGTAGTTGGTTAAATAATGTGAAATGATATGATTGTTTAGACATCATTTGAGATACGTAAAATTAAGAGATGGTCAGAATCCTAATATAGTATCAATCTTTTATTTTTTGTTTTGTTATATATATATATATATATATATATATATATTTTAAAGGAACATGGTGTCAGACTATCGGTGTTGTAACTTAATTTTATGTAGTAGTTGAAAAAAATATAATTAAAAAAAGTTGAAACTGGTATTAATGAACATGATTGACATTCCTTTAAAAAATAATAATAAAAATAATAAGGGTGACATCATTTACACTTATAGATCTTATCTGCAATTAAGGAATAACCAAATTAAGCATCACTATGATTTGACATGCTAAATATCACCTAGAGTCGTGGTATCAATTAAATTGGCATTATAGTGGTTAACCCCATCTTGATTATATACTGGTTATTTTTTCGCATTTAATTCAAGTTTGGATGGAAAATTGAAAAATCCTTAAAAAAATATGGGATATTTTCTGTTTCATTTTTGCCACATCATGAACTGAGACTCGCCATTATCTCCAATTGTTTAGTTGTCTTCATTAATTTATTTGTTTTCCCCTTATTTGCTTTGTATTTAATTTTTCCTTTTTTTTCTTTTTCTTTTGAAAGCCCTTTGTTTTCATGTAGTTGACTAGCCTAATTGTATTTGATTTCCCAAATACAGGTAAACGTACTGGAATCTTCTTTGTTAAGAAGCCAACTTGCATATATGGACAATATTCATGGAGGCTCACATGTAATCGCTTAAAAAAATATAAAAAAATCCAAACTTTTTGAAACAACTTTGTGATATATAAAACTATAACTCAAATTTATACATGATGTTTTCTCTTTATAGGAATCAATGAATGAGGCCGTGGGATAACAATGGGCAAGAATATTTTGCAAACATATATACATATACACATATATATATATATATAGCGTGATTTTCCGTTTCTTATGCAACAAGTAATCAGGCCATTTCGATGTAGTAATATATAAATTCCTTTCGTGACTTACCCTAATTTTCTTCCACAAATTTTTTTAAGAAACATTGCATGAAGTAAAAATTATTGACCAATATAGTTGTTTTAGATGATTTATTCTAATCATATCACTCATATTAATCAACGGGCTGGAAAACAAACAATATATATAGTATACGCGACACATTCAAATGCTTCCTCTTTTTTAATTATTGATCAATATAACTTTGATCCTATAACCCATATTAATCAATGGTTGAAAAACAAGCAATAACACGTACATGTGGCGTGATACTTCTAAATGCTCTCTCTTTTTTAATTATTGATCAATATAGTTATCTTGATTTTACAATTCATATTAATCAACGACTGAAAAGTAAATGATTACATGTGTATGTAACGTGACACATCCATTTTTTTTTTTTTTTTTTGTCCAACTAACTAGGACAACAATATCTAAGTAGTGGCCGTGCACATAATTTTGTGGTTAGATCAGCAGTGCACAGCCTGTTGACCCAAAACTAAACCACACAAACCAAAGAGGTGTAGCAAACTATATATATATATATATATATATATATATATATTTGCATACATTTTCAAAAAGTTTTAAGGTTAGGTGTTGCAAGTTTTTGAAGGTCACGGAGCTAAAGGGATTGTAGGCGATATAAATTGAGTGAGTAAAAATTTCAGATGGATTTAACGCAAGTTGCTACAACGACAAGAGATTTGTGGTTAACCTAACGTTTTTTTTTTCAGTTGACCAACTTTTTGATTACCTTTTTTTGATCATCTATAGGCTGTTGTTCTCACACAGCTGGGGACTTCGATTTTTTTGAGTTGTATATCACCCGTGCATTCTCAACTTCTACACTTGGGGTCCTACTTCTGCCACGTGGAGGTATAAAGTTTTGCCACTTGGCAATACGAAATGAATTTGCTTGCTAACCTTTTTTTTTTTTTTTTTAATTCACTGACAACAACAATTATTTTTCATTTTTCCCTCTTTGGTGTGTATTGAAGTTGTTTGTTTTTCAAATCCAAAATGTTTGGAGAAATTTTTTGTGTT